>CM076397.1:4870875-5375570 GCA_038363315.1 Mugilogobius chulae | reverse complement strand
ATGTTGGCGAGAAACCTTCTGATTACTTGCAGAGATTGCACACTGCCCTGAACTCTGTCATCAGCAGAGATGGTCTTGCTTCCAGTGATTCAAACAGACAACTTCTGCGGCAGTTTTGCCGAGGCTGTTGGGACAGTGCTTTGATCGCCAATCTCCAGCTTGAGCAAAAGAAAAGCGATCCGCCACATTTTCCCGAACTACTTTTACAATTGCGAACAGAGGAAGACAAACAAGCAAACAAAGTGACACGTATGAAACAGCACTTGGGCATGCAAAAGACTCGAGCTTATTCCAACTTGCAAACATGCTCTCAAGAACCAGACAGTTACGAGCACAGAGATGACAAAACAGACATTCAGAAACAAATAGCAGAACTCCAAACACAGATCGCACAACTCAAAGCTAAAAATACAGAGAAAAAGCCAAAGAAAGCCCCTAAAGAAAACAAAAAATCAAACACTAGCAATCAAAGTGAGCCCAAAGAAATCCAACAAATGACTGCGACATTGTCCAAACCCAAACCTGGGTATTGTTTTAAATGCGGGGAGGACGGTCATATCTCCTCCACTGCACCAATGACCCCAATCCTGCCTTAGTTGCAGCCAAAAGAAATGCCCTGAAACAAAAGCAAAGAGAATGGGATATGTTACACAAGTTACAGACTATGCAAATTTAAACTAAAGAAAGCTCCTGTCGCGGGACAGATGGGCGCTGAAACTCAACACAGTCCCGTAAAGAAAAAGACTAAAAAAGTTTCTTGCCAAATTGAAGAGGCGAACATCAGTCAGAGATCAAACTTCCCAAAAGACTTGTGGGCAGAAAATGTACAGCTAGAGTTACCATCAGTGGAGTAGATTGCAGCTGCTTGCTTGATACAGGATCTCAGGTGACGACCGTTGCAAAGTCTTTTTACCAAGAACATCTTTCTGAGCACCCTATAAAACCAATCAGTGATCTTCTTGAGGTTGAAGGTGCAAATGGGTCAGATAGTCCCTTACATCGGCTATATTGAAACCAATATCAGTTTCCTAAAGACTTTTTTGCAGTCTGAGCCTGAACTGTCCACTCTTGCTCTCATTGTACCTGACCTCCGCTCCAATTCAGACACCCTTTGTTAATTGGCACAAACACACTTGATCCTTTGTATGAGCAACTCTGTGAAGACACTTTGCCCATCATAGGTCTCTTTGTCATGGTTACCAGCAAGTGTTAAAGACTCTCGAAATTAGAAAAAAAGCAAAGCGACAGCGGCAAGATTGGCTTAGTGAAGCTTAAAGGCAGAGCCCAAGAAGTCCTACCAGCCAATCAGAAAATCTTGCTTGAAGGCTTTGTGTATGCCAATCATGCTAAGTCTGACCAGTGTGCACTTGTTGAGCAACCCACCACTTCTTCCTTACCGGGTGGTGTGTTTGTAGATTGCTGTCTTATTACTTTGCCGAAGCATGGGCCTTACAAAGTTCCAGTGCTTTGAGAAATGAAACCAACCATGACATTACTTTGCCCACTAACTGTGTCATTGCTGAGTTAGTTCCCCTGATTGTGTCTTGCCATGTCCTGAGCTTGAGAGCACCAACCACAAAGTCTCTGCTACTTGTCACTCTCAGCAGCAGGCTGCAGCCACAAAACCTGTTCTTTCTTTGATTTTGGAACTTCACCTTTGGTCTGAGGAATGGAAGCAAAGGGTGACCAAAAAGTTGAATACGTTTTCTGATGTGTTCTCTCACAGTGATCTTGACTTTGGCCATGCCACGCACACTAAACACCACATCAATTTGAAAGACGAAACCCCATTTAAACAGAGATCACGCCCGATTCACCCTCACGATTACGAGGCGGTCAAGAAGCACTTACAGGCCCTCTTGATGCAGGCATAATTCGCGAATCTGAAAGTCCATTCTCATCACCGATAGTGGTAGTCCGCAAAAAGAACGCGACGTGCGATTATGCATAGACTACCGAAGACTAACCTTCAGACTATCCGTGATGCTTATGCCCTGCTAATCTTGAGGAGTCTTTCTCTGCCTCGCGGGTTCACAGTGGTTCTCTGTGATGGACCTCAAATCGGGGTATTATCAAATAGAGATGTGCGAGACAGACAAACCAAAGACAGCCTTTGTGTGTCCTTTTGGCTTTTATGAATTTAACCGTATGCCTCAGGGTATAACAAATGCCCCAAGCACTTTCCAAAGGCTTATGGAGAAATGCATGAAAGACATAAACCTGAAAGAAGTCTTGGTCTTTCTCGATGACCTAATAGTGTTTTCCAGTTCCCTTGAAGACCATGAGACACGCCTTGTTCATGTTCTTGAGCGGCTTAGAGAGTATGGTCTCAAGCTTTCACCGGACAAGTGCCGCTTTTTCCAAAGTTCTGTGCGTTACCTTGGGCACATTGTGTCCAGAGACGGTGTCAAAACAGACCCCGAAAAAACAGAGGCCCTCAAAACTTGGCCGAGACCCCAGACTTTGAAAGAGCTCCAATCGTTCTTGGGCTTTACCGGTTATTACCGGAGGTTTGTGAGAGATTACTCTAAAATTGTCAAGCCCCTCACAACTCTCACAGCCGGCTATCCACCGAAACGAAAAGGCTGCAAAACCACGCCCATGATCCAAAGTATTTGAACCCCAAAGAACCATTTGGTGAACGCTGGAATGAAAATTGTCAAAAAGCTTTCGAGAACATTATTGAAAAACTTACCAGCTCACCTGTCCTTGGCTATGCAGATCAAAAACTTCCCTTCTTGTTGCACACAGACGCTTGTACAACTGGACTTGGTGCGGCACTTTATCAAGTGCAGAATGGGCAAACCCAAGTCATAGCCTACGCAAGTCGTGGCCTTTCCCGCAGCGAAGCTCGATATCCAGTACACAAATTAGAATTCTTAGCCTTAAAGTGGGCCATAACAGACAAATTTCATGATTACCTATATGGGAACACTTTTACGGTCATCACAGATAATAATCCATTGACCTACCTTCTTACGACGGCTAAGCTGGACGCTACATCTTATCGTTGGCTTGCTGCTTTGTCAGTCTACAACTTTGACATCAAGTACAGGGCAGGAAAACAAAATCTTGATGCAGACGGTCTTTCGCGAAAACCCCACAACAAACCTGCACAAGATCCAGTTTTCGCTGAAGAGTGCGAGCGCATTGACAAATTCAGATCCCATTTTTGTCCACTGTGAAAGATCTTGAGCAGCAACTTCATGCTGATACTGTAACTGCTGCATGCCAAAGACATCAGGTCCTTGTCCAACCTGAACCCACTTGCGCTCTTGTCCAGTCTGTTGCATTGTCTGCAGCAGCTATACCTGACATGTTTCAAGAAGAAGGCAGTGATGCCAATTTACTTGCTTTGCCCAGATACAGTCATGCTGATCTTGTGCTCTTGCAAGACAAGACCCAGCCATTGGCAAAGTCATTGCACTGCTGTCTTCCGATTCTCGTTCACTAGCCAATGTCAAGTCAGAACCTCCTGAAGTCCTCTTGCTTTCCAAAGAGTGGAAGCGTCTTGAGTTCCAAAATGATCTCCTCTTCCGTAAACGCCAATCTGGGCCTGAGACCTTGCTGCAGTTAGTCCTTCCTGAGTCCCTCCGATCCATTGTTATGCAAAATCTTCATGATAAAATGGGACATTTAGGGATTGATCGCACACTTGAACTCATTCGGTCTCGTTTCTATTGGCCTAAGATGGCTGCCGATGTTGAAAAGAAAGTCAAAGCTTGCGAGAGATGTGTCCGCAGAAAAGCCCCGCCTGAAAAGGCAGCCCCACTCGTTAACATCCAAACCACAAGGCCCATGGAGCTCGTCTGTATGGACTTCCTCTCAATAGAGCCAGACAGCAAAAATACTAAAGATGTCTTAGTGATTACCGATCACTTTACCAAATATGCAGTGTCGATTCCCACCAAAGACCAAAAGGCCGTCACTGTAGCAAAGACCTTGTGGGACAACTTTTTTGTCCATTACGGCTTTCCTCAACGACTCCACAGTGATCAGGGGAGGGATTTTGAGAGTAACACCATCAAAGAACTCTGCTCACTGCTTGGTATCCGTAAAGTCCGTACAAGTCCCTACCATCCTCGGGGCAATCCCGTAGAACGTTACAACCGTACTCTATTGAGCATGCTGGGTACACTCAAAGACACTGAAAAACAACACTGGCGTGACTATGTCAAACCACTTACCCATGCTTATAACTGTACGAAAAATGACGTAACAGGATACTCCCCGTACGAGTTAATGTTCGGGAGACAACCTCGCCTTCCTATTGATATCGCCTTTGGTCTGCCCCAACAAAACAAACAACCTTTGTCACACTCTCAATACGTCAAACAGTTGAAAAGCCACCTTGAACAAAGCTATGAACTTGCCATCAAAAACTCTCAAAAAGTGGCAGACAAGAACAAGAAAAGATTCGATAAAGTCATACGTGAGTCTACACTGGATGTGGGAGATCGAGTCTTGGTCAGAAATCTTCGGCTGCGAGAAAAACACAAATTGGCAGACAAATGGGAAGAAACAATCTATGTTGTCACCAAGCAAATAGACAACTTGCCTGTGTATACAGTCAAACCAGAAACAGGTGACGGACCCTCTAGGACACTCCATAGAGATCTTTTACTTCCCTGTGGGTTCCTCTCACCAACAGAACCTGAACCTGAGAGAGTCACCAAACCTCGAAAACCACAAACCAGACAAAGTGCAGCCAGAGAACCCGATAATGACCCAATGCTTGAGGAAGAGGAAGAGTTTTATTATTCTGACCCACCACAAGTAAGAGAGACACGTTTCATTAAAGTATATAAGTCGCATGCAAGCAAGGAGTATGTTGACTGTGACAAAGAACTCAAAAAAGACAACTTACCTGGATGTGACAATGAAATCGAAAATGACAACTTACCTGGATGTGACAATGAAATCGGAAATGACAACTTACCTGGATGTGACAATGAAATCGAAAATGACAACTTACCTGGATGTGACAATGAAATCGGAAATGACAACTTACCTGGATGTGACAATGAAATCGAAAATGGCAACCTACCGGATATGACAAACTTACCTGAAAATGGAAACGAAAACTGAAACCAACCTACTTGGAAATGAAAACGAAAGTGAAAGAGAAAGTAAAACATACTCACCTGGAAAAGAAAGTACAACACAGGAACAAAGCAACACAAATGAGCTTGAAACAATAACTGGAGATGACACAGAAAGTTCTTTGCCTTCAATGGCAACCTCCATTGTTCATCCAAGCTCACCTGAGACACACGTTGGAAATGACAGTGTTGTGATTGAAATTGAACAAGACAATGCAACTGACACTTTGCAAAGTGAAACGCAACTCAGACGATCAGAGAGAAATAGACAACCATCTCACAGACTTACCTACTCGCAACTGGGTAACCCTCTTATTACAGTCGTCAAGTCACTTTTCCAAGGTTAAGCACCGCTCTTGCTGACTCCCTTGCTTACGATGAAGGCTGTATTGGAACCATGCACAGAGACGTGCATGTGATTTAAGAGGGGAGGGTGTAACCCAGTGGGTTTTAGTCCCTAAAGATCAACTTCACTTGCACACGTCAATCAGCCCTGCCAGGCCAGTTACAGGCCAAGATAGAAATGCTGAACCCCCATTGGCTGACATTCCTAACTAGCCCGCCCCCACAAGCCCGAAGCTGTACGCGCTGCTGTTTTTCTTTTTTTCCCGATTGAGAGAGGCGAACGCACACAAGAACTTGAACTTAAAGATAAAAATTGTAAAATAACTCAAATGATCCACCTGAAGACATCCACGCAAATCGAGGCACCCGGAGACGGCACCTGACCCACCCGTGCAACTACTTTGCTGTAAAAACTCCTTGGTGAGTGGAAAACGTGGAGCTACATTGGAGCTAACTTGAAGCTAAGCGCTAACAAGCTAATGTTAACTGCAAACTAAATAAGATGTTAAATGTTGTAGATCTGTGCGGGAGTGGGCCGAAGGAGCTGGATTCCACATAAAGCTAAAGGATAGAAGCGTCTCGGTGAGTCTTGTGCGGAGCAAAGTTAGCGGCTAGTTAGCAGCTAGTTAGCGGCTAGGCTAAGCAGCCACATGTTAAGCTGTGGGGAAGAGAAGCACGGGGTTCCCGGTGATTTACTGTGTACCTTGCACGGGCACGTATAATTTGTGTTTTATGACTGCTTTGCACAGTTTTGCTAATAAATAAGCAATGAAAAACAATATAACATGCACTTTTAAGCTAAGATATTTCATAAATGTGGAAAGGTTTTATTTTATTTTTTGCAATTAATGCAGATGCGGTGCTCTGGTACAAGTTGACGTCACCGTTGTCCTTAGTTAACCTCACGCACATGCTGCACTGTAAAAAATGCACTGTAGAAAATGAGTATTTTATTTTATTTACATTTTGAAGATTTTATTTCACAAAAATAATAAGATTACACAAAGTTTATTACATTTTGAAACTTTTATTTTGCAAATGACAATATTGCACAAAATGTGAATGTATTTTGTAATTTTGAATACAATGATACTGAATTAGTTACACAGTACATTTTAAGGAGTAGTGTACATTATAAAGGAAGTTTACCATAGTTAATGGTTTTGCACATATTGTTTTAAGGTGTGTTAATGATTTTTGTACTACAAATATGATTTGAGTTTCAAGTCGGATAACTTTAAAATGTAACTTGTTATATAGAAATTGAAACTAATTGTTAATGTAGAGTGTGGACTGTTAAAGCACTTCATTAGCTATTGGCCATGACAGCTAGCACTAAGAACTTTATAGTAACAGTCCTGTTTTCCACAGGCTGGGTTTTTTTTTTATAGTTGGATTCGATTCGCTCTCTGACGAGAGAGCTGGCGAGCCATCCCATTGGAACCGGACGGACTGAACCGAAGTTGGCCTGTGCGAGCAACTCGTTCTTTCTGGAACATTGGAGTGTGGTAGGACCACACAGTACCACCAAAAGGATCTTGACTTTAACTTTTACTGAACAACCTGCAGGACTGACACACAAATCTGAGCTCAGATGGGACATTGGGTTTTTTTCTGAATGTTTTATTTTTTCACACTGAATGTACATTGTGATTGAACGTGAACAAAAATTATTTTCAATATATTCTACTTAAACTTAATCTGTGACTCCAATCATTCTTTGAGGCTCCTTGCTTTTGTACAGTAACCCTCCTTCCGAATCTAGTCATTGGCCTATAACATAAATATTGTAATTTCCATTAATTTTACTAAATTAACTGGTTTTAGACCTGTACCTGGTTACATAAACAAGCAAAGAAGAACACATATTTTAGTTTGGAGGATGGGTTGTGGGTCAAATTTAACTGATTGGGGGCCAAGTATGGCCTGGTCTTATGTTGAATAGTTCTGCTGTATACCATACCTCTAGAGCAGGGGTGTCAAACTCAGACCCGGGGGCAAAATTCAGCCCTCAAGAAGATATATTGTGGCCCCAGCATGATTTCAGATTATTATTGATAGTGGCCCTTATATTGCTGAGATGTGACTATTAAATCTAATATGCACTGGAATGCAGCAAAAAGCATACAATCTGTTGTATGCTTTTTGTTGCAATGAAATTATGTGCAATATTATGTAAAGCAATATAATGTAATGTGACACAATATAATTCTGGATATACAGTAAATGTGTTATATTAGCTTTATACAGCCCTATTGCCATATTTAATTTTGTTCAAAATCCTGAAGTACCTCAGCCATGTCGACTTGGGTTCGTTTGTGGAACACAGCAGCTGTCTTTAGCCAAACAGGATGTTTGAACTCACACAAATGTGTTTTGATACTCTTAAGCAGGGGTTTTGTTACCAAATGTTTTTCATCAAGAGTCACATCTTGAAACCCATACTAAACAGAGGGTCGATCTGGGCCATTTAAAAGAAGACATACAGTAAAAATTTAAAACAGTTGCATTGAGAACAAATAAAAGTGGATCACAATATAAAACAGTATAAAACCCTAATTGTATACATTGAAATGCTGATAATGGCTTTTAAAACGTTAGGTTTTCAAAGCTATTGCTGTTTATGTTAATTCTTCATGTGCTCTGAGGGCCAACAAAAATTGGTCGAAGGGCTTCATTTGGCCCTCGAGCCGCAGATTGGACAAGTCTAAAGCTTTGGTCTAATATGAAACTCAAAGGGCCTCTCCACAGGTTCAGAAGGTGTGCCTGAGGAATGATTCTTCATGCTACATCTTTTTAATCAAATTGAAAACACACTGTATCTACGAAGGGGCTTGAGTGGTCTTCACATGCGCCTGATTGTGATAAAACCACCGTGATGAAACATGAGTAGACAAACCAGACTTGTAAATGCCACTGGAGAGCAGATATTCGTTAGAGGTAAGGAGCTGGTTACTCTGACTTATGGTGAGCCTAATGAAATGAATAAGTTTGCACAAAGTGGTTTGGCTATTTTCTACATTTAAAGAGGCACCGTCGCAATGCAGAGAACAGCACTGTCTGGTAATGTTCTTTGTGTAAAATACTTAGTCCCAGTCACAGAACAACCTTGTATACATTGAGGAATTGAATGTGATGTTTAAATTGACTGTGTATCTGATTTTATAATAAGGCAGCAGTGGCACTGTGGTCCAAGACAAACATAAGTTTACTTTATCTTATCTTGAAAACAACATGCACAATATTATCTAAAGTTTGATGGCCCAGCTCTAGGTCAATTCATAACCTCTACATTCTTTAACTCATAATGTTTTGTCTGGTTCTGAACTCTACGCCTGCCGTTCATCTCGTTTTCTCTAATGTGTGTGTACAACTATGCTTCACACTAATTGCTCAGTTTCAAGCTGAATGGACTGACGCGTGTCCATGTCCGCCAGCTCCATATGTAAATCACCGCTCATTTGCATCCGATGATGAGTCTTCCGACGTCCATCATGCCGCGGCTAATTGTCTGGAAACCATAATTATAGCAGGATATTGTTAATTGCTCATTAATTAGAGCGTCACTCCCTTCAGCCGACCTTCATAACTTAGCTTTTTTTTTTTTCTTTCCGGAGGACAATCCCTTTCTCCTACGCTCTTTTCGTTGTGATGGATTTTGTAATCTCTTTTCCATGTCAAAAACACACAAAAGTTGTCTTTTGCCTCATTTATACAAACAAAACAAAAATTAAAGCATATTTTGATAAACTTACCAGTAGTGACCCAGCGGCTTATTGGGTTGCTCCATGGCTGTTTTCTTTACTTTTTCATACTGTTTTTGCTAAAGTATTTCTATAGAAATTCTGGAAAACTGACAAGTAACATGGCAAATTTGCCATTTTTTCCATGGTAACTGTACCAGTGAACTCTGGTATGGTTCGGGTGTACAGTATATGTGAACGCCAAGTGTACTGCAGGCCACTTCAAAAGCAGGAAGCAGACTACAGTGCAAAGCATTGTGGGTAAATACAACCAACATAAATGCACACTTTGTTGGCGCTAATAAGCAAAGCCTTAGCAGAATTGTTGCCCTGTTGTCAGGCGTGGTGTTGTAGGAAATAAAATAAATAAATAAATGTAAATCAAAATTAGGCCCTTGGATGGATTAAGTGTGCCCTCTCCTGGTCACACATCAAACAGAGCTGTACTTATCAGGTCTTACGGTACGAAAAGATCCTTGACAACGCCATTTTGTTTGCATTTCCCTACGGAAAGGAAGTAGCGTTGTATTGACCAATAGATGAGCGGTGTTTCTTGTTCAGTTTTTTTTTTTGTCTTGTTTTCCTACGCGGTTTTGGCTACAGCGCCACCACATGTGAAGGAGTGGACAAGCTTCTCAAAAGGCTTAGTGCGTTTGACAAAAAGAGCAGTGTGAAAGCGAACCACTCCATTTGAAAATGCTAACAATGTTTCAAT
Organism: Mugilogobius chulae; assembly: GCA_038363315.1. Classification (NCBI taxonomy): domain Eukaryota; kingdom Metazoa; phylum Chordata; class Actinopteri; order Gobiiformes; family Gobiidae; genus Mugilogobius; species Mugilogobius chulae. Next base: position 5,365,665 of record CM076397.1, on the reverse strand, counting down.
TTTGGTCCACAATCAAACCAAATCTACTGGACTATTAACTGTGAAACATCCATAGTCAGAACACTGCGGACTAATTTTCACCTAAATAAGTACATTAACAAGATATCTGTGCTGGAGGAAGTAGGTTTTAGGTCATTTTATTGTAAAACTTCAACCATAGTCCCTTTAAAACCACAAAATGACATCACAGGATCATTTTTAACTCTGTAGATGTACACATTCTAAAAAATACCTTTGTAAATAAAACATTATGCATGTACAAGTATGTTTTTGATGAGAGAACAGCATTCTAAAACGACTGTAAGATCACTGGAGTCAATTTTGCATAATATAGGACCTTGAAGATTTATTTTCAGTCTAAAACTGAAGTGTCCCAGCTCTAAAAATACACCGTGTCTGCGTGTGGCTACGGGACTCACTCGACGTTCCCACAGCAATTAATCAAGTACGTGTAAGCCTGCTGTAAATGAAGTTAGGTTCCCCAGGTGTCGCGGCGGCCCTCCGGAAATGAGCTCCGGAGAAATGACTGGCTTCATAGGAAAGCTACGGTTACGGATAGCGCCGGAGGTGGCTTCCTGAGGAGACGGAATAACACAAATGAAGTTAAATGAAGCTTAATGGAGAGAGTACCTGAGAGAAGACCGTACTGTTGCAGTGTTTAATGAAAATAGCGCGATCGTCTTGGGAGGAGAAGAGATTTGTGAGATGAGGTAAATCAAATGAAGGTAGGAAAGAGTGGGAAAACAATTTATTTTTCTTCTTAGGATTATTGCGGTGAGGTCACAGGCGGTTGAAGACTATCCATCCATAAACTACGGCTTCAGATGTGTGCCAAAAATGGTATTTGCGGAAACGACATTTAGAGACAGAAGACAAAGTATTTCCAGTCTCTCATGTAGGTCATTTAGATTGATTGTTTCACCTTTAGCTGTAGTCTATACCTTTAGATCTTTGATTTTCAACCACTGAGATGGATGTGATGGAAAATCTGTGCTCTCCAAAGGAACTAAAACTGCACTGGCCAATTTGCCAAGTCTCAGATGACATTTAGAAACAACTACAGATCAACCAGTGTGGGTTTTGGCTGATGCAAAGCTTGTTTCTGTTGTTCTACAAACATGTGAGACATTTTGCTTTGTTTTGTGCATTAAGCAACTTGGCTAAAACAACAAATAGTTGTATTTAAGAAAAAAGGTTGAGAGCTAATGCGCTAAAAAGCAAAACATTTTCAAGACATTTTAAATCTACATTCTTTTCACACAGCCACTGTGAGTCAGGTCAGAAGCGCAACATCTAAACAAAATCATCATACTTTGCCAGTGTGCAGGTTGTGTTGCGTTTTTCATTCACTCCACACTTTGTAGTAGTAAGCTACTATTGTTGCCACAGTTGCCCTGCGGCAGACTAGTGCAAGCCAGCATTGCACTGCCCTGACCCATCAATCATTTACACTCACACAAGAGCTATACTAGGCAATGTTCATCCTCATTGCTTAGTATAGATCTGTTGTTAGTGTGTGTGCTTGCCCAAGGATATAATGACAGTTGTGACACCTGAGGGGTCAGTGGTCTCTCATCCAAGTATTGCGCAGGGCCAACCTGCTTATCTTTTGAGATCCAGCAAAATTAGGCACTGACAAGGTGGCGTAGTCACCACAGTCTCCATAGTATAAGAAAAAAACAGCCTCTTTCACAAAACCAGCGCAATAATGATGAACGTGTGTGCTCATATAATGTAATGACACATAACTAGCTAAATACTGCAACAAATCCAGCCCAGTGCCGTGTTTTTTAGGACGAAAAATGTAAATTCACAATTCAGAGGAAAACTGACCAGACACAGACACAAAACAGTTCTCTGTATTATTTTGATCTTAAATATATAATTATATGTTTATTACACTATTTATCTCCTCTCACAAGATGGCTGCCGCAACTGCCATGGCAACAGGCTCCACGCTTTCTCTTGTCATTATAATAATTTATTGATATAGATTTTAGTGGATTTCCATGATATTAAATATGATTGTGCTGTAGAAAATTACACAACAGAAGTGTCCAGCAGAATGCATTGTAGTGCAGTGTGGCTCTGATATTTTTGTATCGTATGATGCAATTGCACTGTAAAACGGATGAAAAAGGGGCTTGCTCTAACACAGACTAATCAGCTCACAGAAACAGATGAAGGAGTACAGGTGCACTGTGGAGGTTTTCTGGTGCAGTGTCTCCCACCTTCTGGTCTCAAACAAAGAAGTAAATAGAGAATGTGGGTGGGAATATGAGGTGGGTGAAAACTAGACTTTTCTGAGCACTTGAGCCTCAGTTGCAAAAGAATACTTGTGTGGAAAATCCAGACCACAAATATAGAAGAAGTTTATTGTCTGGCCACTCTTTCAAGTTCCAGTGGGCGTGATTGACAGACTAAGATGATTAAAATGTGCATCCTCTCAGTATGAAAACAAACATGGCTGCTTATGACGAAGAAATACATGGAAAAATATAGAACTAATAACATGAAGGACTGAAAACAACACACATTTCTGCAGAATCAATGAGTGAATCAAAAAGCTATTTTAAGTTGAGGTGAGTGAAGTTAGATTTTGAAGTTTCATGTGCATCACGCGATTTGATTGCATGGTCCTGTGAAGTATCCACATTTTACAATGCATCTTGTTCTAACCTACTTGTGTCTGGATGTATAAATGCTAATGTCAAGGGTGGGTAGTAACAGTAAATTACACACATAGAACTGCCAAACTTAAAGATGCTGTGAGTATTCAGAGGACCAGCCCTTGCCTGAATCTCACTAAGATAATGCCATGGTGATGAGAAGATCCTCCTTTTTTTACACAGCCAACTATAAAATGTGTAACTAAGACAATAAACAATATGCAGTGCCAACAAAAAGGAAACAAGTGTGCGAGGTGTGCGAAGTTGATCAAAAGCAATCGAAACCAATTACCAAAAAAGTACTTATATAGGCCGCACTTGTTAATAGTAAGTCTATGCGAATCTATAATTTTGTTGCATTGCCTTATAAGCCTCATAGTTCAAAGCTCATGAAAAAAGTAGCGGCTTATAATCCAGAAATTACGGTAGATGATTTCCTGCTGCTTCCATTGAATTAAATGTAAGAAACTAACAAGACCTGTGGGTGCTTATACCTCGCGCTCTGCCGTAACGTCACATGCGTGACAATACAAGACGCGTTCATCTGTCAGACAGCGCAGCCAGTGCAGCTAGTGCTAGTGACCCAATTTAGAATAATCGTCCCCCATAAAAGCTCTTTTTAACAGCTACGACCTCCGAGACCAAAGATAAACTCAGTTTAGTTGGACTCACAGTTGTGTAGATGGATTATCGGTCGGCGTAACATTTCACCCTACTGCGCATGCTCTATGCAGAAAGATACGCTGTTCATCTGGTTTGCTGGAGAAGCTTCAATTAAAACAACAAAACTAGACAAGAACTAACTGTCAATCTGGTATTAACCGGTCTGACAGAAGTCTGGCTCCTGAGGCTTGAGTAGTGTTTTTAGCGCAATTTTTCCACTCACCTGAATTTTAAGAATCGTAGGGTCAAATTCCGTTCACATATGTTGAATTAGCAGCATAACTTTTGTTTTTGCACAGTGATAAACTCTTGTAGTTAGCAGACAACTGCCCTAGTTTGAGTTGTTGCTCCAGCTTGGTCAACCAGCTGCAACTTGCCTGTCTGTAACTCCAGACGCGCTAGTTGCTCCGTGGTCTCATGTGGCACTCACGTTGTCGTCTGTAACTACATCTATGTGATATAATGACAGAATAACAAGATGTACCCTTAAAATCTACTTGTTTGAGCAGTTTTGCTCGTCCTGTTTAGGAAAGTGAGCAAAGGAAACTTGCGTCACACCATTCGATGTCAGGAAAGTCAGTACACCCGCCCAACGCTGCTTCTGATTGGTTACTATTACTTAGCCAATCACCGCTTGATCTCTGTCTCTCTTTTCTCAAAGCAAACTTGTCAGCTCCTCTCATGACTTCTCTGAATGATACGACAGCAGCTCTGATCACAGTAAAACATCGAGCTGCGTTACATTGACAGTAACTCTAATGGCATTATTACTGACGGGAAAGTAATCATTAGTTTCAACATTACTCATAAAAATAACTTTGTTAGTAATGCCGCTATACCCAGCACTGGAGAATTTGAGGTTAGACCAAGTAGACTCTTGTCAAAACTGTATTTGCACAAAATGTCTTCCTAAATTATTCAATTCAACTATAGAAAACAATATGGCCCATGTTTTCACAATAAAAAGACAATGCAATGTATCTAAATACGAATAAGTATTAAAAGTTTTTGACAATGATTGTTTTGTTTCGCTCTCCATTTGATAAGACTTGGTTAAATCCAGCTTTCTATTCAGTCTCAGTTGAAACCTGTGACAACTTGGGTTGTCATTATACACTTTTCACGGCACAACTCTGGAAAAGTACCGTACAACCCACCATCTCCGGTCCGCCCCACAATAACACCCCCAATATGTTATGCAGTCATGCCCGTCCCTCTGCGCACTCACCCATTCGCCGGTGCTTGCGCCTCCGCCCCAAACTTTTCACGTCACCCTTTTTCAAATATCAGTCCGCCACAAACCGAGAGAGGAGCGGTGACAAAGGCGTCCTGGCGATCTCAGCTACAGCAGCACAGAAAACTTTCAAATAAGAGGCTGTTTTAATCTCTCGTACCCGCCGTCTTGGATCCCTCTTGTCGGGCTGTTGTCACCGTCGTACAACGGAGAAAACGTTGTTTTCATCCGCCGCTCCAAACGCGGAAGTGATACGCCGGTCAGTGACGTCATCGCGTACGGCCAAACTCTGACCCCTGGCTCTATCCTGTACCGCTGAACTGTATGGGTCTATGTGTGTTATCAACTGTCCATTTGCTGTCGGGCCTAAAACTTGGGGAGAAAGAAAAAACTGTTGGGGAGCAAAATAACTCTGGGGAAACAAACAAAGGACTTTGCAAATGAACTTTGGGGGGGGTGTAAATATTGTTATTGTGTGAACTGTAAATACACTTGTGGAAGAAACTTTATTTTTTGTCTGTTATGTTTTGTCACTCTGTTTTTTTTTATTTGGTTAAAGGGCATACACCTTGAAGTGTATTGTCCTTGTGTGACAGTTAAAAAATAGAAAAAGCACAAACTCATTTAACAAACACCTCAAAAATAATACAAAAAATATTAATATCCCATTGTCAGGAGGGATACCTGGCTGGCACCTCAGTTAAAAATAAAACCAACGAACCCCACTAAATCATCATAAAACACCAGTAAAACCGTCACATAGAATAGTGCAACCACGGGTTGTCACACTCCCTCCCCCTTGTGAAGACCCGAACTAGTAAGGGTATTTATTTTCTACCTTTCCCTTAGTTTCGCTTTCAGTTTTCAATTACACATTTTATTTACATACATTTTCATTCAGTCATCAATAATTTTAGTCCACAAATCCAACAAATTCTTCGTCCTCACTATCTTCTTGAAAGATCCGAAGAACCTTTTCTTTCTGGTGCCTGTCCCACTCTGCTGCAGTGGGGAAACAGGGCTTCATCTGGGCCATGTGGACCACACGGAGGTCCTCTCCAGTGTCTTCAAGGACAACTTCAAAATTTACAGGTCCGGTTTGGCGGACAACTCGATACGGTCCCTTCCATCGTGGAGCAAGCTTCGCAGTGAAGGACTTGTCCCCTTTGGACAGCGGGTGAGTGCGAATCCACACACGGTCCTTTTCAGAAAACTCTCCATCTCGACGACCTTTATCATACTGTTGCTTCTGTTTTTCTTTGGCTTTTTTCAGGTTTCCTGACACGAAGCTCCTGAGCTCAGCAAGTTGCTTGGAAGTGGCATAGGCAGCAGTGTCAGGGTTGCCTAGATGCGGGCTGAGTTCGGCATCCAAAGGACCTCTGATGGTGCGACCGATGTTCAGCTCAGCAGGGGTCACTCCGGTGGATTCATGAACAGCAGTGTTCAAAGCAAAGCGAAACTCAGGTAGAAGCTTGTCCCAGGTCTTGTGTTGAGTGTTGACGTAAGAGGCAAGCATGGCCTTGATGTTGCGATTGACTCTTTCGGTAAGGTTGGTCTGAGGATGATACGCAGATGTCTTTTTCGGCAGAATGTTCCACCTCTTGCATGTCTCTTCGTAGACGGATGACAAGAACTGCGAACCTTGGTCTGATAAAATGTAAGTGGGCACACCCCATCGAGTCAGTATTTCTCGGACTAAGTGCTGAGCGACAACTTCTGCGGTGGCTTTCCGCAGAGGAAACATCTCCACCCATCTGCTGAAGTAATCGACGAATACGAGTAGGTAAATGTTGCCATGGGAACTCCGAGGAAAGGGTCCCATGAGATCCACTCCCAACATTTCCCATGGACCATGGACTTCAGTCTGCTGGAGCTTCCCAGGAGGTTTTCTGGTCTCTGGCTTGTAGAGTTGGCAGACTTGACAGCAGCGTACGTAGTCTCGAACATCCAGACTCATTCTGGGCCAGTACACAAGTGCTTGCAAACGTTTGTATGTTTTGTATCTCCCAAAATGGCCAGATAATGGGTCATTGTGATAATGATGAAGAAGTTGTCGACGGAGTGATGGGGGTATGTACACCTGGTAGATGGTCTTGTGCTGAAGCTTCAGTACACGATAAACTTTATCTTCCAAGACTGTATATTTGTTTTGGCCGTCATCCACTTCTCCTTTCTCCATGATCTCCTTGTACAGGTCCTGTGCAAATGAATCCTGCTGCTGTGCTCTCCAGATGCTTTCGTCAGTGATTTGAAGGTTGTCAGAGGTGTCTTTCTGTGACCGAAGCACAACAGCACAAGTGGCAGGTGGGTTCTCAGGGTCCTCAACAGGAGCTCGAGATAGGGCGTCTGGAACGGTGTTGTACTTCCCTTTTCGATACTCCACCGTAAAAGAAAATTCTTGAAGGCGCAGGGCCCAACGGATGAGACGAGTACTGGGTTTTTGAGTTTTAAAAACCCAGACCAAAGAGGAATGGTCGGTCACAACCGTAAAAGGTCTTCCTTCGAGGTAATACCTCCATTTTTCAATAGCCCACACAACAGCAAGGCACTCTTGCTCTGTGGTGGAATAATTACGCTCAGCTTTGTTTAGGGTGCGGCTGGCAAAAGCGAGCACTTGCTCCGTGCCAAGTCCAGTCTGCTGGGCTAGGATGGCTCCCAAGCCGACGTCACTAGCGTCAGTGTAGACGACAAAGGGCAGGTTAAAGTTTGGATGTCCTAGGATGGGCGAAGAGGTCAGGTGATGTTTCAGGGTCTCAAAAGAAGTTTGACATGCCGGAGTCCAAACAAACTTTGCACCTTTGCGTTTCAGGGCGTTGAGTGGCTCTGTTAGTGCAGAGAAGCCTGGGACAAAGCGGTGGTACCATCCCGCCATCCCCAAAAAGCGTTGGAGCTGTTTGATATTTTGAGGGACAGGGAAATCCTGCACAGCTTTGACTTTTTCTCCGTCCACAGTTACTCCTTCAGCCGAAACAATATGACCAAGAAATTTCAATGTGTCCTGAAGAACTGACTTTTCTTCATGTTAACAGTAAGGTTAGCTTCTCGCAGCTTGTCCAAGACAGCTTGGATGTCATGATTGTGTTGGTCATAGGACGATGAATAATGATGATGTCATCCAAGTAAACAAAGCAAATTCTTCCTTTCAGCTCTCCAAGAACGACTTCCATCAGACGCTGAAAGGTGGCTGGGGCATTTTTCAGCCCAAATGGCATAACTTTAAATTGATAAGCCCGTAGGGACAAACAAAAGCCGTTTTTTCCTGGCTTTCCGGGTCCATCTGGACCTGCCAGTATCCACTGTTGAGGTCTAGGGTGGTGAAGACTTGCGCTCCAGCAAGAGATTCCAAGATTTCCTGGATGTTTGGCAGTGGATATGCATCCGTGGTGTGACGGTATTGATTTTTCGGTAGTCCACACAGAAACGGGGTTTCGGATCATTTTTCTTTGGGACCAAGACGACTGGAGCAGCATATGGTGAGGTGGAGGGCTCAATTATGTCTTTGTCCAGCATTTCTTGTACAGCTTCTTTATGATTTGGAGTTTGGTGGGGACACTCGATAAGGTTTTTGTTTAATTGGCACAGTATTGGAGAGGTAGATTTTGTGAGTGAGTACTTTGGTGCAACCTAAAGCAGTGGTGCACACATCAGAATTGTTTTGTAGTTGACAGAAGAGTGACCTTTTTCCAAATCCATCCAGGTGAGCATTGGTGACAGCATTTTGTATGAGTTCCTGGCAGGGTGGAGCTGGTGTTAAATGGGGGGGAGGTACAGCAGAAAAGAATGCAAGTTGCTGGAAAGGTGCGTTTGGCCATGCAGCAGTGTCTTGTAGAAACTGATATTGTTGTCTTTGGCTGTTTTTAAACCAATATTTTTGTTCTGATACGTCAAGCTGCAGACCAGAGAGGGATATAAAATCCAGCCCAAGAACAGCAGGGAAGGCAAGACTGGGAGCCGGCAGAATAACACAAGGTAAGGTGATAGATTGAGATTGAAGGATGATTGTAATTTCACTCCACCCAAGTGGTTGGCGTCTTTCCCCATCTGCCAGATATAGGGGTCCTCTCTCCCAGGGCTGTAGCACACCGCTCAATTCAGCCCACACATTTTCATTGACCAGAGTATAGGAGGAACCAGTGTCCATAATAGCTGCTCCTTTCCAGGGATCAATTCTTATAGGTACCATCAACTGGCTTGGAAGAGGGCTAGCATGAGAAGAAACAGAAGAACAGGCTTCTCTTTGAGGTTCAGAGGTGGTGAGAGAACCAGTGTGGCTGGATTGTCGGGGACATGAGATGACCTGATGGTCTGCTGTGGAGGATTTTGAGGAGAGGATGCTCGGTTTGAAGCATTGCGGGGACAGGCAGCAGGTGGGTGGTTGCCTTTGCAGCGCCAGCAAAATGCTTGTGGTGGACGATTTTGGTTATTCTGGTTGTAATTGACAGATCTTGGCCGCACTGTGGGTTCACTGTTTGGAAGTCTTGGTTCGGTGGATGTAGATGGTACATTTCCCCTCCTCCGATGTTCATACTGTTGTTGATTTTCTCGGTCTCTTTCAAGCTGCTGGCCCAGACGAACAAGCTCGTCCACGGTGGAGACTCTGCTACTCCTCAGCTGACTGGCCAAGAGAGGATTGATGTTTTTAAGAATCAACTTAATGATTTCCTCCTCTGCAATTTGGGGTTTCCACCGTTTACACAGGGATTGGTACATATAAACAAAATCTCTGATGCTTTCCTTCCCCCCTTGGACTCGGGTACGTATTCTCTCCGCCAATTCATCCTCATAGTCCTCAGAAAGGAAGGCAGAACGAAAGTGTTGTTGAAATTCCGACCAGGTGTGGATTTTATGTCTAGCGACATCCCACCAATCCCTGCGGTGCCATGGAGCACATTTCTCAATGTTGCATAAGCTCCTCGTCAGTCAGAGCATGTAGTGCCAGGTAATCCTCACATCTCTCCAGGTACTGCAGAGGGTCTGGCGTGTCCTCCATTTTCCCATATGTTGGAAATTGTAATTTCACAGGGCTTTTTCCATTATCTCTTTTATTCACAGGCAAAGTCAAACAACTTGGTGCTGGCATCTGGACTCCTGTTATTCCCGGCCGAGCAGTTGACTCCATCCTGGGCATACTGGGAAATGTCACTGTATGGGGTATGTCATGATATAGTGTCTGAGCAGTTTGATCCATGACAGTAATATGGCTGGATTGGATCTTTGCTGTAAGCTCCTCTGTCATGGCTTTAATAGTAGAGGTGGAATGTGAGAGCTCCCTCTGCAGGCGAGTAACCTCCTCTTGAAGGCAGGCCACACTGCCTGTGACTGGGGCCAGTATTGTGCTGAATTCTTGGAGCATCTCAGAATGATGGTGTTTCAATCTCCAACTCATAGTTGCTTTGACTTGAGTGAGCATATATTCCAGCTGAGCATCCATATGTGTCATGTCCTCACTCTGTTTCTCCTTTATGAGAGTGGTAAGTGTCGTTTTCATACTGTCCATTTCACTTGTAACATTTGCTTTCATTTCCTCCATTTTGAAATTTAGATTCACCAGCTGGGATTTAACTCCAGAGATGTCCTGAGTTTCTGCTGGATGGAGATGAGGAGCTTCAGGGGACAAGGGCGAGCTGAGGGCTCCTACTCTTGTCAACTCCATGTCCAAAAGTGAATATGCTGTGGAGCATGCATTATTGTGGGGTACAACATTGGGAGGTGCTTCTGGAGCTTCTTGAAGAAGATCCAGTATTTCATGTGTTGTATTTTCTTCGGTGCTCATTTTTTTTTTTGTATGTTTTTTATTTTGTAATTTTTTTTTATTATTATTATTTTATTATTATTATTATTATTATTATTATTATTATTTTTTTTTTTTTTTTTTTTTTTTTTTTGTTTTGTCACTCACTGTTTAATTTTTGTAAGTCCCATCTGGGGTGCCACTATTTTATGTGACGGTTTACGGGTGTTTTAAGATGTTTTAGTGGGGTTTGTGGACTTTTATTTATTTACTGAGGTGCCAGCCAGGTATCCCTCCTGGCAAGTAGGATTTTTAGATTTTTTTAGTTATTTTAAGTTGTTTGTTTAGTGAGTGGTAATTTCCTTTGTCTCTTTTAACAGTCACACAAGGACAATCTAGTGAAAGCCCTTTTAAGGTAAAAAAACAGTTTTGACAAACACAAACAGAAATAATATTTCCCTTTAGATTTGGTGTGTATTGGCAGCTTCAAATAAACAAAACATATGCACAGTTATTCAATATTGTTTCCCATGTCATCCCCAAAGTTCATTGATAAAGTCCTTTTTTCTTTTCCAGTGTGATTTTCTTAGAGTTCTTTTGCACACCCCACTTTAAGCTCCACAGCAAAACGCTGCAAATCAACAATAAACAAAAAACAGAATAAACATAAGTGTATACAGCACCACCAAGAGGTCACAATACAAGTAAAACTCACGACAGTTGACGAGAACACAGCTCGGATCCACAGAGGAGATGCCAGGGCACAGAGGTCACTAAACAAACAATAAACATTTTTTTTAATTTCATTTAATTAATGTAGAAAACTACTTTCACTCGTTTCTAATTATCTTTATTTTATTTTTAGTTTATTTTACATATCTGTCACTCACGAGTTAGACGTAGCGTGATGACGTTTCCAACCGGCGTCAGTACTTCCGCGTTCGTAGCGGCAGCTCAAAACTCTTTTTTTCTCGGTTCTACGAGGTTGTCAGCGGCCCGACCATAGAGGGCTAGATGCAGCGGGTTTGAGGGTTTTCAACTGCCTCAGGTACGGCGTTTATAGCGTCTGGGTTTGCCTGATCGCTGGTGGCTCTCTGGCTGCTACTGCTCCTCTTTCAATTTGTGGCGGACAGACATATTGAAAAGGGATACGAGATGAGGTTGGGAGGAGGCGCGAGCGCTGGGCGAATGGGTGAGTGAGCAGAGGGACGGGCATGACTGCATAAGGTATTGGGGGGTGTGATTCTGGGCAGGACCGGCAATGTGGGGGTTGTGCTGTAGTTTTCCAGGGGTTTGTGAGATTGAAGGGCGCTGAGAAGGAACGCACAGAGTGAGGTGCAACCACGGGTTGTCACAAACCTACCTTGTGTGAGTTCGCTAAGCCTTTGCCAGAGCCCGGGGTACAGAGGGGGGATGTGCTAGCGGCTGTTTGCCACTCATTAATAGTAATGTCCACAGCGCCAGGGCCTGATTTATGAAAACAATAGAGCGTCTTCCCTTAAAAACCAACACGCGGTTCAGGTGGCAGCGCGCGGACTCGCCTGCCGCCCCATCAAAGGAACTTCCCAAGATTAATGAGCAAATTAAACTGCAGTAATGTGTGAAATCTCTCCTCCTCGCCATTAATAAAACATGTGAATTAGTCAGATCAAAAGAAAAGAGGGGAATTGGAGATGATGCTGTGTGCGGCAGAAGACAAAAAGCCCGCACAGACAGGGTTTTAATGGGGTTTAGTCCTTATTATGGAGCCGGAGAGGGAAGTGATGCCATCCCGCTGCAGGCAGGCAGGCACACAGACTAAAAGAACAGTGCATTTTTCATGGAAATACATTGAATGCTGAGAAGATAAAAGTTGGGCTTTCTAGCATTATTAACTATGGATGAAACTTTGTACTGTATATGTCGCTTTAACAAGGGAACGGAGAGTCCACAAAGAGCATTGTACTGTTGGATAAAGACAGGAACCGGAATTATGTTGAAGGAGAATGTAACTTAAAAGAGAGAGAGTGAGGACTGGCCTATGATAGCCAGGCTGGCACAAATCAATTTAATTTCACTCCAGCTACTAGGTCAAGTGTGGCAGAACTGCAAAAACAAGTCAAGCAAACAGAGATGTGTTGTTCATATAAAGATGCAGATATATACGTTCATCACGCTATTTGTGGTTGTAACTCAATAAGAATGCATCCTATATGCACCCAAAATATAAACTGGCTATGACTTCAATTTGTTAGTCAGGCTGGTGCCACCTAGTGCTTCCATTCAATTTTATTTCACTCCAGCTACTAGGCCAGGTATCACAGGACTTCACATGGTTCCAAAAAAGCACCAAAGCGACCGTTCGCAGGAGCGGAATGTGCTGGTCAGAACAAACTTGAGTTGAACTAGCATACATGTTCTCTACCTTAACCTAGAATACAAGTTTACCACATAGATATGGCAACAATCACTTAAACACGTTTAGTCGTCAAGGAAGTAATTTGTTAAATCATAAAACAAACGAGCCTCGATGATGCGATGTCAGGCGGTTTCTATGAAATGAAATTAAACTGATGCATTAGGGCAGTGGTTCCCAAAGTGGGGGTCGGGACCCCTCGGTCCTGTGGGGGTTGCAAGTTAGTTACATGGTTATTTTCGGGGTCCCGGGTTGAAAAGTTTGGGAACCTCTGCATTAGGGTAGCATTCTGGCACTGTCTCTACCAAACAGCACCCTAGGCAATCATCTTGTTTTCCCCTGAAACTGGAAGTAATGGTTGATGCATAAAAGTACCCGACCACTATACAGTCGGCATCAAAGGCCACGCCCACTAACGGACCTCCGAGGGGGAAAGTTAACATGGGGAGTGAATCAGAACAACAGCTTTATCAGTCACTGCTCAACAACTACAACAGCAAATGTGGACTTTAGGACATAGGCTATATTGTGTCAAATATAGACACGAAAACATGGAGATAAATAAGAGTAGCCTAATTCATCCCTCCAAGTATGTAAATATATCTAACAATGCTAATGGTAGCTGCGAGCTAAATGCTAGCGCCTCCTGGCATCTTTTAGCATCTTTTTTAACTTTTGGTTTACTTTTCTGACATAACGCCACATCAGTAACCTCCATTTAAACGTGGTTGTAACTCAACTTGAATTAGTTGTGCTGAAAATGCACCTATAAATACTTGTAAACATCTTAAAAGAGGTAGCTTTCCATTCATTATTACGGTGAGGCAGGAGACGCTTTCCTCCTCAGCAGGCCACTCTCCCAAATATGACGCATTGCCAACTGTATCTATGGAACAAACTGATGCCAATGGTGCAATGCTAGAAAGTTTCCACAAAGTGAAATTAAACCGACTGATGCAACAGACTACATGTGAAGAATTATGAAGAAACCTAACACAACACACTCTGAGCACCACCAAGTATAAAATAGACTGAGACAATTGTGACAAACAAAAGAAATCCGGATCAAGTTAAACAGAGCCAAAAGACCAGAGAGATGGTGAGGACTTACTGTAAGTTACTGAGACCTGACACAGTTCAGACACACTGTAAGACTTTTTATTTTCACAGCATTGGAGAATCATGTGTAGTGTCGTTTCACACCGTTAATGGGACTGTGTTAGTGAGAGGGGCACTGACAGAGCTCCGAGGGTTTTATTATTCAAAAACAAGTCTACTTGTTCAAAACCCTAAGAAATATTATTGAGGATCAATTACTAACTTTCATTTTTTTTAACTTTTTTAACATTTTTTTCTTTCTTAACATTTTTTCACTAAAATTACTTAATATAATTTTTCTTACCCAAATTTCCCTTCTCTAACCTCAGCCCTCATCCTAAGTGTAACCTTACTCCTCTTTTGGGTTTAAATGTTGAAAATGTTATTGCCTTTAAAGAGTTATTTGATTTTGACACTTTGACTTGAAGCTGCAAATTTGCCTAAAATAAAATAAAAGTTTAGTAACTTAGTAGCAAAGAGTCAATTGATTCACTGTTCCACGCTTAATTCAGGCTAGTCTTTTTGTAGCTGTACATATCTAACCATGCTGAAGACAACCAGTAAATCTTTGCTGAACACTGTCTTCTTATCTCTCACACGAGCCAACCAAAAAACTAGCCACGTTAGCCATTTCCCCTGACAACCTTATTTTTGTTTTGAAGTTCATTGGCTCCGTTCTCCGGCGTCCTTTGTGCAAACTCGGCGGCAGATAGCAGCTAATTAATTACATTCGCTGGGGACATATTGACTGGTCACAATGTGCAAATATATCTCTTTGAACCCAGTGAGGATTGCCGTATCGCTTTTCGCCGCCCGTCACGTCAGGCGTTCATGATTTTTCAAATGCTTCATGTGAATCTGCAGCTGTTGGTTCTCATCGGGGAGAGTCTCAAAGGAGTGCAGGCCTAATAAGCTTCATTTGGTCTGCGTCTGTTTGATTCGCTGACTTCCCATGTGGCCAAACTGTTGGCTGAGGATTCAACAAAAATGCCTGTGTCTTTCAGGTTTTTCTCTTTTCTCAATGTCAACTTTGAACATTCAGTGGATGTATTTGATGATATTGTGTTGCTGTTGTTTTTTAGATGTTTTGACCTCAGCACGAAATGTATGTATGGATAAATGAGTTTTTATAATAGTTTATCCAAAAAGCACAAAATACTGTTACAGTACAAATGCACAAGAAAACAAAATCAAATTGATCTTGCCGGATAAACAATGTTTAATGTTCTGTCTGTCTCTCTCAAATAAACTAACCAATAAATCTAGATCTACCAATGATGTCTCAAATCTGGGACGTTCCAAACTGTTTCCTGAGGCTTAGATTGGAACAAAACCTATGTCACTGACGATTTATAGTTTCAAGCAATGTTAAAACAGATTAAAAGATAAGAAAAATAAAAGTTTATGTTGTTTAATATGCTCTTTAAGCTTAGGGTATTCTTGTATGGAAAATTCAGTCTCTGAATTCAAGCCATCCTTTAACCTGTCGAGAGCAGTGAACTGCTGTTCTACTGCCTAGTACCCACCTGCAGATAGTTGAGAAGAGAAACAAGAGTGTCCAGAGAAAATTTACCTGGACACAAGGAGAAACATGCAAACTCCACACAGAAAGCATCAAAAATCAATACCAGTTTTGGTCTAAGACCGATACTCGAGTCTTAAGGGTAATGGTCTTATCACACAAGTAAGACTGGTATTTTTTTAAGGTTTTAATTTTGTCATGGGCTCAAGCACATTTGATCTCAGTCTTATTATGGACTCGGTCTTATCCAGGACTTGGTCCTGGACACCAAAAGCACATTTAATTACCATCACATTCTGCTTCATTTGCACCAGAAGCTCAGTGATCTGTCCTAGGCACAGCTTGCTGTAAGCACTGAACAAAAAGACCAAAGGAGACTTGATTTGGTTTCACTTGGTGTCGATGGATTGTGGTTTTGGTCTCGTTTCGGTCTCGATCTATAAAAGTCTCGGACTTGACCCTCAGTGGTCTCAGTCTTGTGACTCTTCTCTTGGAAAGGTCTTGGTCTCGATGAGTGTGGTCTTGACTACTACAATACCACCATACACAAAGCAAATACAACAATATTTTACTTCTGTCACAGATTTACTTAAAATTAAATGTTTGTAAACTGTGCTTTTTTCCACATTGTTAGAAAGCTAGTGCTGTCTGGCTGCACTGATTGGCTGTGTTAAAGTTACAATCTGACAATACTGTAGTCACACTTAACACACAGACATGTCCCTGAAGTTGTACAAAGGTAAACAAAGCTTAAACTCAGGCCTTAAAGTTTTTAGTCTAGAATATAGAAGGTTTGTGTGCTACCTTCTAAAATTCATTTTAATAGAGCAAAATTAAATTTCATAGACATATCTTACCTGTCATTAACTAAGTTAAAC
Source organism: Mugilogobius chulae (assembly GCA_038363315.1). NCBI lineage: Eukaryota > Metazoa > Chordata > Actinopteri > Gobiiformes > Gobiidae > Mugilogobius > Mugilogobius chulae. Next base: position 5,349,475 of record CM076397.1, on the reverse strand, counting down.
CTAGTTTCTACAGTTTTGTGACTCAAAACAAAAGCATTAAAGCAGGTCAACAGTAGGTAAAGACCAATGTCATTCTAGGACGTGAGCAACCAACCAAGACTAAATATATTGCATCTATGTCATATCTACCAGTCACTACAAACATGCCATTTACTGTACTTGGCAGATCAAATTTGGCCAATGGGCTGCTTAAAATTTCTTACAACTTTATTGTTCTGTAAACATGAGCATAATGTCTAAAAATAAAACTAATATCAAACCTCATTTAATCCAAATGTGTGGAGGTCACTGTACACTGCACATTTTAACATAATTCCATGGCTCCTCCGCAGAACTCGTGGGACAAAGTGTCTGTAATAAGCTTCATTTCTGCTGCATCTGTTGGATTCTCTCGCCTTCCCTCGTGACCAACCTCCTCTGCTGTGAAATCACCGATCGAGAACCGACTAAACACAAACACGCAGCTGTAAATCTGGAAGCTCTTTCACTCGGGGGAGAAGCGGAGCCCGGATCTGGACGCCTGGAAGTTTGACCTTGCCGAGGACTTCCGGGAGAGACAGCGGTCCGTGTGACTAAACTCGGAGGAGCAGACGGATTTAAATGGAAATGAGAGGCTGCTAGTTCGTCAGTCAGCGGAGACGTACCTGTGCCGGGACTGAAGGGCGGACTCAACGCTTCAGATAACAGCACAATTAGACATTTGCACCCAGCGCGAATACAGATGAAAAAGGAGACGACTTTAGCCAGGAACAAGTTTGGCTTCGTTTTAAGTTTTAGATTTTAGACCCAACGAAACACATGACACGGTGAGTTGACTTTACTTGATTATATCACATTTAATGGGTCAATATAATGTCAAAATGCAGTTTTTCTACAATCAGACAAATAAATCAACTCCTACACACCCCAAACTACCCATTCTTGGACTAAGCAAGAGGTTTGACGAATTGTGCTGAAGGGTTTGATCAGAGGTATGGACCTGCAGGACGTGACTTGGACTTGAGTCTGACCCTTTTAGATAAAATAGACTAAGACTTGAGATTCGACTGGAACTTGAAGGTTAGTGACTTGAAATACAAGATAAACTGAAAGATTTTTAACTTAACTAAAACGGCTACAGGTGTTTACTATCGTTTGCAATTTTTAGACGTGTGATTTTTCTCAGTCGCAGCCTGTCGCAGGAAGAACAGAGGCAGGGCCGCTGCTAGCACTTGCTTGGTGCCTATGCAAGATTTCAAAATGGTGGCCCCCACCCCACCCCTCACTCCGAAAGCCTCCAATCCCTAACCGGCCCCCACACACAAACACACACTACTAACACTACTAAATCTATCTATTTTTTATTACATACATACATATTATATATATATATTATATATATATATATATTATATATATATATATATATATATATATATATACATATTTCTTTCTTTCTTTTTACATAATAAATGTATTTTCCTTTTATCTGGGATATTTTAGAACAGTAAATCCATTCATTTTAAATTTTGCCAAATTGCTTTCCAGTGGGGCCCCATCTCTCTTTGCCCTTCAAACTGCCCTCTGCTCCGCCATAATCAAATGTGCAGCCGTCTTCAATCATCTGCTGTTCTTCTCGGAACTTACCTAATATGTGTCCTATTGACGCAAACTAAAGATTGTCTAAGAGTTTACGAGTCGTAGAACACGTTTCTGTTTTCGAAACCATTACTAGAGTCTTTGATTTTGCACTGTGTGTGAAGAATTATCAGCATTTGTAACCATGTAGTGTTCAGAAGGCCTAAGAGAACATGAACTTGACTTGGACTTGTGGGGCCTGAATTGAGACTTAACTTAGACTGGACTTGGACTTGTCTCTTTTTTGTCTTGGGTCTTGACTTGGACTTGTCTCTCATGACTTGGGACTTGACTTGGACTTGTCTCTTTTTGTCTTGGGTCTTGACTTGGACTTGTCTCTCATGACTTGGGACTTGACTTGGACTTGTCTCTTTTTGTCTTGGTCTTGACTTGGACTTGTCTCTCATGACTTGGGACTTGACTTGGACTTGTCTCTCATGACTTGGGACTTGACTTGGACTTGAGGCACTTACTTGAGATTTCCAAAGCAATGACTTGGTCTCTCTTCTGAAATTGATGATATCCATTTCCAAGCTGAGTTTAAAAAAAAAATGTTTTAAATAATTTAAAGTCAGTTTTTTGGCCAAATCCAGTTTACTCAAAATCCAATTCAATCCAAGATATTCCAAATCTCCTCTATACGTTAATCTACAACTTAATGTAAATAAACCAAACATTTAAACCTCAATCTGTCAATTGTTCCAGATATATGAGGTTACATTTTTTATTGCACATATAATTTGAATTGATTAAAAGTTACATTCTAAAACATTTATAACACACCTTAAACCTATGGAGTTTTATATTGATAACATTACATTTTTAAGACCACAAAAACAGGTACAAGGTTTCATGTCTTTTATCAAAATACATCTAAAACTACTTTTCAAAGGCGACGTGTCATAAGTAGTGTATTAACGTGTGCTGCTCTTATAAATCAAAAGAAATTAGCTGCAGAAGAGATCACACAAAAGAATTTAAAGGTCAGGCTTTCGGCACATTTCATTTGAAGAGTTCATTAGAAAAGTTTGACAGTTTAAATGATACTTGTTCACAAAAATCTACTTTGGTGAACTAAATCCATCCTTTCACTCAAATCCACTCGAAGTTTGCACAATTTGAGATTTGTGTTTGCAAGTTTGGGACATTTGGCATGTGTTTGGAATGTAGATGTGTGCTTTTAATTGGGTGTTTGTTTTTTCATGTTTATTGGAATTCGCAATCCATTATAGACTTTCTAGTGCATGGTCTTTGTTTCAATAAAGATGTTTATGCATGGTTTTGTATACCAGCAACACGTCCAATAGGAGAGCCTATTGTAAAGAGAATCTGATCTATAAGTAATACAAAATATTGTTTAAATAAAAACCAAACGAATGGTTCTAGTTACTAGGGGTGTTCATGGGTGTTCAAAGGTGCGATTTTTTAATTTAATTTTATTTTTAGTTAGTTTATTTTACAGACAAGAGCCAAAACAAGACAACAAAACAAGACATACATCTAAAATTATTGACAGAAAAAAATATATGTATATCAAAAAATATATCAAATACAAAAACTGAAAAAATAATTTTACTATTTATTTTATTATTATTTTTTTTTTTTTACAAAAAAAAAAAAAAAATTAGACAGAATCAACATTTGTGTGTGTGTATGGGATCAAAATGTTATTATCTACTGTTTTCGGGCCTTTTTTGTACATTTTTGTGCAAACTGCCCCCTTTTTTGCAGTTATGTGTGTCAGTGCATTTCAGTAAAGGCTGACGTCGCATGAGTTGATGCGACCGACGAGCGCCAAATGAGTTATAAAAACTCCTTCTGACACCAACTTGTAAAGGGGTCACTCACTATCTGATGACATCATCGGTCCTTTAGCTCAGGTGGACAAACAGGTGATTCGTGGTGTGATAGGTCGCAGATTCGACTCCTGCGCTACCTTTTTTTTTTTTCTCATTTTCACTTTTAGAAAGCACACACAAGCTAATACACTTATTTAAAGGAAAGGATTCATACATATGTCTGCAGAGTGAATAAAAAGGAATCTTGAAGTGCAAGTAAGCAACTAGACCTGTGCTGCATAGTCTCAGCAACTGTAAATGATCGCTATCCATATTTCATGCTATCAGTCAATATCTGTTCACGCCAATAAAAAGCCTCCAGGGATCTCCCACTTTCACGAGCATGTTTGGGGAGTGCAGTTGTGGGCGGAGTATGACCGCGTGTTTAGTCTCACTTTAACCTGTGATTTTTTTTGCAGAAGACGCACTAGAGCAATGCATCAATGTTTATAGAGACTTTTATTCAGTCGTGTTGTGCACAGTTCAAAAGCCTATCGAACACAACCTGAATTCTAGACCTGCTGGTTCTCAGGCTACTAGGCCTACACCCACACTCACTGATCATGTCCGAGACCACTCAGTAATCTACCATGAACATCCAGACCTGAGTGTGGGCGAACACTATCTGACTCCCACTTTCCATCAAACCCAAGCATCCAGGCATATCAAGTGTAGGCGGATAGTTACTTGATTGTCTGCACAAATTGGTAATTTCCATACTCACCAGAAAAATCATTCTGCGGCTTCTTTCTTGACCAAAGGGAACCACCTCGACACCCCATGAGATTGGTCAGATTTGCCATGCACTGATTGCAGTTGCTTGGATTTGTACTGCAATATTTAGATTTTTGTCATATAACTCACCCTTTTCTTTGTGTAGTGGAATATAAACCTTCACCAAAAAAATGTAAAATGCCTCTTAATCCCACACCACAAAGCACTTAAATAGCAGACAACTTCCACTGAACAGACCATTAGCAGTAGGTTTTGTACACTCAGGCAGCTCCATCCATCATGCTGGAAGAGTGTGTTTCCTTAATTCATCTTGCCAAACAAATGGAGTGGTTTTAATCCCTAAAGCGATGCCCAGAAGATACCAGACATGACTTAGCATTGGGCTTGATAAATTCCGTACAACCGTTTACTAACCACGACTGGAAAAGTGGACAGTCAGGGCTTTTGCAACTTTGTGAGAAAACAAATCCAACTGGCAGTGTTTTTCCAGCAATGCATAATGGGATTTAGTGGAAGTGCTGTGTCTTGTATTATGGTAAAATTTTAACTATTAATATTATATCATTTTGTTATGCCAATTCTTAAGTGCAATTTGAGAAGTTTGTGAAAGTGGGCACACCACAATCATGGAGCATCCAACTGGAGAGTTTACTTATCAAACATGTTTTAAAAAACAAGGCAATTTATTTGCTAAATTGAAAAACAGTTTGTTCATTTTTGAGGTTAGTCCTTTAGAAACATTAGACTTGAAAAAAACTAGTTTAGACCTTAAAGAGTCCTATTATCAACTGTAAAGGCTCATGGGAATGTGTGTTCATACAACACAATATACAAAAGCCTGTCATGTGAAAGCATTTTCTATTCTCTCTCTGTCTGTTACACATGTTGTTTCCTCAGTTGTGTGTAATTTCCATGATTTTCATAGAATGTCATGTAAATGTTGGAAAAAGCATCATCATGACACACTATTTATATGAAATGTGCATATAACATAGTGCTTAGTATGCTAACTCTAGATCTTTCAGAGGTAGTACTTTGAAGGAATGGCCTTATCACTGACTGAAAGAACAAACATTTACTAATGAAGCTCAACAGTGGGAGATTGTCCTTGTCCAGAGGTACAGACCACCATTCCAAATGTCCAAAGGGATTTTCAAAAAATAAAGTTTTAAAAACATATCAAGGGCTCGCCAGCTATGTGCTAACTTGTTTCCACAGTGTGGTTGTTTTCAGTCTAAAAAGAACATCTATAACTTACAATTCGGCAAAACGAACTTTATAGTTTATAAAGCTGCAAAACAAATTTTAAAGAAAATTTATGTAATGTCTGGACTTGACTGAGGTGTCTCCAGAGTTCACCTGGACCTGACTGTGACGTGTCTCCAAAGTTCACCTGGACCTGACTGTGACGTGTCTCCAGAGTTCTCCTGGACCTGACTGTGACGTGTCTCCAGAGTTCACCTGGACCTGACTGTGACGTGTCTCCAGAGTTCACCTGGACCTGACTGTGACGTGTCTCCAAAGTTCACCTGGACCTGACTGTGACGTGTCTCCAGAGTTCTCCTGGACCTGACTGTGACGTGTCTCCAGAGTTCACCTGGACCTGACTGTGACGTGTCTCCAGAGTTCACCTGGACTTGACTGTGACGTGTCTCTGGAGTTCTCCTGGACCTGACTGTGATGTGTCTCCAGAGTTCACCTGGACCTGACTGTGACGTGTCTCCAGAGTTCACCTGGACCTGACTGTGACGTGTCTCCAGAGTTCTCCTGGACCTGACTGTGACGTGTCTCCAGAGTTCACCTGGACCTGACTGTGACGTGTCTCCAGAGTTCACCTGGACTTGACTGTGACGTGTCTCTGGAGTTCTCCTGGACCTGACTGTGACGTGTCTCCAAAGTTCACCTGGACCTGACTGTGACGTGTCTCCAGAGTTCTCCTGGACCTGACTGTGACGTGTCTCCAGAGTTCACCTGGACCTGACTGTGACGTGTCTCCAGAGTTCACCTGGACCTGACTGTGACGTGTCTCCAGAGTTCACCTGGACCTGACTGTGACGTGTCTCCAGAGTTCACCTGGACCTGACTGTGACGTGTCTCCAGAGTTCACCTGGACCTTACTGTGACGTGTCTCCACCTGGACCTGACTGTGACGTGTCTCCAGAGTTCATCTGGACCTGACTGTGATGTGTCTCCAGAATTCACCTGGACCTGACTGTGACGTGTCTCCAGAGTTCACCTGGACCTGACTGTGACGTGTCTCTAGAGTTCACCTGCTCCATCTGGACCTGACACATTGAAACAAACTTTGGAAAGCCACGCACAAAGGACTTTTGTGCACGTAGACTGGAAAGAGTGTATTTCATAAAACTGCATTGCTTCTTCTATTATTGTGACATGAGGAACATTACTGTTCCATATTCTTCAGAACACTCTGTCTCAGTCTATCCAAGCACACCAAGCATCGTCTTAAAAATTGCATGAATACTTTTGATACAAAAATTTGAACTGAGTCAGTATCAATATATGAGACCAGACTTCAAAGTCTGTGATTCTAATTTTTAAATGGTATGCAGTGACTAAAGCTCCCAAGTTTGAAAAGGTTGTCTTAATAAGAAATGTTCTAATTGACTTAGTCAACTGTATATATTTTAAGATATTAGTATTGCTTAATGCAAACTTTTTACTCCTACTAATAAATACTGCAAAAAGGAAAAAAAATCTAACTTAGATAAAATGACTTGAATTAAGCATATTCATCTTAAAAGACCTTTTTTTTCACTTAGTAACACCAAGTCTTGCTATAGGATTATTTGGCTTGTTTTGTTTTAAGCCATAATTGCTTGACTCAAGAATAGATTTGCTTAAAATACTTGTCAAACTAGCATTTTCCGCTCAAAACAAATAGCTTAGTCAAATTTTCTTACTGCACTGGCAGATTATTTCACTTGAAATAAGACATTTTTACTTCAAAACAAGCAACAATTTCTTATTTTTTGAAAAGCCTTTATTGCGGAGTAAATTACTGATCTACATATGTCATGGTTTATTAGCAAGCACATAGTGAACAATCTCCAATATGTATATACAAAAGTGTTTTAGATCTTGACATTTTATGTGATGGCCCTGTGAATTGTATGTGTGACTGCTCTCCTCTTGAAAACCACTTCATAGAAAAGCCACCATCCATTTACCATTTTTATCTCCCAAAACTGCGCGTACAGCCGAGTGTACAAGGTCGTAACCCAGCAAATGGCTTAGAACGACAAACACTAATAAACTTACCTCAGCATTTCCCGCTAAAACAGACAAAACGCAGCCTTTTTCCGGCAGCGGTGACACATCCTCTCTGCCGTTTTGTTTATGTGGCTCTTTATTTCCTCATTCGTCATGACTTTCCGCCTGTCACTTTGGAGCATTTCGGAATCGTTTGCCAAGTGCCAACCGGTGTTAGCACATTCCGCCCCGGTGTGCCAGTCAGGAGCACGCGACCCAGGAATACAAACTCATTACCCTGTTTATTCCCGCGGTGCCAGCTGCTATTATCGGTGCGGCGCTTGAAGTGGACCTGGGCTAAAGCAGTGAGCGTCCCGCGAGGATGGACCAATTTTGAGGCGCCATCGCTCATTTAACCTGGTCGCCCCGGCTCAGACAGGCGCTGGACGCAACCCAGAGTGAGATGGCAGCGAGTTTGACCGACATATGGGGAAAAAAAAATGTACGGGAAGCTGTCTATTTTGGAGGATGGGTGTAATTAGGTTTGGATGGTGAGGTTGTATGAGTTGTCTGTGGACAGTTGGCTGATTGGCAAGAATAAGACAATACCTGAATATGGGCTCACTGGGCTGCCTTATACGTATATACAACTGTATGCTTCTTTGATTAAAACACAAATGACCAATGACCATGTTTCTACTTTTGACTTGGTATAATAGTTCTTGTAAATATTTATCGCAGTTTTACAGCAGTTAAGTTAGAAACTATGAAGAAATTAGCAAAAAGTTTGCAAAGTACAGGAAGTAATTTGAATTCTATTGTGCAAGACAATTTACACACAGACTTTTCAAATCGTAAGGTGTGTGTCATATTTATACGGCGCTCCATAGTACTCACGAAAAAATAAATATTTATCTCGTAATTACGAGAAAATTATCTTGTAATTACGAGATAATTTAAATGGCTTTTCGCACATTCTGTATACCCACACGCTTCGTATAGGCTAAGCTAGTGACTTTATCCACAACATGAGTAATCTTTTCTGTGCTAGCTTGATGTTTCTAAATAGCTAAGATGTGCTTGTGGATTTCGTTATGTTAAATTAAGTGCCTGTGGTCTTCACTGCAATGTTTAAGGTTTACAAAAAGTATGAAACTAGCTGTTTAACGTAACGTATATGTCTGTGGACTCACGCTACAGTTAGCAGACTATTATAAAGACGGCCAGTTTGTGGAGCTGTTCACCCACCAGAAAGAAGCTAGTGGTAATCAGCAAGTTTTTTCTTCATCTTAGCTATTTAGAAACATCAAGCTAGCACAGAAAAGACTACTCGTTGTGGATAAAGTGACTAGCTTAGCCTATACGAAGCGTGTGGGTATACAGAATGTGGGAAAAGCCATTTAAATTATCTCGTAATTACGAGAAACTTATCTCATAATTACGAGATCTTATCTCGTAATTATGAGATAAATATTTATTTTTTCGTGAGTACTATGGAGCGCCCTATATTTACAATAGGGGTGTCAAATTAGTGCATTAATTGAGATTAATTAATTACAGACATATTAATCGAGTAACATTTTTTTAATCACATTAATCTATTTTGAAAGAGAACATAAGCTGCAAAGATAGCTCAACTTGACAACTTAGCAACAAAAGACTTCCTAAAGTTTTCATTTTTTGCAATATATTCATATTTCCAATCTGCAACATAAATGTAATTAAATTGGATAAAAACAAAACAAAAACACTTAAAGCCAGCGCACACCGGGACGCTCTGCCGCGCGGCAAATTGGGTGCCTCCGTTAATTTCTATGAATGTACACACACCTATTTCGTTAACAATGATGAACGCGGAATGCCCTTCATTATTTACGACAAATTATCATATTACTCACCCATTACAATCGCGAATCGTTGAAAAATAACACCTAGCGTCGCGGCATTTGGTGAGTGTTGACGCTTGGGTCTGGCGCGCGGCAGGTGAGATGCCGTGGCGCGGCACGCTTTGGTGTGGGCTGGCCTTTAAGTTGAGTGTTTTTTTTTTTTACAATGTGGTTGCTAGGGAATGGTTGTGGAATTATCTCTACATATATATATTATGTCATACAGGCAAAAGACTTCATCAAAACAGTCAGACAGGGTGAAAGCAAATTATTTAGTGAAATCTTACACAAAGATGTTCACTGTGTTTTTCAGTACACAATTCGCAAAACTGATTATTATCTATATATCTATATTTTTTTTTTCTTGTATTTAGTCAAACTATGACATGAGTAGATCAGTAATTTATTCCTTGTTTATTATTTTAAGGTATAACTCTTTATAGTGTTATGGAAAAGTTTACTTTAACTAAAAGCAAATTTGAAATAGGAGTTATGCGTTAACATCTTCCAGTCTCAAATAGACATAGATTATTACATCCGGTGGAGTGGTTGCCATAGTGACACAGTTGTTTACTCCAAATGTTATGGACATCAGACAATGGATGTTGGGTAAGTCCTGAAGCGAACTACTCTTTGTCATCTGTTATAGACGCAGCGACAGCAGTAACAGCAGGAAAACACGCGCACCGCTCTGTGTTGCCAGACTTTCAGAGAGACAAAAACGACAGCCCTCTAGCATATATTTGATTATATACCCTGTGTCAATTTTTTTGCAGCCAATAGATGGAGCTCTAACTCAATACATAATGTGGAAAACCCACAACTTTCTTCTACACTTTGTAAAGTTGTAACATATAAGACACTCAAAGAATGTTCAAAGACAAATAAAAAGTTTGTGGAAGTAGGTTACTGGTTAGAGTACATCAACCGAAAAATTTAAAATTCTAGACTTGACATAGTATCTCATCCCAGTAGCCTCATATTAATTTGTGTTCAGTGTAATGTTGTTGGTGTAGTCCTTTTAAACTGCACTGAGGAGCATGTTTTAATTACCCTCGGAGGCTGCAGCCATGACCAATCAATTCCAGAGTAATGGAGCGTACCGTCATTAGCAGATCACACAACATTAAACTAATATTTGTGCTTCAACACAAGGACACAGTTACTGTAGATAAAGCCAAAATAACTCTCGGAGCGGAATCACTCTAGTCTAAATGTACGGCAATGTCTAGGATTAGAGCTTTTTTAAATAGTTATCATCAGTAGGCTACTTCGAAACATTATAGCTAAAGACCAAACTTTCATGAAAATAGTTGCACTTTCTTTCTTTATTCTTTATTGATCCATACACTCCAAATACACATGACACTCCTGCTGCCGTCTCTGCTTTTCATCCTGTCAAAACAAGTCATAAAATAACAACAAATCTTGTTTTGGAAGAAGATACAGGAAGATACAATAGGTGTGTTCAAGATGCGAAAATCTCTGCCTGGATTGCAGACGAGAGCAGGCAGCTGAGGCAAAGAGGAGGAGATTCAACTTGGACACTTGTTGAGCCCGAGAGCAACGAGGCAGCCTCAGATCTCACAGACTCACGGAGCTCTCGCGTGTGTTTGAAGTGTTGCACTGAATAAAACTACTTACAACTTTGAAAACGCATTTCTGTTTCCCTCACACATCATAGACTCACTCATACATCACCAGAGCAATGAATAAAGAGCTCATGATAAAGCTGGCACAGTTTAGATTTGCCTTTGTAAAAGTGACTTTCAGCTCATCAGGATCATGTATTAATGATGTTGTGTGTAATGTACAACAGTCTGGGTCTTTCTGACTCGTGTTAAACACGTGTGATGTTATAAAAGTCCACAAATACGATCAAGACAGCGGAGGAGGAACTGCAGAGCGTCACGTTGGATCAAAGCCAATCAGCGGGCAGTCACCGCACTACATTTCCCATCATGCATCTTGATTTTGTAGTCATCGAGGCGGTGAAGCCGGGAGCAGTTGCTCTTTCCTCGCCTCGACGATTTGTCAAGTCGACTGGAGCCGGATTGATCTCTCGAGATTACCGGGCCTACGTAGCCCTGACGTAGCCCCCGACCCCCCTTACCGGCTCGAGCCGACTGCACCGCCTTGACCATCTTGAACACACCTATTGGCTCCAGGCTCCATCTTGCCTGGAGCCAATGAAAGTCTTAAGCCTGCCAGCGCTGGTTCTAATTAGTCACATTTACTGTCAGTTTCTCTTTTAACCAATCACAGTCTGCGATTTTGTCTTGTTCTACAATAAAAAGCCATTTTACCCAAGACAGTCTCCGAAGAAAATGTAGATGTACAACTAAATGTAAAAAAAATAAAAAATAAGTACGTTTACATGTCAATATGCTAAGTCACGTTGCAAAACTTTATTTTGGTTTAACGAGTAAGTTTAGGCTTTAAGTTACTAAAATACTATAGATAAGTTCAGGACTGTGGCTTTGGGTAGGTTAAACCATGTTTGGCTTTTGTAACACATTGATGTAAAAAAAAACTTGCTTACCATACCTTTTTGAGATTTCATTGTTTGTGTTGTCTTCAGAGACTGAGCTGCATTTTACAGTTTCTGTAAATTACTAGATCAGACAAAACTGTTATCACAATACCCCTCGAGAGTTCCGGCTTGTTCTGGCTCAAAATAAGCTCTGGTTCCTGCCCAACAATATGAAAAACTGCAATTCTCACTCCTAAAAACTGGAATGAAACACCCAAGCACAGCCAATGAGAGCGTTGCTTTTGGCTATCAATGAGAATTAATTCTTTGATCCAGGTTCTAGAGCAGGGGTGGCGAAGTGGTCAGAAGTCAAGAATCTGAAATCTTCAACTGTCATGCTTGAAGAGCCACACCATGAATCGACCCACTGCCACCACCAGGGGGTGACATTTTTAAAAATTCTTTGGAATTTCTTGCATTTTAGTGAGTTTTTGTTGTGATATTTCTAATATATGAAAATATTTTACTATGATTAATAAGACACAAGACAGTTAAAAAAAAAAAAAAAATTAAATCAAAAAGTCGCCCCATAGATTTCGAGAGCCCCATTGCCAGATTTTCTTTGCTATGCTTCTGTAAAACTGGGCTTTAGGAGTGTCAGTTAGACTGATTCCACCTCACAGGACTGTCCTGAGTGATCAGAGCAGAGAAAACACTGGTGCGGCAAACTTTAGTCAGGTCAGTCTCTAAACTTCTGTTTTATGTCACATTCAGACAAAAACCACAGCAGAAAACATCACTTTGAAGATTTCTGCCCCACTATTTCGTTTGAGTTGTGTGTTTTTGTCTGTTTTATTTCCTTGTATATTTTGGACCTTTTCTCTGTAGATATAGAACCAATTACACAGAATATCACTGTTCGAATTGCTTTTCAAAGAAACGATCTGTCTGTTAAATAGCTCTACTGTGACACTGACAGTTGCCCCGGAGGAGGAGCCCGATCTCACAAGAAAGCGTACAGACATGTAAATTGTGTTTAATTGGCAAGAGTTCACAGCTTTTTTTTTTTGTTTAAATATGCCACGCGTTACTGTCCCAAATTTTTACTGTGGTGGTTGTTAAGAGGTGTGATTATTTATGAATATTAACAAAATCCTGATCCTAACCTACCCCAAGCCGCAGCCCTAAACTTACAAGTTTTAGTAACTTGAAGCCTAAACTTACCCGTTACACTCAAAGAATAAGATAAGTATAAAAGTATAATAAGAATAAAGGCGTGAAATGGGGCTCATAATACAACGTTTTTGTGTCGTGGTGAAAGTACGCTTTCTTGTGAGACTGTGTTGGATGGAGACAGCGAAAGAGAAGAAAGAGAGTTTATGGAGGCACAAATGTTTCTGAATGAGCCAAAGAGCTGGAACCTTCTAGACTCTAACTGCCGAGCCACTGTACCACTCTTACATCTATAATCACACTTTTCGCTTTCCATCACTTTTCATATTCCCAGCACATACCGTAAAAACACTCTTCATTAGATTTTTACAACATGGCCTTCGCAGATTCTTCAGCTAATAAACACAAACTCCAAACCTGGGAGTCTTGTTACCTTGGAAACGGGTAGGTACTTTAGTGAAGCGCTCTTGTTCTCCTCGTCCCCGCAGACCTGGGCCTATTTTCAGCCTGTTTACTGCAGGTGAGATCCGCTACCTGCCTCTCCGGAGAACGCACGGCTGCTAAAGTGAATAAACATTCAAATCAAAGCGCATTAGTGTTTAAATGAGTCTTATTTACCGAGAAGGCACCGAGGTATTTACAGACGATTACAGAACAAGAACTGCACTTTGCTTACTTCGTTTTTTTTTTCTCCGCACAAGTTCAGAATTCGCTCATTTATGCAGAATAATTTAACTCGTCGTAATTAGAAGTTTTGCTAACAATCTTTGCGGGATTCTCTGGGGGGAAGACAACATTTGTAAGTGATAATTGGCTCAGGTAGAAGAAGCAGTTGGCGTAGAAATGGAAAAACTAACGTGTGAAGTCTCCATGGAAACAATACTGTTGCTGTGTCCTTGAGCAAGTTGCTTCAAATGGAAAAGAAGTGATAATTGAGTGTCCTCGGGTCAGTCTCATTTTAGTATGTGTTGCTTTATATTGGTTTGATCTTCAGTAAAAAGAGAGCTTGGACTTGTTTTTCCGAAAAGTCCTTTCAGAGTTTTGATAAAAGTTTGTTAGAATCTTTATCGTCACATGAGCAGTTTGGTGGAATTTGATTTCAGAAGTAGAACAGTGAAGACACTCGATAGTTAATAAAAAGGTTAGATGGAGAGATTGACCAAAAACTATATCGTAAATGCAGCATTGTATATGACAAAATCAGACCATATGGCTATCTGATTTGAATCATATAGTGTTATATTTTTGATTGGCTGTGCTTGAGGGTCGTAACTACGTGTGATTGATTGCAGACAAAAATGAATGCATGGGGACATTTATCATTTGCGAAAGAATAAGTGTGAACTATAGCGACAAATTAGACAGAATTAAGCCCAGACTTTCTGTTTACAATGTGAAATCTCAGCTTTAATCCCTTAGAAAATGAGTGTTCTTTCTCCTGCCATTTGATCCATCCTTCAGTGCTGCTGGGTGGCCCACGACAAATTGTAGGTCAAAATGACGACCCGCTTTCTGCTTTTTTTCAATCGAGTTAAAATTATTACCACGCCCGTTCTTGTGCGCGTTCAGTACAACTTCGCAATTTGGTTTTACTTAGAAGGCAACAGGTAATGCTACACGTATGTGTACATGTGTATCTTAACATTTTGATTCAAGTTTCCTTGAGGACTATTATCATTTATTTCTGGTTCTCAAATATTAGCACGGTGGGAAGGAGTGGGAGCTGATTTTTAATAACAGGTCGTGGCTCCCGCAGTTTGCCCAGGTCTGGTCCTCAAAGGCCAAAGAATATGGGATGCTATTGGGGATTGGGTGCATTCGCCTACTCCCAATAGCCCTTAAAACTCTTGCCCCAAACTATTTTAGTAATTCGAAATAGCCGTAAGGTTTTATGTAGTAGGCCTGAGAAAAAAATTGGCTATAGGTGTAAAAATAGCAGTACACCCCTGTATAATTGATTTATTTTGCTAAATGTGGAAAGTATTTATTTTATGAAATATGTTACAACCTTCATGTGGTTTCATTAATCTCTTTTGAGTTTATAGTTGCTATTCCTTTCAACTATAACCGGTTTTAGAGGGCTCTCTCGACGCAACATACCCAGTGTTGATAGAGGACTTAGACTGAGGCGCTGCAGAGGAAGAAAGCAATCCTCGTGTGAAGTAAAAGGCAGCTTTTTTTTCCCCAAAATAAAATTATAAGAAAAACCCATCCATGTGCTCTCTCTTTTCTTTATTTAACAGGTTGGTAAACGGCTAAATTCACATATTTTAGATGTCTGCACACAGAGTTTATTATAGATGTAGAAGGTTATTACTGTTGTTCAACTGTCATCCCAGTCGAATAAGTGATAACGAGAAATTGAAAGGTTTTTGATACTTTAAAGGATAAAAAGGCATTTAAATTTACAGTTCATGTTGTGAATATATTAAAAGTGTAGTATTTTTGAAGTATTTTCTGGTCTGTAAAATGTAATCATGTTAGCTTGGTAGGTCGCGCTGTTAAAAACTAGTCAATGGTAAATACTTGTTTGAGAAAGAAAGCAATCCTCGTTGTGGAGGAATACAAAGCAAAGAAGCTCAACACATGTGCCTCTTCTCTTTGTGCTATTTAGACAGGGAATATGCTACTTCATCCCGACCGTCATATTGCTCCTTCTGACGGTTCAGAAGGAGCAACATCTTACACCAACAAAAGAAATGGTCACTTTTGAAACTGAAAACTTCTGGAGAAATACCTGTTTAAGGCTTAGCATCAGTTATTATCTAGTAAGACAATGAAGAAAATGTGTTTTTGCAAGCTATTTTTGAACGTTAAAAAAAACACACGTTTGCATGTTCTAAGTTAAAAGCTGATATATTTCTTTTCATGGCTACTCTATCATAACTGACGAGAAATGCTGCGCTCATCACACTCGAAGTGCCACTAAACATACAAAATAATGAAAGATAATGAAAGAATCCCACCTCCATCTAAGCAGTAGCAGCAGCCTTGGATTGTGCAGAGTGATTATGATTAATAGATGCATGTGAATAATTCAGACACAAAAGAATAGAGTGTGACAGCCAAAGAAAACGTGTGAATACTTAAAGAGAACAGCTGAATGACTGAACGCCTCACCCAGGGGACGGCTTATTATTTCAACATGTTGGAACAAACCGTAATTGGCCCGTATGTTCCAAATCAGAAGGGAACGTGAAGAATTTAAGACTTATGAGGAGATTTATTAGGACTAATTGTGGCTGCTAATGTTTGGAAAACCTTCGGATGTCTGTTTTCATGTTGTCAATTCTAAATATTTGCTGAGAAGAAATTTGACACATTGAGCTGTTGTTAGACAAATTTTTTTTGTCTTGCATTTGGGCACCTTTTGATGGCACGTGTGGAGGGATTTGCTTTAGAGCTCAGATTACTTCTAAAATGTTCTACTTTATTGTCAATTTCTTCATAATTTACAAACCTAACAGCTCCACAAGGACTATCACACCAAACTAAGTCAAAAAAATGGGCTTTAAATCAAAATTAATTTGGGTGTAAAGAGGAGAAAGCTCGCTGTGCATTGCATTAAGCACAGAAGTGATGTTTTATTATTTCACTCTCCATATACCTGAAGAAGGTCAGAAGGGCCAAAAACACAGAGGAGTGAGACTGTGTGGGAGTTTTTGTTATGAATTCTGAGTGAAACAAATAAAAAAAATAATTCAGAAAACGATTCAGGCAGTGTAGTCTAATGCATCAGCCGGTTTCATTTCACTTCGTAACATTGCATTATTGAGTTTCGTTCACTTCACAGTAGGTGAGGACTATTTCAGTACAACCAATCTCTGCTTGTGGTCGTTTTGTCATCCAGGAAGTAGAACCTAAACGTGTCAGTGATAGTTGCTGTTTACAATAGATACAATAACATATTCCAAGTTAATATTTCACACAGGGAGAAAGGAGAATATACACGGTCTATCTCAACTTGAGTTGTTTTTGCCAACACGTCACTCTGCTGCTGTTCGCTGATTAGACAACCTTCTAGCTTTTTGAGAATCCTCTACAGTCATGGATGTATTCAAAAATCTGGATGGGACATTGCTTGCTTAATAGTATTTGTAGTAGTGGCCGCTCAATTGGTACTGCAGCCGGAAAATCCCATCAGTCCAGAAAAAAAATGTTTCCTTTGAGTTTCCTTCACAAAGTGCACGTGTTCGCCTCACAGGCCTTCACATTAAAAAAGGTTGAACTTGTGACAAATCTTACCTAGTTTCATATTATGAACTTTTCTCAGTCAAAAGTCTTCTGTTTTGTTAAAAGTAGCTTTTTCATCTTTAGCGTTGGCTACAGCTCTGCTCGCTCTAGCAAACTCCCGCTCTGATTGGGCTTTGTGGAGCTTGTGTTACGCAAGCCCGCACAACAGATGCACATTTGCGTGAGAGAAAGAACAACTGTGCATGTTTGGTGATCGGAGGTTAGCTAAATACGTGGCTAGATGGCCATTTTTATCACCAATCCTGCGATACCTGACCAAGTGGCTGGAGTGAAATGAAATTGAGTGGAGGCACTAGGTGGTGTATGTCCACACATCTGACTAGAGTTGTTTGAAAGAAACATTCAGCTAAATCTATGTTGTTACTGTCTCTCATATTTCATTCTTTTTAAACATGCTTGAGTACTTTTGCTTTGGCATAATAATTAATCTAATATACTAAATATTGTACGTATACACTCAGAAGAGCTGAGTCAAAAGGCAAAACTCTTGATTTACCACTCAATCTACGTTCTAACCCTCATCTATGGTCATGAGCTTTGGGTACTGACCGAAAGAACAAGATCACGAATATAAGCGGTCGAAATGAGTTTACTCCTCATAGTGGCTGGGCGCTCCCTTATAGGGTGATGAGCTCAGTAACATGGGAGAACTCGGAGTAGAGCCGCTGCTCCTCCACGTCAAGAGGAGCCAGCTGAGGTGGCTCGGGCATCTTTTTTTGGATGCCTCCTGGACGCCTCCCCGGGGAGGTGTTTCAGGCATGTATCACTTGGAGGAGACCTCGAGGAAGACACAGGACACACTGGAGGGACTATGTCTCTGAACTGGCCTAGGAATACCTCAGGATTCCCCTGGAAAAGCTGGAGGAGGTGTGTGTGGACGGGGAAGTCTGGGCCCACTGCTCAGACTGCTGCCTCCACGACTCGACTCTGGATGAAGCGGAAGAAAAAAGATGGATGGATACTATATACATTTAGATGTTGTAAATGATATTATCACATTGTTACGAGAAAAGTACCATACAAAGTTTACATTAAAGATTTGATTTGTTTTTATATTGGTGTTGTAAAAGCTTAAATAAATTAAATAATAAAACCTAAACAATAAGTAAGAAAATATTGTTTTCCAGTTTGAATACTGTAAACTGCACTCTAACCATATAAACTAAAAAAAAAAAAAACTATTGTCAGCACTACAGAAGAACTAGCAGCTACACATCTCAAACCTATCGGTAATATCTCCGTTCCTCGAATACAAATTGCCTCGCTCCGTATAGCACTTTGTAAAATTGCCCTGCGTGATTTAGCGTGCCGAGTCAGAGGCGTGAAATTCAGCACAAACATAAAGACAGTAATGATAATGCAGCGTTCTTCTCCGGTGGAAATGTGGTGGAGGAGAGACGCCACGAGCCTTAGGTAATAACAGCCCACACCAGCGCCTCGTGTTTATCCATCACTTTAATATGAGAGAGAGCCATAACACAATAACAGCAGCCTGCAGCCTTACATCACCAGAGTCTAATGCACTCAGACACTTTGGAACGGTCAGCAGGTTCATCTCAGGGCAGAAAAACGTGCAAAGGCGTAAATAGTCGATGTCAAAGTATGGCTTTAAAGACATGTTATTGCTAGACACAAACAAGAATGCACACATGTAAAGCCTTCTGCACACTACAGGAGTTTGGCCTGATTTCAAGCCTGATGT
Organism: Mugilogobius chulae; assembly: GCA_038363315.1. Lineage (NCBI taxonomy): Eukaryota > Metazoa > Chordata > Actinopteri > Gobiiformes > Gobiidae > Mugilogobius > Mugilogobius chulae. The sequence goes on along the minus strand of CM076397.1, from coordinate 5,330,584 downwards.
GCTGCTCTACGAGTTCGGAGAGGCGTGGCCAGAGTAAGGATTTTCGTAAGAGACTTTTACAACTTATTGTCAGGGTCTTTGGAAAACTTGTTCAGTCTACTACTTCTTAGTTTTAGCTTTTATTTTTTCTTGTAATTTACAGTTGTAATAAGCTGAGTGCTCAATTACCTGACAGGACTTTCGCCTTTGTTAGAGGTGATGTCTGGTGTCTCTTATAGACGTGGTCCAGACGTGGACAGGTCAGACTGACCACGTCTGCCCCATTTGTGGAGGAGGAGGAGGAAGAGGAAGAGGAAGAGGAAGAGGAAGAAGAAGAAGAAGAAGAAGAAGAAGAAGAAGAAGAAGAAGAAGAAGAAGAAGAAGAAGAAGAAGAAGAAGAAGAAGAAGAAGAAGAAGAAGAAGAAGAAGAAGAAGAAGAAGAAGAAGAAGAAGAAGAAGAAAGATGGATACAAGAGGTTACTGACTTTAAAGGCTTGACTTTTGTCAGTATAACATTATTTTTTATAGACTTGTACTACTAAAGAGAATTCAAGAGGAAAAAGGTGTTGCGGAAAAGCCAACCATTAACACCTCTTTTCATGACTAATTTACATGTGGATGTATGTCCAATAATCATCAGTCATCATTTATTATGATAGCATCATGATCTAACCACTAACTACAAATTAGTGGGCTAAATTGAAAGTTAAAGCAAACCTGTTTACTCATCTATTCTATAAACTCTTCTCAGATCCCAATTCTCACAAAAAGATTAATTCAAACGACAGTCTATAGTGAGAAAATCCACGTTCTTGTTGTTGACAGTAACCAACACTTTGATGAAATGAAAGTCCTTTTTGGTAATCTTAGGTTATTTCCTTTTCTTGAGTGAGCAGTGGAGTGAGAGGATTTAAATCCAGTGCTGCCCCAGAGCGCACTAGTAACATGGTAAGGTAGAGCGTCAGCCTGGTGCTGCGTTAATTATTGATCTGATTGAATATAATGGTTGTATTCTGTAAGATCTAAGCTTTAAAACGACATACAACATGCATTTTGCAAATATTTTTGGCAAACCGATATATCGATCATGTCCTAATATATATTAGTCAATAGCACGGTAGCAGAGCGGTTAGAGCGCTGGCTTTTCAGTAAGGAGATTGTGGCTCGACTCCTCTGGTTGGAGTTTGCATGTTCTCCCGTGCACACCTTTTTCCAATGTCAAAATAGTGCGCTAAACTAGGCCAAAGTGCATTTGTTGGCGCCAAATGTGCTCTTCCACCCAGAATGTGCTCTTCCACCCAGACCACAATGCAGAGTTGTTTGGTCATGCTCTCTGTGGTTGTCTTCAATCGTACAGCTGGGGTTTTCCAGAAGGGTTTTCTAGATTTTGTGGTAGAGCCAGGTTACAAAAGTTGAATCTCAGGTGCAGAGACATGTACCGCATCCTGATGGCTGTCTCAAGAAAATGTGGGTGTTTTTGTGTATGTAAATTGCCTTTAGATTTGTGATTAATGTTGATTAAAGCAGACTCTTCCTTGATCTATCCACTGCACCAAAAGACTCTTGACCACCACTTAGTCTACTCGCTTTTCTTCACATTCAAACAAAGAGCTATAAATTCCTTTCACAGTTATAATCCTCTGCGAGTCATCAGAGGCCACGGCGGCGGAGAAAACGGCGGTAAAATACAGTAACACAACATAAATAGTCGGCAAAGTGCGAGCCACAGCTGCTCAAAGGTCAGGCTTTACGGCTCAGCGGGACACAGAATTACAAAATGTCACCGCGTAATAAATGGACACTATTTCATATTAATTATACACGAAAGCGCAGCTGGTCGTGGAGCTTGAACACTTTCTCCAGCCGCTTTCCGGAGTGTGAGCTACTGTCGGAAGTCTCGGTGGGAAATGCACTAAACTTTCAGATGAATAAATAGAAAAAGTTTGGCGTACGCGGTGGTTGGTTCGTCGTATTTACTGGAGTGTTTACTTCTCATTAGCCGAGGTTACGCGTGCTTACAGTGTTTGGAGAGTACGCTGACATAAAGCTTCTAATTGGGCTAATAGGGAGAAAAAATGTAAAAGGTTAAAAGGATTATAGTAACACATTCCTGGGATTCTGTTGAGGCAATTTGTAAATCAAAGTGTTTTCTCCAGACTTTGTACACCACAGTCTCACTAAAACTTCAAGCACAAAACATCTTAAACCAGGACATAACAAAGTGTATCAGAGTAGCTACATTTTTCAAATAAAACTTTCTGTATGCTAGAATAGAGTTCAAATCGGGCCAAAAAAAAAATCCCGAACGACTTGGCCTAAGTCTCTTGTTCTCCTCTCATGACATCTTCAACACTCACATTTTGTCACCCCTTTGGTTTTGCACTGTGGCTCGACAACTGAGCGGTAAAAGTGGGCCAGGTCGGGTCCAGAATCTGAACTCTATGTTAGAACCATGGTTCAAAAACCTTTCACGTCAGGTATCACTTAAAATAATATTTGACCACCATATCTGAATTTGGATCGATATATGTAGCCCTCATGAACCAGCCTAGACATATTTTGAACTGTATTTTCCTATTACATTTTAAAAGGACAAAGGAATGCAAACCTTTCCCCAAAAACTGATCACTTTACCACTCTCTGCATTAAAGCCAAAGAGACACTGGCAGAAAGACTTTCTTATGTCCGTAACAATCTTGAAATTTGCATTTGGGAATGTTCCGTTCTTTGTCATTACCTCATTTATTTTTCAATTGTGATGGTTTATGCTTCATGTCTGACCTCCCAACACAATAGAAAATGTAACAATTTGAAATGGCATTATGTATGTTCTTGTTAATTGAATAAGTCAATAACAGCTAACAGATTTACATATAGTAGGACATACAGTATTGCCCTAAGTAAGCCACTCCCAAGCTATGTAAGTCCGCCACTTCACAAGACTCCACAAAGACCACCAACTTCAACTGTAATGAAATGAACCGAACAACAACATTCTGCACTCTTCGGACGATCGTGCCCCAAACAAGGAAAGGCCTCCAACTCACAGCACATCTAGTAGCAAACACAGCAACGGCCTTGATGGAACGTAAGACCAAAATGGTTGCTGAGCACAGAGTGGCTTGGGAGTAGTTAGGAAAGTCTTGTTGAACCCAAATCAAATCTTACCATTGAAACTAGTGTTTACTGTAACTGTTTGGAAATGAATGATGAATGTTTGAATCTGTTTTTGTTTATCAAACCTCACAAATATTACACTGGTTTCATGACATTTGCGGTGTCCGGTGGCCAATGCGGTAAGAACAGTTTTCTTAACCCATTGGCTTCAAATAAGAAACAATGTCTTGAAATCAATTAAACACACTTTGAAACAAGGAACATAATTTATGGATAAACAATTGAGGTTAAATAAGTCAAAATGCTTGAAATTATGTTTAAATCCTAGAATCAAGCAACTTTAACTTGTCTTCAGTATTGATACATCAACACTTTGATATTGATACTCTCTGATATTGACATTGCAAAATGGTAGAAACCATTTTGCCACGTGGTTACTGAGAAGACGCATGCCAGACTTTAACAAAGAAGTTTAATTCAGAGATTTTAGTTCATTTCCATCTCTGACAATTTGCTGAATATCCCTCCCTCTCTCAACTCCATTGTCCTATACAATAAAGCCCATTGCCTTGTTTTCTCTTTGTTGTTCAGAATTTCAACTTTTGTTTATTGCGAAATGCATAATTCTTTATCACGACGACTTTACTTACATGTCCACACAGCAGCTACATTCCATGCAAATGAACAACAATCACAACACGGTGAACAGCTGACCTCGCCTGTCATTACAATCCTTTCTTCCTCTAACTAAATATCTGTTTATCTCGGCCTTTACCTCCTCTTATTCATCTGACGCCTTGTCAAGTCTGTAATTTACCAGAGTGGCGCTGAATTACCTCCGCCATTTCCTATCACAACAAATCAGTCTTATGTAAATGTCTCCGGTGTTTCTGTGCGTTCAGCCGGCTGCAAAAACACTTCCACATTCATTCAGTCTAATGTGGCGCCTCCCAGGGCCTCCTTTACCTCAAATAAAACCATTAGAAGTCTTCGATTTGAATTCCGCAGCGTTACCACTGACAAGATAATTTGATTTAGGCGTTAATCTAGTTATCCATGGCTCATTAGCGAAGAAGATTACAACTCGGACTAGTTAATACGCAACGGTTTGGCCCGATGAGGTTTTAATTTGTTGGAAAAAAGGTATCGATTGTGTTGCCTGTTTGGAGAATCAGTGCCTGAGGAGGGTGCTTATAAATTGGAATGAGTGGCTAATGGTAGATAGATGTCAGGCAGATTTCAATGGACTTTGACAATATTTGAATGCAAAGTTGAGACATATTTTAGAGGTCCAATCACAGGTGCAGGTTCTGTCAAGGATTGGTTCTTATTTATGTTATCTTCTCTACAAGCTTCTCATTGGCCCTACACACTGTGTTTCAACACCTGGATGGTCCAAATACATGTCAGGATGCTATTTGTTGATTGTAGCAGTGCTTTCGATACAATAATTCCACTGGTTCTTGTAACCAAGGTGAAAAATCTTAGTCTTAGCTACATTATTCTTGAGCTGGCAAAAACTATAGAACTTGTGAGATTTTATTATGGCAGAAAATTACACACTTTTTATATGGCAGAAAACTACACACTTAGTCTAGTGTAGAAATTATTCAAAATATGTGAATGCCATGAAGATGATAAGATGTTATGCTCTTTATAGTTTAGTGGGTGGCTCTTAAAAGAGCCGTTGTGGGTCAGCCCTGCGAAGGACTACTGAGCAGGCTGCCATACCACTACTCCCTCTTCAAATAAGTGGGCCTTCAACTCCTCTCTCACTCTTTATGTTCTCGTGGATGTGTTGCTGGCATTCAACACCCATCCGCCCCACATCTGGAAGTGACTCCACTGCATGTGCTGCAGCTTCAAGGTTCCAGGGTTTTCTTCGACTGGAGGGCCCGCCATTAAACTCTCGTTGTTATAAGAACCAATAAAATAAATGAGCACATCACCAATTCTCTGTTGCGCACTCTTTTAATCTCCTCTGAGAGCTATCTGGGTCGTTTTAGATTGACAATGGAGATTGGTAAGAGCACCCATAATATGTAAGAGAAGTACTGAACAACAATCCATACAGAAAAGTTGAGCAAACAGTACAATAATAGCGGGTAAAAATTCATTGATGTTAATATATTTTTGCTCTTTTGCCCTGTTCACCTGACCTCAGTTGCTTGTATTGAGTTGGAACTATATGCGATGTGATTACATACATTACAAGTGATGCTAGATTAAACATTTTTGCTAAAATAACACATCGTACCTCTTGCAAGTCCTCGAGAGCAGTGCGCCGCCATGACACTGGAACGGATCACGTGGGACAAACGTCACGTGGTTCACTTACTGCAAAATATTGTTCACTGTTGTTTCTGTTGTTGTGGTTTAGGGGGTTGTATATTAATATTATGTCTATCGTAACAAGGAACACGCTTTGCTCTTATGTTTTTACAAAAGAATTCTCGCACAAATGTGTTTAAATGCTTTTATTGTGTGAGGGTCACAGGAAGTGCCATTATGATCGACCAGGAGGAACTTTGCGGATGTTTATCGATTTGATTACTATACTAAATATCCCTTTCAGTGTTTGGTGTAGCCTATCTGATGGTAATATAATTGTTTCATATATAATAGTAATACAAAATAAAGCTACTAGAGTGGCAATGCTGGTCGGTGACCCATGCCTGGGCACTTTTCCAACATGGGATGCCCTAAGTTATGTAATAATACACAGTAGGCAGGTAGGAAGAAGGTCACAGTCTTATCAGTGACAACAACCAGGGTTATCTCACAGCGACACTTTCCAAGGCCACAATAGATAAACTTATGTTTTAATAGACTGGGCTCCTCTTAAAACAGACTGGGCTCCCAACAAAGATGGCTAAAAGGCAGGGGTTTACATTGCCCTTCTGAAATATGCAGTGGGTGCATTGGTGGGCGTGTCTCCTGTATGCAAAGCTTTTGTTACATCATTCAAAGGCTAATCGAGTAGTGGAGTGGCCCCAGCGAAAAAACACACTCGTGACCTTAGGAAGTCTACTGTCTGTGGATGTGGAGGAGCGAGCGGCGTCTAACTCAACAGATCACCGTGTATATTTGTTGATAGCATGTCAGTGGATTAGATACTACGGTAGAGAGCCTGTTTCCTACTTTGTCACTGAGGACGCTCGGTGTACGTGACGTCAAACCAGCATGGCGGTCAAGGTGACTTCGGCATCTCTTTCTTTTACACATCTTTTCTCCTAATTCAGCATGTCTCTGTCCCTTCTTTAGTGGGGGTGTTACAGTTAGGCTTTACAATGTGGGCCATGTTGGTCTTTTGCGGATGTGATGTTTTCTGGGTGTGTAACATCACCAGGTTTAATCCCTGGCCTGAGTGAGAAAAGCTGCACATCAAAGTTAGCTCATTGCTGCTAACCAGCTGCTAAGCTGCTGCTTTTATTATGGACATTCACACTTATTTTATGTTTATATTTCGTGGGACCTCACGTGCCCACGAATGTCGCAGTGGTTTTGTTTTACTGCAAGCTTCTTTTCATACGATACATTTGTTTTCTCTTTACATCCGTAAAGACAGGCTAGTGCTCATTCTTTCTGTTGCTCCCTACAACAAAGTGATTGTAATTCCTCCCCTGAATCTGCGATGTATCTATCAGTATCACAACAATGTAATTGCATAGTGTTAAATCTTGTCCTTCTCCAGAATACCTGGTGTGGGTTTTTTGTGTCTAATTTACCTGGCTCTGAGATGTATTTGCATAATTCAAGCAAGTGTGTGTTTTATAATACTCAAACCTTATGTCTGGTTGTAGGTGCAATCCACCAAACGTGGGGACCCAATTGAGCTGAAGGCAATCTTCCAAAAGGTAAACATTGTTCCTTCCCCCATTACTACCAGTGGTCTGTTTGTATTGTCAATAGGTTCTACTTTCTTCTACTATTCACATGTAAATGAGCAGGGTCAAAAAACAAGTTTTGATCGGTTAGGGAGTGTGCTCAGATTGTAAAAGAGTTTGTAAAGTTGTGTCATGGGGTTTAAATTACAACATTAACTACAGTCTTGGGTTGACCACAGTGCTGTTTTTACAGATTAGGCATCATTGCAAAAAAAAAAAAAAAAAAGTGTTACCTGTCTTTGTTGATTTTGGGTGAATGTTATAGTTTTTTGTAATTAATGCGTATAGTAGCTTTTATTATGTAGTTAATTAAATAAATAAAATGGGCATAGCATAAAGGTTAGGGTATCCGAACAAAGAAGAAATTTAAAACATTAATGAAGCATAACGGCCTACAGCACGCAGAGTATGTGACCAGAAATAAACAAAGGTCAAATGGCACAAACATTTATTCATCCGTGTTTCATTTTGTAATTTCTGTCATGTCATAGTCAAACAGCAGTTTAAAATACAAATTTTGCTAAAGTTTACTAAATCAAAAACAACTCTAATGTAATTTATTAAGTGTTTGACTTTATAGTGAAGAGGAAGCAGTGTCAAGAGTTTAAGTTGATACATTTTTCAACTAGTGATTTAATGAACATTTTATACTTTGTTAATAAATAAAGTGACTGGATGTAATGTTTCAAACAAAATAACAGGGTTTATCTGTGTGATGTTTTTTTTTTTAGTATGCCAGTGTGGTGGATAAAGATGGAGAAAAGTTTATGACCCCTGGAGATTTTGTTCAGAACTATTTAGGATTACATACGCAGATCCATCACAACCCAAAACGGTCCAACTTATTGCTGCTGTAGCTGATACTACAAAGGACGGGTATGTTAAAACTGTGTTAAAGCACTCACTCAGTTATCTGTAATTGTAAATTTATTGGCCCATATCTGATCCAAATTGCTGTTACAACTACTTCAGATTAGATAACAAGCCTACTGACTTTACTATATAAGGTCTGAATTTGGTGTACACTTACTTCAACTTCAGATTTACTGACAATCAAAATTTGTTGTAGTCTTTTGATTCATTTGATTTTTTCTGACAATGCTTGTTGCCACAATGGCAGACTGATTTCTTTCCAGGAGTTTCTTGCATTCGAGTCAGCATTATGGGCCAGATGCCCTTTTTCATTGTCGCCTATTACATATCCTCAATTGTTGTGTGCAAAAAAGAATGTGTCATTCGAAGGAAAACATTTTCCTTTTGGTTAAGTCACTTTCTGATTTTTTAAATGGTTATTTTATTACTTTTTTAGCGACAGAACACGTTAAATGCTACATGTTTGGCGTATATATATCACCTTCATGAGATGTTCTTGCACACTATGTGGATGATTTTCTTCAAGTTTTAACATCTTTGTTTATGATATAGGATATAACTCTTTTGCCTGCGCAGCCTGCACTAAAGGCTTACATAATTGCCCTCTCATGGTGTCCAATTACTTAATCTCTTCTTAATTATTATTATGCACTGTCAGTTTTTCTAATTTTGGAAAGTATTAACATGTTATATAACTTGAGTCCAAAAATTGTAGCTAAATATAGCTCATGAAAATATCAGGTCTAAAGACATCTTCAAGCGATTCCCTACTCGACACAAAACATTTTTCTTTAACCAAGATTGACACTGACTAATTTTCTCTCATTAGTGTACGCGAACACAATGCCATAATCATCGTATTTCATCGAAAAATCTTAATATTTCGCCCACCTGCCTTATTCTGACCACGTGTCTGTGCCTGCCCAGAAAATTCGCTGCTAGGTTCCTCGGTACCACCGTATANCTCTGAGTCTATCGACCCATACATAGCCACCTCATTCATTTCCTAAGCACGGAGACCCTCCTCAAGCACTATTCTCACAACGGCAACACGAATCGATCACCAGTTTTTCCACCAATTAAAACCTCATCGGTGTCAAACCGTTGCGTATTACGTAGTCGACAGTTTGTAAATTCTTCTTGCTAATGACAACCGAGCCATGGATAACGTAATTAACGCCTCAAACAAATTATCGCGTCGTCAGTGGTAACATGCTGCGGATTCAAAGTCGAAGACTTTTACCATGGATTTTAATTTGAGGTAATGGGAGTCTGCGCCCTGGAGGTCGCGCACATTAGAACTGATGCAATGTGAGAGTGTTTTGGCGCAGCGGCACTGACACGCAGCGAAAACGAGACAAGTTACAATAAGACTGGATTGTTGTGATACGGAATGGCGGAGGTAACAGCGCCACTACTGGTAAATACAGGACTTGACATATGGCGTCAGATGAATATCAGAGGAGTAACGACCTGGATAACAGGCGATTGATATTTTAGTTTAGTAGTGAGGGGAGGAGAAGGGTTGCTATGACAGGGCGAGGTCAGCTGTTTACTGTGTGCATGATTGTTGTGTCATTGCATGGAATGTAGCGTCGCTGTGTGCGACATGTAAGTCTCAGTGATGAAGTAAGATTATGCATGTCGCAATAAACCAAAAGTAGAATTCAAGGACAATGGGCCTTTATTGTATAGAGACGAGTGAAGGCAGGGGTACAATTGTTAGTATGAGGCGAGGGAAGGATATTCCATCACAATGTCAAGAGATAGCAGATAATTGGAACACTAAAATATGCTAATAATCCACATCCCCCTGAGACCCAATTGAATTAACTTCTTTGTTACAGTCTGAACATGTTGTCTTTCAGTAACCATTAGGCCAAAATAGTTGTCTACATTTTGCAATGTCAATTATCAGTAGATCGGAGTAAATCATATCAAAATTTTGAGTATTATATTTTCTCAAAACAAGATTAAAAGTTGCTTGATTCTAGATTTAAAACCCAATTTCAGCATTTTGACTTTTTAACCTCAATAATTGTCGACCACAAACCCCGGTAGTACATTATTGTTCTTGTTTCAAAGGTTGTTTATTAATGTGATTTCATCGAATTGTTCTTATTTGAAGCCAATGGTTACCAGAAAACTGTTCTACCCGGGCTCTTCACTGAATCTCACTGAATTCGGCACCTGGACCCCCGAGCCAAATGCTCATGAAGCAGTGTAGATATGCTGTAAGTGAAGTAAGATGAAGTTTTTATTTGTATGCCGCATTTTCACGAAAGGCTGTCACGCGAAGTGAGTGAACCCCTCGTCCACCCTACAGTGACAGTAAGCTTACGGAGAGGGGCGAGTGCGCTTAAACATTACCTGCGCTCCACGTGTCTGACCTATCAAAGATGTTCCCTAACATGCATGTTATTGGTTGGGTGGGGAAACCGGAGTGCCCGGAGGGAAACTCACCAGAAGGGAAAAACCCTGCAACTCCATCACAGAAAGGGTCGCGGGCTGTGTCGACCATGAATCGAACCCCCCGGTACGGACCATTCTTGCTGTGAGGCCAGAGCGCTACACGCTTTGCTGTCGCCATGGGCCGCGGAGGTTTGAAAAAAACAGATTCAAAAGCATTCATCATATTGCATTTACCAATCAGTTAACAGTAACACATAGTTTCAAGGTAAAGTATTTGATTGTGGGTTAACAGACTTTCCTAACCACCCCAACATCTATGTCAGCCAAGCCATTTGGTCTTTTTACATTCATCAAGGCCGTTGCTGTGTTTGCTACTCGTAGATGTGCTGTGAGTGGAGGCTTTCCTTGTTTGGGGGCACGGTGTTCCGAAGAGTGCAGAAGGTTGTTGTTCGGGCTTCATTTATACAGTTGAATGTTTTGGGATGTTTTTGAGGTGGAGTCTTGTGAAGAGGTTGGGACTTCATATGGCTTGTGGGGAGTGGCTTACTAGGAAAATATCTGATATGTCCTACTTCTGTAAGATCTGTTACTGTTAAAAATTGACAAGAACATACATAATGCCATGTTAAATTGTTACATTTGTCTCTTGTGGTTGGGTAGGATCAGCCATGAAGCATAAACAGCACAATTAAAAATCACGAGTAATCGAACAAAGATACAGAACATTCCCAAACTGCATATTTCAAGACTGTTAAGGATAAGAAAGTCTTTTAGTTCTGCATGTGTCTCTTTGGCTTTGATGCAGAGCAGTAGTAAGTGTCATTTTGGGGGGAAAGTTGTGCAGTTCTTTGTCGGCTTTTAAAATGTGATAAAGAGATACAGTTCAAAAATATGTTAGGTCTGGTTCATTGAGGGCTACATTGACTGATCCGAATGGTGCACATATTATTTTAAGTGATACCTGAACATGAAAATGGTTTTGAACCGCAGATCGTCTAGACTAGAGTAGAATATCTGGACCCGTACTGTTCATAGGACCCCTATTGTATATCCGTGCTTCAGGTTTTGTTTGTCGAGCCTATAGGGGGATGCATAAACCAAAGGGTGACAAAATGATGAAGTGTTGAAGGTCTGTCCATGAGAGGAAGAAAAGAGGACTTAGACAGGTCAGTTCGGTTTCAAACTCAAAATAGGGGATTTTTTTTTTTGGCCCCATTTTAATACCTATCAAAGCATGCAGAAAGTTTTATTTGAAAAATGTGAGTATTTCTGATACGTACTTTGTTATGTCCTGTTTAAGATGTTTTGTTGCTTGAAGTTTCAGCTGAGGACTGTGGTGTAACAAAAGTCTGGGAGAAAACTACTTCATGATTTATCAAAATTGCGTTCTATACAGAATCACCAGGAATGTAGATAGCGTGAATATATCTTTATACCTTTGTACCATTTTTTCTGGCCCTAATGTAGGCCCAATATAAGGAGCTTTATGTACCAGAACCGTACTTTCCAACACTGTAATCAATGCGGTAACCTTCGGTCTAAATGTAGGAAGTAAACAGTCAGGTCAAATACGACAGAAACCAACCACTTCAATGCGTCTTTTGGAACTTGGGGCGCGTCGGCAAACTATTTCTATTTGAACTTTCATCTGAAAGTTAGTTGCATTTCCCACCGAGACTTATCCGCGTGAGCTCAGCTCTGCCGGAACGCGACTGAGAAGTGTTAATGCTTCTTCAGAGCCGACACACAAAACGCTGTCGCTTTCGTGTAAAAATTAATATGAAAATGAGTGTCCATTTATTACTCGCGTGATACATTATTGTAAATTCCTGTGTCACCGCTGAGGTACACTCCGTAAGCCTGACCTTTTGCAGCAGCTGTGGCTACGGCACACTTTGCCGACTATTTTATGTTGTGTTTAACTGTTGATGTTGTAATACGCCCGTTTTTCTCTCGCCGCGTGGCCCTTGATGAACTCGAGAGGACTTCACTAACTGTGACGGAATTTCATACGCTCTTTGTTTTGAATGTTGAAGAAAAGCGGTAGACTAAGTGGTGAGTCAGAGTCTTTTGGTGCCGTGGCTATAAGGAAGAGTCTGCATTAATCAAACAATTAATTGCACAGAATCTTAAGATGGGCAATTTACATGATACAAAAAAACCCACATTTTCTGTGAGAGGCCATCCAGGGGAGGCGGTCACACCTGTCTTGCTCTCATTGTACGCGTACATCGGAAATGTTCTGAATGATCAAGTAAACACTGCCCACGCTGAGTTCAACTTTTGTAAATCGGCATCTTACCGACAAAGAATCTGAGTAAAACGCTTCTGGAGAAACCCAGCTGTACGATTGAAGAACCACAGAGAGCATGAACATAACACTTCTGCAATTGTGGTCTGAGTGGAATGGAGGCACATTCTGGGTTTGGAGTTTGCTTGGCGGTTTCCCCGGCACAACCTTTTTCAATGTCAAAATAGTGCCTAAACAAGGCCAAAGTGCATTGTTGGCGCCAAATGTGCTCTCCACCCAGAATGTGCTCTTCCACTCAGACCACAATGCAGAGTTGTTTGGTCATGCTCTCTGTGGTTGTCTTCAATCGTACAGCTGGGGTTTCTCCAGAAGGGTTTTCTAGATTTTGTGGTAGAGCCAGGTTACAAAAGTTGAATCTCAGGTGGGCAGTGTTTTGATCATCAGAACATTTCCTGATGTGCTATCAACTGAGAGCAGAGACATGTACCGCATCCTGATGGCTGTCTCAAGAAAATGTGGGTGTTTTTGTATATGTAAATTTGCCTTTAGATTCTGTGATTAATGTTGATTAATGCAGACTCTTCCTTGATCTATCCACTGCACCAAAAGACTCTTGACCACCACTTAGTCTACTCGCTTTTCTTCACATTCAAACAAAGAGCTATAAATTCCTTTTCACAGTTATAATCCTCTGCGAGTTCATCAGAGGCCACGGCGGCGGAGAAAACGGCGGTAAAATACAGTAACACAACATAAATAGTCGGCAAAGTGCGAGCCACAGCTGCTCAAAGGTCAGGCTTTACGGCTCAGCGGGACACAGAATTACAAAATGTCACCGCGTAATAAATGGACACTATTTCATATTAATTATACACGAAAGCGCAGCTGGGTCGTGGAGCTTGAACACTTTCTCCAGCCGCTTTCCGGAGTGTGAGCTACTGTCGGAAGTCTCGGTGGGAAATGCACTAAACTTTCAGATGAATAAATAGAAAAAGTTTGGCGTACGCGGTGGTTGGTTCGTCGTATTTACTGGACTGTTTACTTCTCATTAGCCGAGGTTACGCGTGCTTACAGTGTTTGGAGAGTACGGTGACATAAAGCTCCTAATTGGGCTAATAGGGAGAAAAAATGTAAAAGGTTAAAAGGATTATAGTATCACATTCCTGGGATTCTGTTGAGGCAATTTTGTAAATCAAAGTGTTTTCTCCAGACTTTGTACACCACAGTCTCACTGAAACTTCAAGCACAAAACATCTTAAACCAGGACATAACAAAGTGTATCAGAGTAGCTACATTTTTCAAATAAAACTTTCTGTATGCTAGAATAGAGTTCAAATGGGGCCAAAAAAAAAAAATCCCGAACGACCTGGTCTAAGTCTCTTGTTCTCCTCTCATGACAACTTCAACACTCACATTTTGTCACCCCTTTGGTTTTGCACTGTGGCTCGACAACTGAGCGGTAAAAGTGGGCCAGGTCGGGTCCAGAATCTGAACTCTATGTTAGAACGATGGTTCAAAAACCTTTCACGTCAGGTATCACTTAAAATAATATTTGACCACCATTGGATCGATATGTAGCCCTCATGAACCAGCCTAGACATATTTTGAACTGTATTTCCTTATCACATTTTAAAAGGACAAAGGAATGCAAACTTTCCCCCCAAAACTGATCACTTTACTACTCTCTGCATCAAAGCCAAAGAGACACTGGCAGAACAAAGACTTTCTTATGTCCGTAACAGTCTTGAAATATGCATTTGGGAATGTTCTGTTCTTTGTCATTACCTCGTTTATTTTTCAATTGTGGTGGTTTATGCTTCATGTCTGACCTCCCAACACAATAGAAAATGTAACAATTTGAAATGGCATTATGTATGTTCTTGTCAATAACAGCTAACAGATTTACATATAGTAGGACATACAGTATTGTCCTAAGTAAGCCACTCCCAAGCCATGAGAGTCCACCTCTTCACAAGACTCCACAAAAACCACCAACTTCAACTGTAATGAAATGAACCGAACAACAACCTTCTGCACTCTTCGGACGATCGTGCCCCAAACAAGGAAAGGCCTCCAACTCACAGCACATCTACTGTAGTAGCAAACACAGCAACGGCCTTGATGGAATGTAAGACCAAAATGGTTGCTGAACATAGAGTGGTTGGGGAGTAGTTAGGAAAGTCTTGTTGAACCCAAATCAAATCTTACCATTGAAACTTGTGTTTACTGTAACTGTTTGGAAATGAATGATGAATGTTTGAATCTGTTTTTTCAAACCTCACGGCGGCATGGCGGCAGAGCGGTTAGCGCTCTGGCCTCACAGCAAGAAGGTCGCGGGTTCGATTCTCGCACGGCCCGGGACCTTTCTGTGTGGAGTTTGCATGTTTCTCCCCGTGTCTGGGTGGTTTCCTCCGGGCACTCCGGTTTCCCCACCAACCAATAACATGCATGTTAGGGAACACTTGGTGATAGTCAGAGGTTGAAGCGCCAGGTGTTTAAGCGAATCGCCTCTGGTAAGCTTACTGTCACTGAGTGGGGAGGGGGGTTCATCACTCTGTGAAGCGCTTTGTGAAATGCGCTATACAAATAAAGATTACTTACTTACTTACTTACAAATATTACACTGGTTTCATGACATTTGCGGTGTCCGGTGGCCAATGCGGTAAGAACAGTTTTCTTAACCCATTGGCTTCAAATAAGAAACAATGTCTTGAATCAATTAGAAACACTTTGAAACAAGGAAAATAATGTATGTGTCGACAATAAATTGAGGTTAAATAAGTCAAAATGCTTGAAATTGGGTTTAAATCCTAGAATCAAGCAACTTTAACTTGTTTTGAGTATTGATACATCAACATTTTGATATTGATACTCCGATCTCTGATATTGACATTGCAAAATGGTAGAAACTATTTTGCCTAATGGTTACTGAGAAGACACATGTCAGACTGTAACAAAGAAGTTTAATTCAATTGTCTCAGGTGGATGTGGATTTTAGATTTTTGTTCATTTCCATCTCTGACGATTTGCTGAATATCCTTCCCTCCCTCAACTCCATTGTCTGCTTCACTGTCCTATACAATAAAGCCCATTGCCTTGAATTTCTACTTTTGTTTATTGCGAAATGCATAATTCTTACTTCATCACGACGACTTACATGTCCACACAGCAGCTACATTCCATGCAAATGAACAACAATCACAACACAGTAAACAGCTGACCTCGCCTGTCATTACAATCCTTTTCTTCCTCTAACTAAATATCTGTTTATCTCGGCCTTTACCTCCTCTTATCATCTGACGCCTTGTCAAGTCTGTAATTTACCAGAGTGGCGCTGAATTACCTCCGCCATTTCCTATCACAACAAATCAGTCTTATGTAAATGTCTCCGGTGTTTCTGTGCGTTCAGCCGGCTGCAAAAACACTTCCACATTCATTCAGTCTAATGTGGCGCCTCCCAGGGCCTCCTTTACCTCAAATAAAACCATTAGAAGTCTTCGATTTGAATTCCGCAGCGTTACCACTGACGAGATAATTGATTTAGGCGTTAATCTAGTTATCCATGGCTCATTAGCGAAGAAGATTACAACTCGGACTAGTTAATACGCAACGGTTTGGCCCGATGAGGTTTTAATTTGTTGGAAAAAAGGTATCGATTGTGTTGCCTGTTTGGAGAATCAGTGCTTGAGGAGGGTGCTTATAAATGGGAATGAGTGGCTAATGGTTGATAGATGTCAGACAGAATTCAATGGACTTTGACAATATTTGAATGCAAAGTTGAGACATATTTTGGAGGTCCAATCACAGGTTTAGGTTCATGTCAAGGATTGGTTCTTGTTTATGTTATCTTCTCTACAAGCTTCTCATTGGCCCTACACACTGTGTTTCAACACCTGGATGGTCCAAATACAGTACATGTCAGGATGCTATTTGTTGATTGTAGCAGTGCTTTCGATACAATAATTCCACCGGTTCTTGTAACCAAGGTGAAAGATCTTAGTCTTAGCTACATTATGCTTGAGCCGTTTGGCAAAAACTATAGAACTTGTGAGATTTTATATGGCAGAAAATTACACACTTTTTATATGGCAGAAAACTACACACTTAGTCTAGTGTAGAAATTATTCAAAATATGTGAATGCCATGAAGATGATAAGATGTTATGCTCTTTATAGTTTAGTGGGTGGCTCTTAAAAGAGCCGTTGTGGGTCAGCCCTGCGAAGGACTACTGAGCAGGCTGCCATACCACTACTCCCTCTTCAAATAAGTGGGCCTTCAACTCCTCTCTCACTCTTTATGTTCCGTGGGATGTGTTGCTGGCATTCAACACCCATCCGCCCCACATCTGGAAGTGACTCCACTGCATGTGCTGCAGCTCCAGGTCCAGGTGTTTTCTTCGACTGAGGCCCGCATTAAATTGTGGATGAGACCTTTGGCCTTTGCGCACTTCTCCGCAGCTTCTGGGAAGATGGTAGAGACAGTGAGGACACCAACCCTGAAACTGCTTACGTTGGTCCTGTATGAGTCCCCAGTGGTAAGGAATTTGGACAAGAAGTTCTATTGTTAATTTAGGCCACTTGTATTTAATTCTAAATGCTACCATTATACATTATTTTCCATGGCTGATAATGTCATATATCAACATATTGTAGTAGTTTGTGTCCTGGTAGGTGATCTACTCACCAACATGGACATCAGATTGTCAAACTGCACCTGGGACAGTCGAAAGTACAGCTGGAAGTGGTCTTCATACCGCGCAGCTCCTGGAGCAGAAGATAGAATTCTCCAAGCTCTGTCTACCAACCCAGATATGATGCTGAGCTTGCCTCTGTTGTCGGGCTTGATGTATTAAATACACCCAAGCCACTATCTCAACCTGATCCATGCTCTGATCCTCCATCATGCCAAAACAAAGCACAAGCAAGCACTGGCCGTAAAAAGTGGCCTTGTACCCCTAACTCCCCAACGTGCACATGTGCTGTCCGGTGTAAATGTAGCATTACAACCTGTGTTTTATTTTTGTATTACAGAAAAAATAAATAAATGCAATTTATTTTAAATTAATGATGAAGAAATTATTGATTTAGTGTTTTAAAGATTATTAAAAAAAAAAAAAAAAACATGTACCTTTAATAATTGCTCTAATGTTCTCAATATACTTACAATGAGGGATCGATTACTATAATAATATATGACATGCGACTCACAAAGCGACGTCACCCACACGTTTTGTTTTTCCAGCGAGTTGTCACGTGACCGTCTGTACGCATTTCTACTCTCTTTCTTTTACTTTCAGATCAGTTTGAGTCAAATGAAGCACAATGCACAATTTTGGTATGAGCCTCAGAATATCGTCATTGGCAAAGTTTGACAATTAATGTGCAGAACGTAAATGCACATGGTTTCTATTTGACTAAAACTGCATAGATTTTTTTGTTGAAAAAATAAACCAACATTTAACTGAATAAAGTTTTCTTGTCAAAATGCAAATAAAAAGCACTCAATTGTGAACAAATTTCTCATGCCTAAACATGTCCAACACAACTATCTGTTCTTCCCACCTGCTTTTCTTGACCACGTGCTCCTGCAGGTCCTTCCACCTCAGACAGGTTGCTGAGCAGAGCTGAGCAGGCCTGTGGAGGTCAAGTGTCCCGCTCGGCTGTGATTTCCCGTCTGAACGTCGGCTCGTCCAGCTGTGAGCGGTAGACAGCAGACAGCACGCTTACCATGATAACACGCTTTCCGGATCCACATGAGCGTGAAGGTCATGTCCTACTCAGCGCCGCATTCCTATTGGCCGAGCTCCAAATCTGCAAACTGTACTGCAGCTCACTGAGGTTTTAATTTACTCGTGAAAGTCTGGTACAGTCATGCTAGAGTATTTATATTCTCACTGTATGAGTCGTTAGTAATTATCAGGGCTTCTACAAAGGTGAAAAGGTCAGATTTAATACTTTTTAAAACCGTCAAACTCAAAAATTAAGACCTACTCGCAAGTCGTGACCTGCAGTATTTCACAATGCTTTCTTTTTCCATACAGCTTCTAACAAGACACATTTTTTTGGTTTGCAAAAATGTTATTTATTTCCACAAAACATTGTAAAAAAATTGCACAAGCTGTATAATCTACATTTATTCTACACTATTTTCAATGTTTTGTTTGGAGAAAACCACAAAACTTAATTATTGAGACTGCTTGTCCTTTTGTGACTGGTAAACTTGATTGTCGATTATTCTGTCAGCCAATAAATCAGTGTTATGTCCTCCAACAGGAAAAACAGCCGTGAAATAGATCTTAGTTGTTGTGAGAGACATAGGCAGTACCAACGTACCTTTTTTGTTTTGATAAATGAATTGATAAAGAAAACATGATTTGTGTAGGAGGTCACACAGGTGTGGAAGTATTTGTGAACATGTATTGGACTAATCACTGGGACTAAAAATAGTCAGAGGTATACTCAATTATAGTTCATGGTTCAGATTGGGTAACTAAAGACAGAAAATGTGACAACGAAATGTCAAAAATGCACGATAGGTACATTCACATCTTTTGCGTCAATATGTTTGAAAAACCCAAAATATGAAATAACCGTGACTTTTGGTTGAAGTCACATGGTGACATTTTCTAACCCTAACCTAACTGGTAAATCCTAACCTACCCCAAGCCTAAACTTACCCGTTTAGCCCAAAGAAAATGTCACCGGCTTCAACCAGAATATGTGGTTATTTTACATTTTGTTAGTTCATAACATATTGACCTAAAAACAACATGAAAACATGCTTATCATACATTCTTGACATTTTATTGCAAATCTGTGTTTTCTCCAGAGACTATGTAGATCGATGCTTAAAGTGCATAAGACAGTTTAGACCAGGAGTGCGCAATACGTCGATCACGATCTACTGGTCCATCTCCGAGTCAGGAGGAGTTGATCGTGAAGCTCTGCTTGGTTATGTAGAGTTTGGTGTCTTTGTTCAAATGCAGGGAATAATGCATTGAACACAGGATCTACCAAGAGCTACAACAGCACAAGTTTTGATTACTACCGCTTCAGCAGAACTGCTTGATTTAGAGGTGCTGTTTGTTAATATTTTAAATTAAATAGGTTCTTGTGTTTTACACCAAGCATTTTGCTTGATTTCACCCAGATTGGCTGTTAAATGACACATGTTATGATTTAACTAATAATAATACAACACTTAAATTGTGCTAAATGGTTGTTTAAACTCCCAGGACACTGTATCAGTTGTGTGTAAATTGTCTTTGCACTTTGCTGCTTTTTGTTGACACATGTTTTAGAACTTAAGCTACTTCCTGTAATTTTCAACATTTATTTGTCAATTTCTTCATAATTTGCAACTTTACTGCTGTAAAGCCATTATAAATATTGACCACAAGGGCTATCACATCAAACTAAATCAAACTAAAACAATAAAATGTGTCAAATGACTTTTAAGAATGCTTTGTGAATATGACTTTTTAATACAACTTTCATGAATGAGGTCCCACCTCTGCCTAAGAGCCTACCCACTTAAACAAATCAACTGTACAATAGTCTTGCAATTATAATAATAGTAATAATCTTATAATTATAACACTTCTGCATGAGCAGTTTGTTGAAGCATGTTCTCACCTACCCTTGAACTAATTGCGTTGTTTCTCACGGACTGCAGATGCACAAACATTATTTGTTAATTAAAACATAAACCTACATTCAAATCCACTGTAACTGCAGTGATAATTCCTCCTCTCCCTGTTGACTTGGTTCTAATTGCTGTGTGGTGTAAATTGGTTTCACTGCAAGAGCTAACTAACTGTGTGTCTAATGTTACATGTTCACAGTGCTTTAGTGTAAGAACAATGATGAATAAATTAAAATAGAACAGTGGGGAATGAGTATTTCTTTTTATTTAGCAACATCAAGTTCTTACTTCTATTGTTACTTCTTATTTTAACTATATATTTGATTGGAAGCCTTGAAAGTGTAACCCTACGGGAATACAGAGGTGGATGAAGAGCTCAATTTAGTCAGTTAAGTAAAACTTCAATTAAGGGTAATTGTATTCCACAACAGCTTACTTTATGTAGACTTTTTAAGACAGACAGACAGATGTCAAAAGTCTAAAGTCATATCAGAGGTTCAGAGGCGCCCATAGCTTTATGTCTCGTTTCTATGGTTACAGAAGTTTCAGAAACTATTTATATAGGCTACTATTTTATCCGCTGTGTGTTCTTTGCGGTGTGTTCCAAATTGTTATAACTACATTTTTTCTTCCAACTGAACTATTCCCCCCTGAAAAAAATAGACTTGTATTAAATCGCTCCTTTTGTTTGGATATTTTCTAGGTTCAAAACTTGTATTTTTTTTCTCTTCTAAATCCCCAAAATTGAAGATTGTATCGGGCCTGGTAGAGAAACTTCCTTGCTGTCCCTTTTGATAAAATAATCCACTGGATGTCATAAAACTGATCTATCTGCATTGGGAATGTTCTCAAGTGTAGAGGGATTATTGTTACTTTCTGCTCTACTGGTCATGTCACTGACAGAAAGTTGAGGAAACTTCTTTGATAGAAACAACAAAACAGGACGAAAGCAGGTCTGGGTAGAATCTTTATGACGGACGTCTGGGTCCTGAAGCTTGAGACAATGTTTTTCTGTCTTTGCACTCACCTGAATGTAACGTGTACAAGTCGCAAATACGGAGCTCATTCACAAATGTTGGATTAGCAGCATAACTTTGTTTTCGCACAGTGAAAAACACTTGTAGTTAGCTGACAGCAAGGCTGGCTAGTGTTGCTCCTACAGCTTGTACAGCTTTCTGTTTCTGCACATCCATAGTAACTAAGTTGATAAACAAATAGTCCTTCTATATTGCTATATTTTCCACCTTTTGAAAGTTACACAGTGTCACTTAAGATCACCAGAATGAACTTTTTAGAGAAGACAAAGAGCATGCTGGAGGGACAGTGTCTCTCTGTAGGTCAGTGAACGCCTCTGGAAGAGCTGGAGGAAGTAAATACAGAAGTACTTCAGCGACCCTGCCTCAGGTAAAGGACATGGAAATGGAAGGATTAAATATTTTAAAGAAGGCGTATTATGCAGCATATAAAATTTTTTGATTTCTACAACATTAGAATCTTATTTTTTCATTAAAAAAACATACCTGAAGTGGTTATCTATGTAGTTGACACAAGTTTGAGTAGTCTGAGATTTTCCTGGCAGTTATTTGGATAATATTTCAATAAGGAAAAGTGAAGACTGACAGATTACGGTTTAAACACTGTGTGATTCCTACTACAAACCAGTGACTATGAAAAAAAAATGGGAATAGTGCTCTGTCTTTTCCACTGAAAGGTATTTTGCCAACTTTATGGCTGAGGCAATATATCGCGTTGCAGTATACCATCACACAGTTCTAGTTCTGTTTTTTACACTGCAGCCACAGGATTGTCAACACCAAACCTCATAGTGTATTAGCACCAAAGCAGATTGATAGAAAAGGGAAGAAACTTTGTGTTGCAGCCCAGTCATTCAGTTGATTTCAAATTTAAATACAGCAAATTTCAACGTACTTCATCTTTATATTTCTTTGAATTAATTATGGGTGAAGACGTGTTTTCTATTAATTGAACCATAAATACACAATACACGAAGTAAACACTTGAACCAATGGAAGAAGTGCAAGTACTACACACTGAAATGACATCTATACGATAAAAGGATTTTGTTTCGTATCTATTACAAGGTGTTGAATATACTTTGGTTACTTTGGTTGAAGCCATGTGGATCGTTTTATTTGGGGTTAATAGCTAAGTTCTGGTCTGTACTTTAAAAAAAATGGCTAAGTTTAGATCTGGCGCTTGGACTTGGTTAAGGTTAAACAATATATAGCTCTTGTTTGCACTACCCAGTCAGAGTAACCTCAGCACTAACACTTATTTCCACTACTATTGCGTCCACAGCAGTGCAAACCCACTCCAGCTGCCAACCCCTGACCTTTGTGGTGCTCCGTTTGTTTATAGATGCGTTCAAATCCTGCTGAGCTTCACAGCTGGAATAAACCTCACACATTTCCGCTGATTTTTCCCACCGAGAGCGTGCCTGCGATGCCAGAGCCCACCGCTGGTCAGGGCCTTGTCCGTCAGCCGAGCTCCGAGGTGGTGGACTGTCGGATCACCACGTAAGCGCAGAGGAAACCCACGGGAAATGTGCTCACGGCGTATAATCACACAGCAGGTAATGAAGAGGCTGATGGAGTGGAGCTGCGGTGTGCATTAGGAGGAAAGCGAGAAGTCAGGGCCGGCAGGAAATGGCAAGGTATAAATAGTGTTCGGTGGAAGCTGGGGGTGAGGTGGAATTTTTCAGTCTTTTCTTGAAAAACTGAGAATGTGGTGGGAAAAAGCTGCTGACAGTTTGTGCCAGATTGTAATAATGGGTGAAGTTATGACAGTTAGGTATCACTGATGATATCACATCTTCCTAACTGTCAACTGAGAGTGGCAAAAATTAATGAGTCGTAGATGAGAAAGTCTTTTATAGTTTAAATGCTTAAAACATCTAAAACGGAGAAAACACAGCTAACGTTACATCAATTCAGTTTTTACTGCTTGTTAGGGGTCACAGGTGTTAGTCTGACTGACTGGGCTTCAGGTTAACAGACAGAGACCAGATAATTACTGACTCTCATTCATTTACTAAGATAATAATATTGGCAGTTGACCTATTCTCCAGGTGTACGCTGAGTGCAAGTTTGGTGCAGGTCAACAGAACTTGTGTTTAAAACCCAATTAAGTATAACCTGGCTGGATCTGTGTTGAACTCCGATTTGAGTTCTTCCACGTATCTATCTGGAACTTGACTCGCTGAAAGCGTAGAGAAAAGGTGGGATGTTGAGACAAATACGCTAATCTGATTGGGTGTGGGGCCTACCTTATTTGTGCTTAGCCAATCAGAGCAACACATTCAATGGCATATCCAATGTCCGCGTGGGATAGAACAAGTACGTGTCACAAACACTGCTCTTTTTTCAACAAGAAATTACTCCATAGTTCTGCTACAACAGCACCAAAAGCAGCAGAACAACCTGCATCCACGAGACCGCCATCTTTGCTTAGCTTAATCAGACTCGGCACTACAGTCCGTCTAATAGGTGTTCCAGGCAACTGGAAACTGATATATTTCCTACTTCCCATTTGTAAAAATGCGCTGGAACGCAACTTGAACAAGTAAATACCACTTGTAAAAAGGGACCTGGTCGAGGAAGTCCCACTTGGGGTCAGCCCTTCAGTCCCCGGTGCCGTCAATCCCGGGTCCGTCAGTCCCCGGACCCGTCAATCCCCGGTTTCGCAAGTTCCCAACTTTCCCGGGGAGTGAAAGTCCCTTTGTGCATATATGGTACCGTCAGTCCCCCTGGCCTTTGTGTTGCACTACCTCAGCGTGCTGAAGTCGAGCGCTCCATTTACGCACGTGCACAAGCACGCCAAACCGCGTGCGTGCTGGCACGCGCGCTGATGCCATCTACGCGGCGTGGCACTGATAATGGCAGACTGACAATCTCTCATCAGCTTTCTTAAGTCCCGTCACCACACACACACCATCCTAACGTGTTTTCATTTAGCGTATAGTGTCCTCTGTGTTCTCTGTCAGAGCAGAACAGTTGACAAATCATCAAAGTCATGAGCCACTGTCTGACAAGCTGATCTAATGCGCGCGGGACTGGTGCTGTGTTTTACTGGGAAATCTCTTCACAAACTTGTCCTGTATCCAGAGTCAGAGCAGTGCGCACAAACATTCACATTCTGCTGGAGCTGTGTGGCCGTTCACGCGGCTACATCCAGGACATCGCGCTACATCGACATTGACGTCTAATTGTCGATGTTGCGGCATTATCATATTTTTTCACACATCCCCGTACTCCAATCTCAATCTCGACGGGAGTCCAATATCGACACACCACAACGGCCCAGGTCCTGTGCGCGAGAAGACCCAGCTCGCAGTGGCACTGGTGAGCACGACGAGGAGAGACAGGCAAGAAAAGAAATTATTTAGGTTCTAAAGTGTATCAGTTTGGCCCGTATGTCTGCTCTTTACATATCTTAAGAGATTTTTTGAGGATTTTTTAAGAAGACGATGTTAAAAAAGGTTGTGTTTTATTTAAAGACAAAAAACAAATAGGCCTACAACACATATACACAACTTTTGGAATATTTAAGTAAATAAAATGTTTATACGAAAAACAATATATAGCTACTGTATATTTCCAAAATCAGCCAAAGAGCCACGTAAATTAAAAAAAAGAAAAGTGCGTGGTGCTGAAGGAAGTCGTCTAGCGATGCGTCGAGCCTCGTGTGCAATGCGATATATATTAGACCAATAACATGTTATTTTTTATTATTATTACTTTAATTCGTATTGTTGAAGTTTATAAAAACAAGGAAAAACTGACTATTTTAGAAGAGAAGGATAATGAGGCCCAGACCTGCTCACGAGTGGACTGTAACGTACAAAGCTTCTCCACGCTCTGGACTAATGATTATGATTATGATTATGATTATGATTATTATTTATTTTAATTATTTTATAAACCTAAATATTATTTCATTAGGCTATAATAAAAATATTATGTTGGTCTTATGAAAATGATAGCCTAATCATTTTTATTTGTATTGCACTGACTTTATATTTGATCCCAAATCCCACTCACGTCTGGCTGCAGGTCTGAGTGCTGTAGGACAGGGCGGCCGCAGGTGCAATAAAGCCTAGGAGCGGGACGCGGCCTTCGGCCTGCGGCTCAAATCAAGCCCGCAGGCTTGATTTGAGCCGCAGCTTGCGAGTCCGTCTACGCGGCCTCCAGATACGCGCGTGGCGCACTGGCTAACAGCACCTATCCCGTGAAGCTGCACGCTGCACCAAAGGACTTACCTTTTTCAGCAAGCGTGGGCCTACAGGAGGCATAAGAGGAGGACAATAAGTTGCCAGTAGATTAGATATTAATTCGCTGTGGCTTCTCTTGACGCGCGCGAGGCTCGGGGAGTCCAAATGGTGAAGCACGCGCTCTGCCGTCCAGTCTGCCGCTCTCGGGCCAGTCAGAGACGTGAAGGATGAGGAAAAGCACAGTGATCTCTGCGCAACTGTTTGCTTCGTTCTTTGGGTTTGAGAAGTAAGTTGTAGAAATTATTTTGTGAATAGATGCGGTATGAGTAGACGTGCCCACCCTCGGAGGTAAAGCCATAACTGCTCGTGTAGAAGACTTGAGCGCTCACATCTGAAAAGACTGCTTATTTCTTCTCAGCTGACACTGACAGTATACACCTCGTGCGTAAAAGCCGCTAATCCACATGCATTCTTAAAGCGTGTAGACCCAAGCTGCTGCATCAGCTCACGATCCGCCGGTTCTCATTGGTGCACCTGCCCCTCGTGCGCTCACATAGACTAGAGTCTATCCTCATAGCCCGCCCCACAGCACGTTATTATAGCATGTTTCAGAGAAGACAGAAAAAAGGCTGAACACGGGGAGTAACGGGACGTCATCACCAGTGCGAGTCCCGTCAATCACCGGTACCGCTAATCCCCCGAGGAGAGGATGTCACCGGGAAGTGGCGGGGCCTTAATAAGTACGAGATCCCGCTACTTCCCGGGACCGTTACTTCCCCGTCTATAGAAACGGGGGATTGACGGTGCCGGGGACTGAAGGAGCCGGGGACTGAAGGTATGCTCCCGTCCCACTTCACTTACAAGATAAACAATCAAAGTTTATTTCAGACTCAAGGTCCATATAAAAAACATTTAAAAGAGACAAGACACAATACAAGAACAATTTAGAAAACATGTAAGCAGTGCATCACCACAATAAGGTTACTTAGCGTTACTTTTGGCATCATAATGTTTTTATACCAGTTGATTACAACAGTTGATTACAACAGTTGATTAGAACACTCTGAACTAGCCTGCCCTGCTACAATAAGATTGGGCCTCAAAACCATACTGCTGTGATGAAACACCACGGTTCAGACTTCTAAAACCAATCAGGCTGCTGGAAGGCCTGATGGTTTATCTAGAGTTTGTGAATTCACAAATACCACGAGATAAACCATCTGGCTGGGCAGGTTAGTTTAAGTGGTTCTGTTGAAAGAACCTGCATTAAGTCTATTTTCTTGGACACTGTACCATTCTGATGCAACTTTTAAGTCATTATACAAGCATTCTCACAGGAATCTACATGAATATAGTCCCCTTTAAATATTTATTATTACCCTGCGGCAAGTTGGCCACTGTCCAGGGTGTTCCCCCGCCTAAGGCCCAAAGTCACTGGGGATAGGCTCCAGTCACCCGCGACCCCTAATGGGATTAAGCGGTAGAAAATGAATGAATGAATTAAATATTTATTTTATTTATTTTGCATTTCAGCCAGTTCTTCATTGAAAATGAATTTAACAAAAGGCACATTCAGGAGGCATTTTCAGAGCAGAACTAGCCTAGCCGCTACTTGAAAAGGGCCTATTATGCTTTTGTTTTGTGTGAGAACAAGAAAAGTCTGATGAAATACACTGTGTGCCTTATCGCAGTAAAAGTCTTGTTTGCTAACTTGTTGGTATTTTGGGACATGAAGTCGCTTACAAACTCAACATCTCTGAGGTTTTTGCCGCTACTCATCTTGCACAACAGGAGCCTATACTTGGGTTTTTTGATGGTTCTCCGTCAACAATGAGCAGCTCTCCGACTAATCTCAGAACATACAATGAAAGCCATTTTCTCTCTTTCATTACGAGCCTTTCAGAGTCATCCATTCACTGTCATTATCTGTTATTACTATTATATGATGTAAGACGGAGTTAATGATTCTACAATTTATGTTTTTTAGATCTTTAAAGACAGTTCATAAAGTGTATTTATTTTTCTATATGTTATCATTGCATTATAAGAGAAATGGTCATAAATATCCATAAAAAGTACTGCTCCTGATTTCTATTGTCTTTTGAGCGGCTTGTAGCACCAAAACCTATTACTCACTTACCTTTCACAGCTCTCACGGTCCAAGGTGAGTTTTGACGTCAGCATAGCACCAACAAATATTTTCTACAGCTAAGTGAAAATGCGACTTTATGATTCTCAATTGCAGGATACAGACTTCTCAAACAGGTGTCAATCAAAAAACATAGTCATTACTTCTATTGAAATTTGCAATCTTATCGTCAATAAAGTTTGGTCTACATAGTTTTGGTAAGCAAAGAAAGTTTCTGCCTCCTGACGAAAGAACGGACCTACAAAGTGAACTGGAACCGACTGTTGTATCAGGCTACTGTCACTGAACATATAAGAATTATTTTAGTTGTGTTTTCTGTTCTAAGGAGATGAACCAGAGGAGCGAGAAGGCATAGGATAGATCGGATATCACAAGCTTAGCGTTTCTATGACATACTCATAACATCAGAGCAACACAAAACTATTGATCCAACTGCACAGAAGCATATCATTTCAAACAAGCCAATGCTTCCAAATACAAACACACAACACAACACAGCTGCTGCTCCTGATTGGCTTTTTAGATTAGCTTTAGTTGTACTGTACTAACTAAACAAATAATTATATTTGTACAGCCGTTTTCACTGAGTCACCAAGCGCTTTACAGTGAGACCTCTCCCCACTTGGTGATGGCAGCAGTCGTGGAACAGCTCAGCAGATGTGATTTGTCTAAACACCTGGCACCTCAACCTCAAACTACCATTACGTCTTCCCTAACCTGCATGTTATTGGTTGGTGGGGTGTGTTCAGAGGAAACCGCCCAGACACGGGAAAAAAACATGCAAACTCCACACAGAAAGGCCAGACAGGAAAAGTAGTAGCAACAGTAGTTTCTCAGGGCACTAACAAAGTAAGATAAGTTAATGAGTTACACTTTCAAAAGTAAACACTGTTATTGAACCAACACAGTCTCACAAGAAAGCGTGCATGTACTACGACACAAAAACAGCGTATTATGAGCACAATTTCATGCCTTTTTTGTGTACTTATGTTATGCTGTGGATATAGCACAATATGAAAAAGTGTAAAAATGACACGAGACATCAAAAGGTAAAGATACATGAGTTTTGGTTGCAGCCACGTGGGGGCATTTTCTTTAGGTGAACAGGTAGGTTTAGGCTTCAAGTTACTAAAATGGGTAAGATTAGGTGGGGCTTTGAGTAGGTTAAGATTAGGATCAGGATTTCATTAATATTCATAAATAAGAACAATCCTAACAACCACCATAGAAATGAACTGGGACTGCGACAGGTGGCATATTTCCGCAAAACAATAACTCGTGCTAATCATACACAGTTTACATGTCCTGTAATGTTGTGGTAAATGTACGCTTTCTTGTGAGATCGGGCTCATTTGGAAAATGCACAGAAAAGCTTCCACAAAGTGGATATACACCAAGTGCACCAACTTTCTAGTCTCTTTAAACACAAATCTAGAATAGTATCAGTATGGTGTAACACTTCACAACTCTGGTGTTGAGTTCTATCCTTATGTGTCCCTTAGTCATTATGAGTAAAATATGTTTTTTGTTTTTTTTTACATTTTCTTAGAAAACTCTTGACTTAAAAAAAAAAAACTACAACAAAGCAGGCATATTGTTGTTTATGAAAAGCTATGGTTTACAAATTCTCAAAAAAAGTCTTGTGAGGGTCAACAAAATCATATGAGAATCGTGACTCGTATGAAACAAGAATCAAATTGAGACAAAACAAGTAAAATATATATTACATCTTCTTTAAAATTTGAACTTAACAGTGACTAATCCCTGAGCTAAAACTGAACTGACAAAACCAAGCTGAAACCAAGACTAAACCAGGACAAGCTTAAAGCAGCCACATTCGCTTTAGTCATTCTATCAAGCACTTTCACCCGTGTCTCATTGTTACCATTTCTTCTACCTTCAACCTGAAATGAAAGGATAATTGTGCAATCCTTCTCTGTCAAGCACCAATATTCTACTCCTGCATAATCAGTGTTTTTCATTTTTCGGTCATTACAAGGCCATTCAGCATAATACGGGAGAACTCGATGTGAGCGATCCATGTTGAAATTCAGTCAGCTATCGGACTAATGGTGACCTGGGATTGCCTTTGGAGTGATCAGCTTATTATGTGTTTGGAAAGATTGATTAGAACGTGTAGATACAACTAGTCATATCAGTGATCAAAGCAGGTACTGAACAAAAATACTGCATGAACTCACCACTTTCAGTTTTGCTGAAAGGAGTAATACATTTTGTTCACGAATACTGAATGTTTTGAGAATTTGAGCTTCTTTTGTCCAGATAATCCATCCCACAGTTTAACAAACAAGTGTGGCATTTCGATATGTTGATTAGACAGCATGAATGTTGCCCAGGTGTGTCACAATAAAAGAACATATGGTCGGTTTTAGCACAGGACACAATGACACAGATGTCTCAGGTTTTGAAGAGGCATGCGATTGTTAGTAGACTGAAGGGATTTGGCGGTACCTCCATGTATTGTATATGGCCACAATAAAATTACCCTAAAACGTTACTTTTAGCACAAGCGCAATGATATAGCTGTTGCAAAAATTTAGCGAATGTACAATTTCCAGCAGTTTTTACCCATACACTGTTTATAACTTTGTCATGTGTTATTTCCAAGAATTGAAAGTGGCCTTTACATAACAATTTGAACTACTACAACTACTTTTAAACTCTCCACAACAAAAAACAGACAGAAGGAATATGAAAGCAGAAGCTTCAGACACGAGAGGAGAGACTGTCACAGCGTAAACACTTTACTAAACAGCAGTTTTTTTCCAACAGAAATGCACAGATGTTGATTCAACTTTTTATGGAGACAGGTAGGCTTCACTGAATAAGTTGGATGTGCTTAATGTGTCAAGCTCCACACCACTTTTTATTTTATGGAAATTGGTCTGATATCCGTAAAGAAACATGCATAAATTCTGAGAAGAGTCTGGCTGCAGCCAATGGGGAGCGCCACATTGAGTGGAGCTCCACTGGAAGTATAGCTATACACTCTTAGTTTTACCTTATCTTTATTCACTTTAAGCGGGCCAACGATAGTGTGTAAGAAAAATATATCGATAAAGTGATCGCGGATTGTGGATGACATGGATCCACCTCGGGCAAGGAAGTTTTCGCGACGCGGGTACCCTTAACTGCCTTGAAGCTAGTTTGGAGGCAGGAATTTCAGGCATGAAAACTTGCTTTTGGTACAGCGCACAACTTCTGTAGGAGCAATGAGAAATGGTGAATAACTGATTTCTAAAGTAGGCTTAGTCATTTTCACACACAATAGAGTTACAAGCTTTGGGCACAACTAGTGCTTTCACAATGTCACGGGGCGCCACCCAACAGATTACTCAATAGTTCTTACACGTTATTATGAATTAAATGAGGGCGCGCTCTTATACACGAATGAGTACTTAAAAGTGATCAATAAACGAAAGTAGCTTGTGTAATGGCTCTGCAGTAAGGCATGTGAGATGATTTGTACTCAATTTCAACTACATTCTCACTTGGCTTGCACTTATTTATTTTGCGTGTTGGCGCGCTGCGCTCTAGATGGCTCGCACGCGTTTAGGCTGCTGAAGCGATCACGCGCTTCATAGAGAGGGACAGAGGTGCAGGTGGTTTCAATCGGACTAGCCGACTGGTTAAGACTATGAGGTGTGTTAATATTAAGTCAATAGATGGTGCTTCATCGAGTTTAAATCAGCTCAGGCCCTATAAACTGGTTTATATTTTGTTAATGCTAGACGATAGCGTTAATCGCTCATATGAGCGAGCTTACTCTCTAAATGCGCACTACGAACGACCTTTTCCTAGATACCTCTGAGCCTGGAATCATACAATCCAAACTAACTTACTAACCCGTTCTTCTCCGATATAATCATTGACATTCAGTATTTGGTACCTGAAGTATAAAGGGTGAAAACCACATGCGCTTTTCTTTAGCGGTCTCATAGATAACAGATCAATAGTCATAGATGGATGCACTCCCTTGGTAAAGTTGTGAAGCGATTCGTGCTAAGACCCAGGGTGAGCCTCTACCCAACAGTTCTGAGATGCCCACTTGGCAGCATAGATCATTTGCCAAATCGTGATCGGTAATGAGCTTAGCTCACAATCACTCTGTGGCTGAAAACACGATCGGCGCTTTCATGGCATGCAAGACCAGCCCGTAGGTGCAGCGTAAACCGCTTTTGATGGCCGGCAGCGACAAGCTACAGTCATCCATCTGACTACCATTTGGTCATTCATTCTACCACAATATAGCAAACGAGCACTGTTGTTCAGATGTCCAGATAAGGTCTTAGCACGTAGTTAGTGATGACACAGACATGTGTGAAGAGCACAGCAATGCAACTTCTACAAGTGACCAAACTCACGAGGAGACTAAACATAACTCTTAGTCATCTTGTGAAAAAGTAATACTTTGAATTAGAAAAGATATTACTGCTCAGATAAATCGCTAATAGGAGTTATGGAGGAATACAGATAGGTAGGTATGCGATCTATACCTATAATCTATTTATTTCTTATTATTTATCGTTGTTATATTCTATTTGTATATGGCTACTTGTGTTATATATTCCCACACGCACATATATGAGACGGTCCTAGGGTATTGGCTGACTCTTCATTACTTTTTTTAAAATAAAATAATTAGATCTAATGTATTAATATTTAATA
Organism: Mugilogobius chulae; assembly: GCA_038363315.1. Taxonomy (NCBI): domain Eukaryota; kingdom Metazoa; phylum Chordata; class Actinopteri; order Gobiiformes; family Gobiidae; genus Mugilogobius; species Mugilogobius chulae. The sequence continues at coordinate 5,298,353 of CM076397.1, read as the reverse complement.
GATTAATATCCATGAGGTTGTGTTATAGGATGGAGTGTGTACAGCCAATAACTTAGATTATAATGAATATAAACCGAATTTAAAATGTGGGCCCTCATGATTTGCCACTTTATATGCTTCATTTAGGAATCAACCATCTCTAAGACGGCGTTACAACAATCTATGAGATTATGAGACCCAAAATTTAATTTGATATCATAAACTTTTTTAAAAAGTAACACCTTGTTACTGATAAAAAGGGTACATTATAGGGAGCAATCTTTTCTACTCATTTCTGAATAACTAAAGAGTTGTTATAAGAACAATCACGGGGGGGGAACTTTTTTTTAAGAAACCGTCTGCTAATGTGTCACATGGACTCCAGGAGTCGTTGCATCATTTTGGTATTTGTCTCGGTCCTGTATGGTGCTTCTCGGTTCGTCTGATAGTCTCAGCTAGCCGATCGGCGTTGTGAAATAACCACGAGCATTCTTCGAATAGGACTTACATCCAGTGGTTGGGAGGGTAAATCGCATTTACTAATGCAGCATAGACGTACACAAATGTTGTGGTCTGTGAGAATTGTAATTTCGATGTTAGTTAAGGAACATTTTACTTCCGGGCAGGAGGGATAGTTACGTATTTATAGTACATTACTTTGCGTCTAGAGGTGTCCTTTTCTGCATGCTCGCCGCGTGTTATTGATGAATTACAAAGAAGGATGATTCAGTTATTATGAATAGGTAGTATACTTGTGGGCTCTGATTCTGAGAACTCAGTTGAATTAAGCTTATCTGTTTCTTTTATTTGAGCATCTTATTTTCCCTTCTCTTGACTACTGGTTAATCTGTCTTGTTTTGTGTCTCTGGTGATCTTTTCCAGCTGAACAACCTGGTTTACACGTTGAAGAAGCCCGTCTCAGCTGGAAGGCTGGTGATGCCGACAAAGCAGCCGGGCATCGGTAGAGCCAACAGCCGAGTAATCACGTTTTTAGTATGTGTTTTGGTGAAGAGACCGTCAGATAAACCTCTCGATAGTCACAAGGGTGTAAAATGGGCCATCAGTGCAAGGATGGTTTACTGGTGACACAGGCTTCTTTGAGTCACATCTGTAACCTATGAACTTCAATTGAAGGTATGAAGAGAAAAGTTAGTGTGTAGGCTCCTTCTCTTAAATCTCAGTGAGTCCGATAAATGCAGCTAAGCTAATGAGAGCAACATAGGATTGTTCAATAATCTTCGGACACCGGACCCACGTATCGTTCCAAAAAGACATCTAACATTTGTTGAAGAAGTCTATTTAGAACAGAACTCTTGTACGTGTGAAAAAGAGGTGCTTAATTCTGTTCCTAAAATATGTGTGTGAGGCTCTTCTAACGACACTCACCTCTTCATCCATGGAGATTGTGAAAGACAGAATTGTAACTTTTTTTTTTTTTTTTCTTCACAAATGGAATTATTCTGCTTAGTGCGCAGGCGTCGGCAAAATGGGGTCGGTGGGTGCGCGGGAAAGTGTTCTCTTCATTGGCGTATCGTGGGTCATGATAGCCATGACCGGAAATTAATGTGCATTGACGAGTTGCTAGGCTTGCCTCCATTTCTGCCCGGTATGGGGTACTTGTAGGGCTCGACGCTCATGTAAGACAGTAATTTGGGTGTCTTGGAAGAGCGACAAGGATGAATATTGTTATAGGGAGCGTAACAGCAATACGTGTTTTAACGTCTTAAGTTCTGCAGAGAGATAGGGGACTGCGAAGCCTCAAAAATGAGTTAGAGTTAGGATCGTGTTTAGCTATTCAATGAAAGGGTTTCAATCTATATAGACATGCCCCTAGACCTGTTCAGAACTGGTTCAAGAATATAGGTTGGGATGGGTACCTGGGTTCGCTATTGGATTTTCATTTTTGAAGCCATTCCCTAATAAGTGGTATTCTCAACCTAGCAGATACAGACTCAAACAGACACAAAGGGATGCGCGAATTAATGATAGATGATAGTTCTATCATTTTTCTACGCGTTCTGAAATATGAAGCGTTGCTGATAAATGATTGCTGATAGAGGGGAAGTCCCGCTTCTCGGAGCCGACCTTGTGTAAGGTGGTTGATGGACTGCTAGGTCACATGTTTGGGATCAATGAGCTGTAACAACTACTAGCTAGTTGAGCTGTCACAAAGGAGTTTGTGGTGCTAACAGCTACGTTTACGTTTAGTTGCAAAAAGTTTAGGTCTGCGCCTCAAAATCGTTAAGGTTAGGATTGTGTTAGATTCATGAAAAAGGGTTTCAAATTGCATGGTATAGACATGCACTGCTGTAAGAACAGGTTGTCAATGTACCTGTTGGCTATTTGATTTTCATTTTTGAACAATTTCCCTAAATGGTTTCAACCTATACAGACTCAAACAGACAAAGGACGATTAATGAGAATATTTATTCATTCAGGTTTGAAAATGAAGCATGCTATAAATGATTGGCTGATAGAGAATTCCCCCGGAGCCCACTGTTTAAGGTGGTGATGGAGGTAAGGGTTGTGAGATGCAATGAGGCGACAAACTACTAGCTTGAGCTGTCAGCAACTGAGGAATTCCAGCAGCTCATTTGTATTTAGCCCTGATGCGCTGATACGCTGAAGGGAACGAGGAAGAGATAGGAGCTGCAGGATGATTGGCTGAGCTGCGCAGGGTCAAGATGTGATTGGATACAGGATGACGTCAGAGGAGCTGATTGATGGGTGTGGCAAAGCTGACATAGTCTGCAGGCTGACTTAGCTTCTTAGCTTTGTTTTCCCATTTTATTTTTAAGAAGAAACAACTGGAAAGCTTCTTACTTTCCTTAGGACAGATCATTATGACTGGGGTTGATGCAGAACCAGCCCACGGCCGCTATGAGCTTCAGAAATGCCCACCCAAGCTTTTTGTTTTCTTGGGGACAAACACAGTATGTGACCTGGGGTACGCTGTGTTGAGTCAACTCAGTGCAGATGGGTTCTGGGCATTGTGAGACTGTGGATAAAGTAATCCAAAGACCTAAATTCATAAGGTCTTCTGTTACAGTTATATGTTGTTTGTTTCTTATGAATGACCTCTGTTGTATTCATACCTTGACAGTTTGGGCTGCACACTGTAGCCTTCTTCAGAAGTTCTGTGACGTATTCTGGGTCAGTTGGTTGTTTCTGTGACGTGTCTGGTCAGTTGGTTGTTTCTGTGACGTGGTCTGGTCTGTTGGTTGTTTCTGGACGTGTCTGTCAGCTGGTTGTTTCTGTGACGTGTCTGGTCAGCTGGTTTATACAGGTTTTAGCGCCATTTTCCTACTTGGAACAGCAGGACCATGGCGCCATCGTCCTGCTGTTCCATTTTTCTGTGCAATACCGTCCGGCCATTGAATGTTAGCGCTAGATAGTCAGGTGCAGAGGGACTGTGACTAAGTTTAGGGAAAGGGTTTGGATAAAGATTCAGAAAAAACTGTTCGGTAATGCCTTAGCCCTCCTCGCTTTGTGAAGTGCCACTACTGTATGCACGCTGCTTCAGACCAACAATAAAATACGCTTTATTAAAAATGTAATATCTTCGAAAATAGATAACAAATTGAGAAATTAAAAAACTCATTAAAGTATTGTGGGCATGCATATATGGTTTCTAGAATTAATTAGTTTAACACTGTATCTATGTCTGTAAGAAGAAAAAAATGTGCTGAGACTCACTGTATGCACTTGGGGTATGCGGGCTTTTATCGCTGTTCCAGTACAGTCAGAATCAAAGTCAGTGGTCTTGTCCTCTGGCCCGGGTCGATCTCTTTGTCCTCTCTGGTGTCATTGGCTCCAGTGCACATCAGATAAGCCCGTTCCCGTCAGTCATGTTGCTCACACGCAGAGCTTTGTGTTGGCTCGACTCATTTCAGCTCACCGATAAGAGCTCAGTGAAGGGCGGCCGCGCCATCCAATCTGCCCGCTTTAATTAAAAAAACGCCATCAGATCATTAGACGAGGAAGTGATGGACCGCAGTGTTAATCAGCTCTGTGTTAGAGGAAGTCGTCACAGGCTCGAATCAGCAACTTGTGCTCTCCTCTACCTCTCTACAAATACTCCTGTTTGGAAGAATAGGTCTAGAGATTTATCCTGGAGGCTTTAAGGTGTAAAAGGGGAAAAGTCAACTAGACAATTATAAATAGAACCGAAATAGAAAGTTGAAACCATTTTCAGTTTGTTTGTCTGGAATGTCTGGTCTTTTTTGAGATGTGACCAAAGACAAGCAAACTGATCCAAATCAAACAATCAAACCAAGACCACCTCTTTAGGTCAGTCTTGGTGCCATTTCAAACGAACTCTGGTGCGGCTTGCTGATGGTATGAATACAAACGACTTTAATCTGAAATGAACAACGAAAACATGTGTTTTTATGGACTTGTTTCCTGCATAATTTCTCACCTACACTGTTTTTTCTGTTGTCCACATTTGGTCTGAAAACATGGCCATAAAAGCGCCTTGTTTCTATCAAATAAAGTACACATTCTTTCTAGCAATTCTAACAGCAAAACAGTGTCATCATCACATAGAGCCTAAGTTGACAGCTTCTAACCATGATGGAGTATCCTATGTAGAGGAGGAGCCTTGCAAACTAATCTTCCAAAGCGCCTCAGAGTCCTAAAGACGTTTAGTCCATTTAAATCCATGTGTTCAGAAAAAAGAAAGAACAGCACCTTAGAACCTTATGATATCCAGATCAGTGTTTTATCGAACGGGCTGCTATATACGTATATATATATTAGGGCTGCACGATACATGGACTGACACATGGTTAGTATTGACATGTTTTAATTTTGGTAGCAATTATGACTTACACGCTTCTTTTACAAACAACAAAATTAAACTGAAGAGGATTACCCAAGCACAACCAATCAGAAAGCTGCATTTGGCTCCCGATTAGAACTCAAATTCTTTATTATTACTATACTTTAATGAGTTAGGCTTCTAAATGTTTCCAAAAGTACTTAGGAAAAGCCCGAACAACACACACGCCATTCCACAACGATAATTTCATTTTAAGCAGAATACAAAAACCTTGCTCTTGTAAAGTTGCTCCATCCTCGGACCATTTAGCTCACACTTAAACGACTTTATCCGAGGCGCATAACACTCGAGTCGGCCGTTATTGATGCTGTAATTGTAAATGATGTCCTCGCGCACATCAGCTAATTGACTTGATGAAATGAAGCGAACGTGGCTCACACAACAGCTGGCGACGTGCAGTTTTTCTTTTAATAATGTTGAAACAGTTCATTGTCTCGTGTTGGCTCATCTGTGATCCACTTGGAAGAAATCTGTCGGCGTAATTATTCATAAGCAACATCTGCTTCAGTAATCAGCTGGAGACACAAACAACAGCAGACTATCGCAGCCGTCAAAGTGCTCCCGACGACTTGGGTGAGTGACAAATGCGAGGGGGGGGGGGGGGGATTTTTGTTTCAAGTGGAGACACGGTGGGAGATTAAGGAGCACTATGTAACTTTTGTCCTGGGGTCTGTCGTGTTACTGTTTCTATGGAGATGTTTGCGTGTAAGCACCTTTACTCTGCTCTACCTGGCCTGGTTTTATTTCCATTGCTCAATGAAATATATGAATGGAACGATCTGATTGTCACATTTCGAGGCTAAACAAAACATGGCTTTTACTGCTTTAATGTAGTTTTTGGCGAACTAAGTCAGGAGTTTATATAGGGCTGGGCAATAAATCAAATGAATTCAAGTAATTTGGGTCTTAAAAATTGACTATGTGGAAAAAAAGCCAAACAGGTGTGATTTGTCCACCGCGTGTCTCCTCTGCTCTCCTCTCCCCAAAGCAGTAACTAGTCTGAGTGACAGTCGGTATGCTAACGACAGTTAGCCACAATGCTTGTAGCTACAACCATAGACACGTAAATAGTAGACGCGCAGTCCGACTCTGATGCTATCGAACACTTAGCATCTGAGCTAGTCCGGTAAGATTTAAGCTAGTCCGGAGCGTTCTCCTATTTGTTTTCCTGTAGCCGTTAGCATTAGCCCGCAAAAAAACGCAAGTTATGAAAGATCCAGAGAGTGTCAGCTGGTACAAACCTACCGACCACATTTAGCAGAGGTCAGAGCCTTGTTATAAATTATTGTTAAGTTTACAAATCTTTTAGTATTTTATTGTAGATAAAAAAATAGGTATAAAACAGCTAGCGTACTTATGCATCTTTTAAGGCTCTAGTGACCACCAAACGTCCTCTTTACATGTTACTAGTGAGAAAAGCAGACAAATTACATACTGTAAATACCACCAAACACGTCTGTCACATCGGCAAGTTTAGTTTAATTATTCTTCGGTCAGTAGCCATTGTCAAAGTAGACACTTATTGTAAAACATGATTAACAAAAAGCAGTAGCTATTCTACAGACCGAAAGGGTTTAGGCAGAAGTTTAACACTTATATTAATGCCTAACCATATAAACATAAAGTAAAGCATGTACAGTAAGATGGTACCACACCGCAAGCATATGATGGAACATTTCCAGCCTAAGAATATAGTAGTTTGGCGATGTGAAATTATATTCTCAAAGTTGTTTAAAAAAGCTTCATAAACAAATCAGTCCGTTTTGCTCATGGTTTTGCTGAAATTGCTTGTTTAAGCTTGTTTTATCCATAAAAGTGAAACTTCTGCTGTTGTGTTCAACTGATTTGCGTCATCACCTCTACCGGAGGAATATGACGTTGCCCTGTTCGTGTTGTAGTAACAGAGCAGAACTGCTGATTGCGCGTCTACTAATTTAATGTCTATGGTTACAACAGACAAACTAAGGGAACTTTGGTGAACAAACGAGACATTATTAGATTACAGGGGAACGATAGTGTTTTTCTATGTATTTAGTAAAAAAGTAGAACACATTTAGATTAGTGATTTACATTTTGTTCATTGTGAAATATAAAATTGATCTAAAACAGCTTAGAAATAGAAACAGGTCCATTGACTTCCTGTTCAAAATGGCAGAACTCAAACTCTTAGCTGCAAAAGGTAACTTTAATAAGCAGCAGTTTTCGATTTACAAATTATATTAGAGTGAAGAAATTTGTCTAAAAGTGTAGATCTTTGTCTGTGCTCCAAAAGGCTCAGAAACAGTTTCAGTTTGAATTTTAGATGATTTTGGTCAGGCGTTTTGTGGAAACTAGGTTGGAATGATGTTTATTTGTTTCTTTCTATAGCACATTTTTTGCAAACAATAAAGTAAAATAATCCTTTTAAAATGCTGACAGATAAACACAGCTGCTCTTATTCAAGTATATTTCTCATGCTGTCTTCAAATGCCTGAACATTTCAAAACAACACTTACCCTGCTGCTTTACATAAACTTTATTCTGTGTTTGAAATGCCCTCACATCATGAGACAAGTGGGCCTGCCGTCACACTTTCTGAAGCTAAACTTAGAAGCTTTGGTCACAAGCTGTTTTTGTCCCCACATCTGGAGTGTGTTGGCTGGACAGATGTTGGGATTGACTCCGGCACCTGTCTGTGGGTGACAGAAGACTTCCTTCAGCCACAGACCCTCGGGCACCAGACTGCTGCCAGCTCCAAATCTGAGAGCCTCCATCTGGAAGCTCCAGAAGGGATAATTGACTCCACACACTTACTTTTCTTCTCTTCAAGTGAAGTTGTGGATACTTAATCACTTTGTTTAATGATGAAAGATTTAATGGACTCATGACTTGTTGCACCTGGAGAAAAAAGTATTTAAGTGAGAACAAAGTTATAGTGTGCTAAAAGGAAATACATAGTGTTGGTTGCCTCTTTTCTTTGGGTTCACATGCGCACGAGTAAAAAGCAAGTTTCTTTTGAATGTCTCAGATACTGCTGCCTTTTGTTTATTATTGCATTTTTCAACTAGACTTTTTCCAATATAGTGTGTGTTAATAATGTTGAGTTCTTTAAAGGGGGCATGCTTGATTTGACTTCACTCACCTAGCTTGATATGAAAGTTATATCTGAAATGACTGGTGGTGATCAGAGGAACTGATGGCACATACAGGCTCTTAATACGATTCAAGTTCTTGAAGCAAATTTTAGCTTTTACGGAATTTTATTCTCAGTGATGCATTGTAAGGAGTTTAGTGCCTTCCTCCTCTTGTGTGTTTTCCCCCTCCCTCTTGTTCCTGTCTGTCTCTGTGTGGAGCTGGGCGGAGTCTTCCGGGAGCCTGTGGAGCACACCTGTTCTTCATCAGCTCAATCTACTCATCTGCACCAGTATAAGAAGTCTCCTCATTTCTCCATTCATCGCCAGATCATCCCTTACCTTTTGTGGTACAGTCCTTTGGCTCTAAAAAGTCTTAGTTATTAAAATAACTTTGTTACTTACTTGTACTTACCTTCATGCAGAACTCTGTCCTATAGCTTCTGACCAGCTTACTGTCATCGTCTTCTCCTGCTGCTTACCTGCTCCAGCTCCACTGCCTGTTCTCATCTCTGCTCCAGCTCCAACTCAGCTCCCGCTCATACCCCTTCTGCACAAATCTTAATAATACATTTTGTAAACATTTTTGTGTCTGCCTTGAGGGTTATTCTGGTCACAACAACATGCATACACTTTTATCATATTTAAACATTACATTTTGTTGCTTGTAAATCTGGAACTTAATGGTGGGGTAGCTGAGTTTAACACCGCAAACACCATTTAGGTTTCAATCTGACAATTTTCTCTCTTAAATCTTTCAACACATGGTAGCATTACAGCTTATTAACCTGTTTTTACAAATGAAACTGGGGAGGACCACCCAATCACAGCCAATCAGAAAGCTGCAAATCAGCCAGCACTCAGTGGTGAATTTTTTCATAAAGCGGTGCATTTATTTTATTTTATTTTTTTTGAAACACAAAGTTTACTCACTTACAACAAAAAAAGTTTGTTACTTTAATTAACTTAAAACACGCTGAAACAAAACGAGGTGTTTATGAACATTATGAAATTGGCCATCTAGCACAATTGTTTTTTTATTGCTAAAAGAACACTTTGTAATGTATAAAAAAAACTGTATGGAGGATTTTCCAAGAGAACAAATACAGCAACTGTTGCTGTTTTTTAAAATATTGACACGTTCAAAGACTCAGAGCTGGGACAATGAGTTACTTAGAAACATAGAGGGTTTGACGCCTTCTGTACACTGACTGTGAAGTGAGTTTCATTCGAAATATGTGCGAGTTTCTTGGGAAGTGTCTTGTACACCAGCTTCAGTCCACTGCCGTCCGGATTTGCCCAAAGTCAAGTGGATTCTCGTGAGAATGCTTGTATTATGACTTGAAAGTCACATCAAACCGCTGCGACCTCCCGGAAAAATAGATTCTCTACAGATTCTTTCCACACACTTGCGTGACTCTCGGACGTGCGCTCAAACTGCACTGAGGTCTGTGTACAAGGACACATTAGTTTACTTTTTAAGTCAAAATGATGCACGAGTCCCAACCTACGGCAGGGGTGTCTTATGAAGGAATAAAATGCCCGAAACGTCACTGGGTGTAGCAAATACATAGCTCTGGGAGCTACATTTGCTGTGCAGACTTTTTTTCTCTCCTTATTTAGATTTTTGTTCTGTGTCCTGCATGCTGTTTTTGGTACCAGTATAACGAGGTACAAGGCTGTTACAAATAGACTTATTCATTAGTGACAACAAGCATTTTTGGAAAAAAAACAACAACCCAATTTTAAAGATGGGTAGCGGATTTTTACACGGCAAACACGATTTAGGTTTTAAATCTGACAACTCAACTTCCTCTCATAAACCCTTCGTCAAATGGTTAATATTGACATGTATTCATTTTGGTTGCATTTATGGCTTATAAACATCTTTTTACAAACAACAAAATGAAACTGGAGAGGACCACCCCAGCTCAGCCAATCAGAGCGCAGCATTCAGCTCCAGATTAGAACTCAAATTCTTTATTCTTCAGTTCAGACAGGACTCAGATGTCTCATTTTTTCACAAAGTGCTGCATTTACTATATACTTTTTAGTGGAAAGCACAAAGTTTACAAATTCACAACCACGAAAGTTAGCTACCCTATCTTTAAGTGACTAAGTGCTAGTGTGCACATAGAATTCTGATTTCTACACAAATGCTAAAAATTTTTGAAAATGTATCATTTTTATTCGTTTTTTTATTGCCAGTAACTACAGAGAGGATGCTATTGGGAAAAGAAAACATATATTTCACGAGAATCCAAGCCTACAATACTGGATATAGGACTGATCAAAGCAATTTGTCCAGAACAAATAAATGTAGACTTTACCCAATAAGTCTGCTTTAAGCCTGTCTGTTTCACTGAGCCATGCAATAAACCCAACACCTGAAAAGTTACAATGATTAAGTTCCTAATCTTACCAGACAGCTCACCTGTATATAACTGCTCAATATCCTGCTACAGAAGAACAAATAGCACTTTAATAAAAGCCGGATTTGACTTTCCGTGGGCTGTTATTTGCTTTCTTACCGAATCCTCTAAAGCCACAGCAGTTGGAGTCTTATGTGGACTTTCTGGCGGTGTCCAAGAGCCCGAGAACAGATCATTAGTCAGATAGTGAAATCTCTGCTGTGGAATGGGGAGATTTAAAGTGTGCAGCCAGACGATGAATCAGAGCCTGCTTTAGCGCCACAGAACATCTCTCATAGTTCACACAGCCAGCAAGAGTCCTCAGTCAGAGAAAGCAGATAAGGACGGCTCATTTATCCACTACAACCTGCTGCGGGTGCCTCTTCTTTAGCATTTTTATATTCAGATATTTGCGTTTGGAGGATGTATGGTTTTAGAAGACTGTTGAGGTTCACGTTGAAGAGCCTGTGCCAGATTTGGACAGTCTTTGACAAGCTTTTTGATTGCAGATTTGACTTGACTTTTAAACAAACTACAATGAAACCCTTGACCTGACAGTACAATCACGTGGTCATGGCAACAGTAGGTTGGCAAAGTTTGGATGAAGGGACGTTATCACTGTAAATAGATTAAAAAAGAGAGACAACAGCTGTCACGTAAGAAATCTGATCGTGTAGATGTGATTCTGATTGACAGATGCAACAATGTAACAAGGAGCCATATTTATGTTGCCATAATTCAGGTCATTCGTGATAAAACAAACCCAAAACACAAGAAATGTTCAAGTCATGAATGAAGCAAAAGGTGGCTGTCAGAAATCATAGCATATCTGTCGCCATTTCTGGAAAACAATCAGTTAAAATAAAAAAAGAAGCAAAACACAAACCTTGATTATCCTTGTGCAAATGTCTGTAAAAAAAGTCAGACGTCCTGGGGTAAATAAAAGTTCAAACATCCCAACTTGAATTTCATAGTGTGCGAATAGGACATTAGATTCATCGGATACATTTGTTTACTCACTGGCATTCCTACTTCAAGATTATCGTTCTATCTAAGATTTGAACTAAATAAATTCATGTTGGACACCAGCAGTAAGCATCTACTGATCATTGCCAGTTCCAAGTTTAATGGGCGTATTGGGCAAAATGATTAATGTGGGAAACTTAACATTTATATCTTAGACAAGGTTTGACACCTTTCAAATGCAGTGATAGATGTGGAGTCCTATTTGTTGGTCTACCAGGCTTATGTCTTCAAAATGAAATCAAACCTACAAATGACAACATTATCTCTTTGTGAGTAGCCTACATTTTGTGTTCGGGGTCATGAATGTCTACGATTGTTATTTTGGGTATTGCGAAGGCAAATGTTGAGAACCACTGTTTTAACACACTGTTTCTATTGTGGCTAGCATAAGGTATACCTGTGAAATATTTAGGTGACTTTCTGCACTGAACATGATTTTTTGTCATTATGAAATTGCCTTCCAATGAATGTATCGGACAGACCAGATATAAGTTAATTTTCAACTGTAGTCCCAACAAAGGCCATGTGTCAGCAGGTTCACAGTGTGCAGCAGGTAATCTATAAAAAAAATCCGTTGTTTAAAACAGTTGCTCCAAACCTTGTTTCCTTGTAGCCCCCCACCCCTTCTTGAACCGGGGACTTGTCGGCCCCACCCTGTTTATAACCTTGGCCCCCATAATTATAACAAACGACCAAAATTATCAAAAAAACAGAGGTAAATAACAGTTACAGTCATGTGTTTTCAGTCACATATTTTGTTTCCATTGCATAAAAAGCTGCTTTTATCATTTGACTCTTTGACCAAAAAATGATTTTGGCTTCAATCACAGCTGAAGAACAGTTTTTCACAGACAGCTGCGTTAGACCACACACAAACACCCAGTTAGAACACTGCTTTCCATAATATATGAGATTACTCTTTATTACTCAATTCAGATAGAACACAAAAGTCAAATTTACTCAAAAATGCTGCATTTACAATTAACTTTTTTGTAGAAAACACAAAGTTTACAAACGTAATTAATTTGACCCAATTTTAAAATATTCCAACAACTACATTTATTAAATACCCTTAAAAAAGTTTGGTCTCATTTAATAGCACTCAAGAGGCTCATTCACTCCTAACAACAAACCCAATTTAGTCCTCACATCAGCCACTTTACATGAACAAAACCCTTTTAAATCACCTCATCTAGCTCCTTTTCTCTCTCTCTAACCCTCGTTTGAGTTTCTCCGGTCCACGAGACTGTCATTAGGCCGTAACACCCGCGCGTTTGTGAGGAGAAACGTGCGCCGCGCTGCTCCATTAGCGTAATGGTCCATTTGGGTTGCGAGGGCTGCTGAGGTGAGCGCTGACCACGTACCACCGCGGTTATTACGGCCGCGAGAGGTCCCAGCCGGATACTGCTGCTTTATGAAGCTCGCAGATGGAAAAATACAAGACCGCTCCACTTCTCACTGCCTTTTCAAAAAACAACTTAGCCAAGATCTAATGATAATGTCCCGAAATGACCAATTTGGAACTGATGACAAGCTTTCGTGCAAGACTTGTTAAAAAGGGCTTGTGGAGAGATTTGCAAAAATATCTGGTATGTGAGTAGTAATTTAACTAATGAAGATTCACAATGTTTTAATCTCGTATGTAAATAGTAAATTCATTTAAATTACTGGTAACACTTTAAAGTACCGCCCGTTAGTTAATAGGTAACTACGGGGGTACTTACTGGTACTTACTGGTACTTCTGGTGTTAGTACCAGTGGTAGTTACTGGTAACTACAGTGGTACTTGTAGTGGTACTTAGAGTCACAAGTACTGGTAACTAAAGTGACAGTTACCAGTATATTTAGTATTAACTACAGCGGTAGTTACTAGTACTTAATTGACAGTTACTAAAATAGCGCCCACTAGTTAATAGGTAACTACGGGAGTACTTACTGGTACTGGTAACTAAAGTGACAGTTACCGGCTAGTTAACTATTAATTATAGTGATAGTTACTGGTACTTTTGTGGAATGATAATTGTGTACTTGGTGGTTCTTTTTGTGATGCTACACAAACAAGGTAAAGACTGTTATGAAACAAGTTTATTACTGCAAATATTGTGTATAACACAGATTATTATAAAAATCAAACACTGGGCAATCTAATCGATAAACCCCAAAAAATATTTGCATACTACAGCTGGTTGAGCTTTAAACAGTAGTTACTAGTAAATAATGTATTGAGCACTAGCTAAATTACAGTAAAAGTTGGTAGTAGTTCCAAAAAAAAAACAAAAACAAAACACTGACAGCTGGTCTTCTTGTACAGTTTAATACAGTGGTACTTCACTGGTAGTTACTGCATTAATTAACTGTTAATTAACACTGACAGCGGGTCGTATTTTAAAGTGGACAAGGTGGTACTTCACTGTCAGTTACTACATTAATAACTGTTAATTAACACCGACAGCGGGTCGTACTTTAAAGTGGACAAGGTGGTACTTCACTGTCAGTTACTATAGTAATTGATAGCTAAACTAACACTGACAGCGGGTCGTATTTAAAGTGGACAAGGTGTACTTCACTGTCAGTTACTATAGTAATTGATAGCTAACTAACACTGACAGCGGGTCGTATTTTAAAGTGGACAAGGTGGTACTTCACTGTCAGTTACTATAGTAATTGATAGCTAACTAACACTGACAGCGGGTCATACTTTAAAGTGGACAAGGTGGTACTTCACTGTCAGTTACTACAGTAACTGATAGTGTAACGGATATGGTCTTACACATGTCCTGAGCGGGAGTCGAACCCGGGTCTCCCACGCGCCGGTCAACCTGACATACGCATTGAGCTAAAGGGAACGCTCCCCTTGGCCCAGTTTGTTTGTGGGTTCCTATACCTGAGGGAGTGAGTTTACTATAGTAACTGACAGTGAAGTACCACCTTGTCCACTTTAAAATACGACCCGCTGTCAGTGTTAGTTAGCTATCAATTACTATAGTAACTGACAGTGAACTACCACTGTAGTTAATACTAAATATACTGGTAACTGTCACTTTAGTTACCAGTACTTGTGACTCTAAGTACCACTACAAGTACCACTGTAGTTACCAGTAACTACCACTGGTACTAACACCAGAAGTACCAGTAACTACCAGTAAGTACCCCCGTAGTTACCTATTAACTAGCGGGCGGTACTTTAAAGTGTTACCAAATTACTATGACTGCACTGGGATTTAGTTGAGTTATCAAGTATCAAATCTGTAAGCGACAAACTTATACAGAATTTACGCGACTATCGAACAGACAGGAGGCAAATAAACGTCCTGTACTTACTCATTATGCGTCGAAAAATCCAACAGAAAATGAAGTGACGTGAAATAAGCCCAAAACACGGCGCGTGAATCCCCGTGAACTCGTGCAGCAGAGTCCGTACATACGCATGCATATTCTGGAGGCAGTGTGAGTAACCAACCGGACCCAGACGGATCCGGATCTGGACTGGAGGCAGTGTGAGCCCGGTGTGACTTGGAGAGACTTATCCCGAGCTCACACTGCATCCAGTCCAACTCCGGTGCAACTCTGAAGCCTTTACCTAACTTGAAAAGTGAGAGTGACTCGCACGGCGTACAGACCAGTCTGGTGTCTTCATTGGTTTCAAATTTTGCCGGACGCAGGAGCCCTTTTTTGGTGAAGTAGTGAAAACAAGACAGGATAAACAGGAAACTAAGCGAGCGCGGGTGAAGTGAAATAAGTACGTGACCACTAATAAGCAAATTACGTCAAAACTCGACATATACACAATTAGCCTATATAACAAATAGGATGTAAATAAACCTCCCAAGCTTATCCATTATGTGGCGAAAAATCAAACAGAACCCGAACTGACGTGAAATCAGCCCCAAACTCGGCGCATGTGTCTTTGTTTAGGCAAGGCAAGGCAAATTTATTTGCATAGCACAATTCATACGCAAAGCAATTCAAAGTGCTTTACAAGGCAGGAAAATATGCATCAGAATTACAATACAAAATTATTGTATTGTAATTCTGATGCATATATACATGTGCTCAGTGATCACGTAATTTCCAAAGTTGAGCTTGAACCTCCGTGATTTCGGGGTCTCATGAGGTTGGCAGCAGAGCCTGTGGCTGCAGCAGGACTGCAGACCTCTGGAGCTAATGTGAGTCACATACTCTGTAATTCTGCAAATATTCCGCAAATTAATTCATGAAATAAAAGAGTGTTGTTTTTTTTATATATATACAAGTATTACTTTACTTGCAATAACTTTGAGCACAGCTGACTAAATTAAACACTATGCTTGTGATACCTGTAACATATTTGATCATGGTCTTGGGGCTCAATTTAATGTACAATATGAAGGGTCAAACTAAATAGGAGAAAAAAGATCAAATATCATTTAAACATGCCAACTTTCTGCATCAAGAGACTGACGATAGATTTTTTGGGACTGACTTTCTGTTACACCTGCACATGCAAAATGTATCCACCTTTTTCACAGTTCAACCACAAAAATGTTTTAACTTCAGAGTGAAGCGCTCTGTTAAGACAGTAACATAAATTATACACATATTGATGATTAGCAAAGTAAATGGCAGCTGAAGAATAAAAACAAACCTCAAAGTGGCTTTCTCCCGTTGGAAAGCACAGCCTCCAGGACAAACACTTCTTTACTTTGTAATTTTGCTTCTTCATCTTCCTTCTTTTTAACTTCTTCTATTTTAGAAGTTAACTACCTAAAAAAAAAAAAACAACAACATGATCAAGTACTGCATTTTAATTAAAGTTGATTTATAGATTAACAGATTGATTCGATTTTTTTAAGCATGTGCAGTAAACACAATTGTTAAAAACTTAATTAGTATTTCAATCGACCATAAACATGTGACCTATATATCAGTTTGCCAAGGCATTTTCAAAGACCAGTCATACATCATCAAAGATAAGGGACAGACACTTTCTATGTCTTTAATGCTCATTGGAATTTTTTTTTTTTTTTCATTTTGGTCACTGTCATGTTTTTGTTTCAACTGCCACTTAACAGATGTTGTTGGTGGGCCTGGCCAAAAAAACAAAACAAAAAAGACTATTTACCAAAAGAGAAAGCTGTTATGATTTAAAAGGAACTGAAATCTTTAAAAAACCAAAGTTTAGAACAACAACAAAGGAAACATGTATTTCAGTTAAAGGTGTTGGTTTATGGAACAGTCAAGATGAAAAAATTAAAACTTCAAAATGTTTTCATCATTTAAACAGAAGGTGAAATACTCTTTGTTGCAAAAATATGACAAGGCTTAGTCATTGCTGTTGTTTGCCGTTAACTATTATAATATGAATTGTTTATCTGTATCAAACTGTATACTGTATTTCTCTGTCACGTAACAAAGCTGTAAGTAGCTGTGTGTCACTTTAAAATAGTCGGAACTGTAAAGATTTCTTGAAAAAAGGGGCAGATATTATAAGTTTTTAACTTCTTTCTGCTCCTTTTCATTCAAAATTTTATGTTAACAATTTCTATACATTGTTTTTTTTTATGTTTGCTATAATGAATGAAATAAACTAAATAAATAAAATAAAAACAAAAAAAAACACATACAGTATACATACACAAAGAAACACATAAATCATGTAGTACAGTGGAAAATGAAGACACAACCTTGCCATCTTCACTTGTTATGTCCAACTTTTCACTGGGAACAGAAACTGGGGGTTTTGATGAGACTCTAATGTTTCCCTGCAGTTACTACAAATATCTCAGTATTACTATATTGTTGCAATATAGATGTTAAAATAATAGAACATACCTGAACATTCAACTGTGGTAAGGCCATGCTGTCCCACAGTTAGTGGAATGGAACACTGTTTTTCCAGACTTCTCAAAAGTTGTTGTTAATGGCAGTTTGAAGTGTGAAGTTCCACAATGATTTGACTTCATTCATTTGAGTCAATGGATATTTTGTTCCATCTAACTCTCTGTTCAGTTGTTCTGTCACAGAGGAGTTTATTTGTGCTCTTAGATCAGTGCACAAATTTAAGCTTCTGTGCTTTTCTTCTGGTTTCTTCTGATTTTTTGGGTGAAATTTGTCATACAGCGCTGATCTCTGGGTAGTTTACAGGTTGGGGAATCACCCTTCTGAGGAGGTTTGAGTGTTGTACATTTCAAGTTTTCCACCCATGGCATTTCCACTTTTAGTTCTTTTTTAACTGCTAGACTGATGTTTTCATGAGTGGGTGTACAAAGTCTTCCATCATAGGGTTGGAAAAAGCGCTGTTTTGACCGGTTATTCAAAAACCGGGCAACCTGGCCAGACACATCGGAAATGAACACACTAGCAAACGTTTTGAAACTAAGAAGACCATCTACATGTTCACAAGCCGATTCTGTCCAAAGAAGGAAGGTCACCTCGTACACAACACCATGCTGCTCATAAATCATACAGTACTGCAAAAAATGAACACACAAACCTTGTCATCTTCACTTGTTATGTCCAACTTTTCATTGGGAACAGAGACTGGGGGTTTTGATGGATGCCCAGAGGTAGAGACTCTAACGCTGGATGTACACAGACTGCGAGTTCGGTGCGGGTCGGGACTCGCGCGGGTCCCGCAGAACTTAGAAAGTGCTTAAAACCAATGCGCCCATGTACACGGACCTCCGAGGCGTGCGGATGCGAGTGCGGGAGCCGCGCGGGTCAGCGGAAAGAATCCGCATGAAGTCTATTTTTCCCGGACACCGCAGCGGTCTGGTGCGGCTTTCAATTAATTAGACGAGCGTTCTCGCGGGAATCTACGTGACTCCGCGTGGCTTTGGACGAAACCGGACCGCAGTTGACAGCATCTGGTGTACACAGCACTTTGCAAGAAACCCGCACGTGTCCCGAACCGAACCCGCCTCGCAGTCAGTATAAATTCAGCGTAATGTTTCCCTGTAGTTACTACTAATATTGCAGTATTACTATATTGTTGCAATATAGATGTTAAAATAATTCAACATAACTGAACATTCAACTGTGGTAAGGCCATGCTGTCCCACAGTTAGTGGAATGGAACACTGTTTTTCCAGACTTCTCAAAAAGTTGTTGTTAATGGCAGTTTGAAGTGTGAAGTTCCACAAGGATTTGACTTCATTCATTTGAGTCAATGGATATTTTGTTCCAGCCAACTCTCTGTTCAGTTGTTCTGCCACAGAGGAGTTTATTTGTGCTCTTAGATCAGTGCACAAATTTAAGCTTCTGTGCTTTCTTCTGGTTTCTTCTGATTTTTTGGGTGAAATTTGTCATACAGCGCTGATCTCTGGGTAGTTTACAGGTTGGGGAATCACCCTTCTGAGGAGGTTTGGGTGTTGTACATTTCAAGTTTTCCACCCATGGCATTTCCACTTTTACTTATTTTTTAACTGCTAGACTGTTGTTTTCAGGTGTGGGTGTACAAAGTCTTCCATCATAGAGTTGGAAAAAGCTCTGTTTTGACCAGTTATTCATATACCGGGCAACCTGGCCAGACACATCGGAAATTAACACAGCAGGAAACGTTTTGAAACTAAGAAGACCATCTACATGTTCACAAGCCAATTCTGTCCAAAGAAGGAAGGTCACCTCGTACACAACACCATGCTGCTCATAAATCATATAGTACTGTAAAAATGAAGACACAAACCTTGTCATCTTCACTTGTTATGTCCAACTTTTCATTGGGAACAGAGACTGGGGGTTTTGATGGATGCCAAGAGGTAGAGACTCTAATGTTTCCTGTGTAGTGATGATTAGGATTGCACTATTACTATATAGTTGCATTATAAATGTTAAAATAATGGAACATACCTGAAGATTTAAATGTGGTAAGACCATACTGTCCCACAATTAGTGAAATTGAACACTGTTTTTCCAGACTTCTCAAAAAGTTGTTTATCATGGCAGTTTTGTGAAGTTCCACAATGATTCAAAGTTTCTGTTTAAAGTGGATTTCATTCATTTGTGTTAATGAGTATTTTGTTCCAGACAACTCTCAATTGTTCTGCCACAGAGGAGTTTATTTGTGCTCTTAGATCAGAGCACAAATTTAAGCTTCAAAGCTTTTCATCTGGCCTCTTCTGTTTTTTTTGGTGAAAACGATCAAACAGCACTGGTCTCTGAGTGTTTTTTGTAACAAGTTGGGGCATCACTCGTGCATTGCTGTCCGTCTCAGGAAGTTTGAGTGTTGTACATTAAGTTTTTCACCATGGCATTTCCACTTTTAGTTCTTTTTTAACTGCTAGACTGATGTTTTCATGAGTGGGTGTACAAAGTCTTCCATCATAGGGTTGGAAAAAGCACGGTTTTCACCGGTTATTCATATACCTGGCAACCGGGCCAGACACATCTGAAATGAACACAGTAGCAAACGTTTTGAAACTAAGAAGACCATCTACGAACCAATTCTGTCCAAAGAAGGAAGTTCAGGTATACGAGAAGTGTAAATCCCACCTGAAAAAATAAGGAAAACCGTATGTATAAACAGAGGAAATACATGGATAAAAAGTTTTGAAAAATATTTCAAGATTTATTTTTTTTTTTTTTAGAGTTTTGGGTAAAACATCCTTGAAGTTGACAATTTCTTCAAGTCTGTTAATTATGTCAGTGATGCTGCCCTGGACTCCCCAAGTATCAGACATGCCTCTTGAAGGTCTATTTGTTTGGCTGTAAAGATTGAATTAAAACATTTATGTCAATAAATGTTGATACAGTATTTCAGACAATAAGATCTACCTTTTTTTTTTAATCAAGTAGACTGAGAATGGCATCCATTTTATTAGGTGAATGTCCTGTGGATAATACACTTTTTGGAAAGGATTAGAGATGAATGAATCTATATTGGATAGCAGACATGTGTGACCGGTGTGGGTTTTGCCTCTCTGCGTTGTGTTGTGTCCTGAGCGGGAGTTGAACCCGGGTCTCCCGCGGGGCAGTCGACCGACAAACTCATTGAGCTAAAGGGAACGCTCCCCTTAGCTCAGTTTGTTTGTGGCTTCTTATACCTGAGGGAGTGAGTTTATCCCATACCACCACACACTTCTCCATCCTGGTACCTCGTGTGGGCCTACACCGGTTACACTCACCCCCTAAACTCACACCACTCAGGACAATCCGGGTCACGGCACCAAGTGTGACCGGTGTGGGTTTTGCCTCTCTGCGTTGTGTTGTGTCCTGAGCGGGAGTTGAACCCGGGTCTCCCGCGGGGCAGTCGACCGACAAACTCATTGAGCTAAAGGGAACGCTCCCCTTAGCTCAGTTTGTTTGTGGCTTCTTATACCTGAGGGGAGTGAGTTTATCCCATACCACCACACACTTCTCCATCCTGGTACCTCGTGTGGGCCTACACCGGTTACACATGGAGTTACAAAATGTTGCACAGACTTAGTTAAGTTGTTACATTTTTGTGCCGGAGCTCGTCCCCTAATTATTTTTTATTTGTGTTAACTTTTCTGACTATTACTCACTATATCACAAAACGGAGCCACGTTGAAGCAAAAGATTTGAGCAAAACAATAAAGAATAATAAAAAAATAATATTATGTGGTAGCAATATTACTCACTTTCACTAACTTCTACCAATAGACAGTTAAAAGCATTTCATAAATGGGGGAAGATAATGATTCATCCATTATAATGAGTGTACCTGTTATGAGCCCTTCTGCAAAGAGTTCTTTGTCCAAGTCTTTCCTTTATTTGTCAACACTGTGAAACTGTGAAAAAGAAATGAAAATAAAGAATAATCAAGACAAAACAAGAGTTTGACAATACAAGTCGATAAATAGCCAGTCAGATTATTGACTAAGCTCTTGGTTATGTCATGTGAACGTCAGAGATTTTCTTTCTTTGTTTATATTTTATGGATGAAATCAATAGAACGGGGATGTTATTAAACCTACATAAAACATACATAATATAAACCACTAATTAAATTATATGTTCATGTTATCAAAGTTAGCTATTATTCAAGATGTGTTCTTTGCAAAACACACAGACACACCAAAAAAAAAAAGCTTACCTGGAACCTCAAAAACTATTTTCCAGTTTGCATCTGGAATCATAACAGATGACTAAAAAGTGGCTTATTGCCTCTGAACTGTGTCCAAACGCTCCACAATGTACATACATATCATGTAGGACTTCGTAGAAGGTGGAAAATCATAATTTTGACCACTCTGGAATGTAAGGCTGGGCAATCTGTGAAAAAATATAATCACGATTTTTTTTTTTCTCATACTGATAAATTTCAACTGTTTAACCTTTTCAAAACCAAATGAAAAATACCATTCATCAACATAAACAAAACAAAAAACTTTAAATATGTCTCATTTATTAGATCTTTTTTTGCTCCAAACAAAACATTTTTACTGACTAAAGATTGGTTTTCGAAATCTTTCAAAACTCACCACCAAATAATTAACGATTTGGTTCGGATTCAATATCGATCTCTCAATTTTTCGAATAATGGCCCAGGCCTTTTGGAAACTGGTCGACCAAGTGACCCACGGCTTAAAAAGCGGCTTAATGTCTCTAACATGTGTCCAAACTGTGCAAAACGTTCCGACTATTGTAATAATACAAAAAAAAAAAAAACTGTTTTGGTTAAGTTGTGAATTATAAAAAGCTTCTTCACATGCTTTGATAATCTACATAATTTCTAAATACCTTCCAGTCAGATTCGATCCCACAACCCCCAACCTGCAACTCGCCAGTGTGTCTCCTATTAAACCAAGTCATTTAGTTTTAATTGAAATTGTATTCGTAGTTTTTACATTTTAAAACAAAATGAATACAGTGTAATTTTATGTAATCACTATTTTTCATTTCACAATTAAAAGTACCTACCTTTTTTTAGAAGTTTAGGAATCCACCATAAGTCTGCAGATGTTTCTTTATTAAGGATATAATAAAAGAAGCTTTAAAGGGACTATACTCAATTTTTTTGCAACAAGATAACTTAAAAGCAATTTCCCCTAGCACTGATGCCTTGTTAATGTATCTAATCAGGTGGAAATTAGTCCCCAAGTCCTGTCTATGTCTATAAAATCCCATTTGTGTGCAATTTTTCTGTTTTTGTTTTTAGCATTGTGGCTAACTGTTGTTAGCATAGTGACTCACCTCGCTGCTAAAAGCTGTGAAAAAACATTAAAACTCATCATGATGAACAATTCTGAAGCTCAGAATGCATTAGCTACGTGAGGAAATCATGTACCTGAAGGAAAAAGGTTCAAATTAATTATTTCCGTTTGTTTACATTTTTAGGATGCAAAAATCAGGTACAGTCCCTTTAATAATAAGAGCAAAAGCCGTGGTTGACCAATTTTTCTGGTTAGCCACTGTTTTGACCAGTGTTTAGCCACTTTAACCATTGACCATTTTCAGATCTCGACGCTGCTGCATTAATAACTGGCAAAGAACTATACTCAATGTTTGCTTCCTTTAAAACATAAATAATTCACTTTAAATTTCCTACTCAAGTCCACATTATATCTAATAATTCGGAGCCTCCAAGGAATTCAAGCATTTTAACATCTTTTTGCCTTCCTGTGCTTCCATACATTATTCTTTTGACTTTGTTTTTTTCTTTACCTTACAAAACGTTAACTACAAACAGCTTTATCTAATCACAAGTTAGAAAGAAAACAGATGGCCTAGCTGACAGAAGGTCGACAGAGGACGTTTTAACAAATCACATAAAACAACTTGATTCTTGTTGGACCGCGCGCTTCTCCCAAGCTCTCCGTTTTGACACGCTTCATTTTACCCTCGCGAGTTCCATTTTCACAGCCAGCTACTCTTCCCATTCTTCTGCCCCACATCTGGCATGCCAGCGTGAAGCCGCTAAAGACGTCAGGCAATCCCGTCCGCTGGAGGTGAACCGCGGCTGTGGGTTTGGAATGAACGGCGCTCCACGGCTCTTCTGGTGTTCACTCGTGCGCCGGCTAGCTAACGGACTAACAAAGCGTATTAGCATTCCGAGCACATGATGAAATGAAACGCAGAGCTGCTTCGGTAGTGTGAATCTCAAGACGTGGAGGCTGCAATCGGTCTGCATGTCTCCATTCAGACGTTCTGAGTAGTTCTCTTAAATGAAAAGGAGACTCATTGTTGATAGTTGACAGTAAATTACATTTTTTATTTTTGTCTAAAACAGCTAACAGTGCTGTTAACTTCATGTTCAAAACTGCCAGAGATAGCAGAACTATTGAAGTTCACTACTCAAGTAAAAGTACATTTAAATACGTCATTAAGTTGTCTTAGGAAAACAGAAGTTGTTTTTTTTTCCCTTCTACGTAATATATTATGTACAAAAGCAAAAACATAAAGAAAAAAAATCACTGAACCACAATTTTCACTGTTATTTCCTAAAAATGTTTTTTTTTTTTTTTTTTTTTTTACAAATGCAAACATTTATTTTTTGGACTTTTGGACTTGGACTTTTATTTATTTAATTCTTTTCATTTATTTTTGGAGCTACAATTTTTTTTTTTTTTTCCAAAGATGAGGAAAGTTTATCTAAATGTCAGAATATATAAAACATGTTTCCAAACAAAGTTAGTGTTGTGGCCAGGGGTCTCAAACCAACGGCCCGTGGACCAAATGCGGCCCCAGAAGATTTCATTTGGCCTAGAATGATTTCTGATTAGTATTGATTGTGACTGCACATAACAATTTGAAGCAAATTTGTGGTCTAACATATTGTTCTTTAGGTTCAAATAGACATCTCTAGTGTCTATTTTAACCTAAAATTCACTGAAGATGCAGAAAATTACTTACATTTTTTTCAACATTTATGAGGGAAGGACAGTCTTACCCTAGTTACCCACTTTTATTCATTTTTTCTTTAGTCACACGGAGGCCTAAGTAATAGAAAACAATACAAAAGAATGAACGTTAACTTACAGTATTTCATAAGGTATATAACATAGTCAGAGCTATATTTTAAAATGTGACCCTTGACCAACTCTGACTTCAATTATTTTTGCCCCAGCTCCATTTGAGTTTGAATTAGGTATTAAGGGTCTTTCACACCAACACAACCCCCAGTGGCTAAGGTTCAAGTCTCTTTGAGGCACATCAATGTGACAGAACATTCACACACACACACAATACAAACAGCCACCAGTCGCCGAACAAATGCAGAGTGGACATGCGCGTGATGTAATACTTGACAAAAATGACGAAACATAATAAGTCGCACACGAGTTGTCAAATTCTGACCAAATGTTTCTAATCTTACCTCCTGGATTAGCTCAGCTTCTATTTCCCAGTCGCTGCAACTCCAACTCTGTCTTTGTTTTTCTCTGATAAAATAGTAGCCATTCTCCTCTGTGATTTTTCGCACGATTTTCCGGCGCACTGATTCGCTGTTTTTCCTGTAACCCCGAGCCAATCAAACAGCTGCATATGTGACAACTAGCGACTGCTGGCGATGCTGATTCTTCAAGCAAGTCTTCAAAATCTCGGTCCGCGCTTCTCTGTCCCCCGACAGCCCCACTCACACCAAACACACAGAGCCACCTGTCGGCAAGAGTTGCTAGACTGGCTCAAACCCTTGGCTTGGTGTGAAAGACCCTTTAGGGCAGGGTATTTCAACATAAGGCTCAGGGCCCAAATCAGGACCTCCAACCAATCACATCCAGCCCAAAAACCAATCTACCAAACTTCAGAAAAATGTGTTGTTTTTTTATTTACTGGTTTGATTCTGGATTAGACTTAATATCTTGTCTTGTTCTACCTCTACATCAGTATTTGATTATTATTTTTTTTTCCCACAAAAATGTAATAGTAGTCATTTTGCAATTGATTGATTGATTGATTACAGTGCTGAAACAAGTCTAGAATTAGAAATATTTTGTTCAGCCCCAAATGGTGGCTGGTCATGCACTTTCGATCCAGAGGTCACTGTCAGCCAAAAAATCTGGTCCTCGAGATAAAAAAAGTTGAATACCTTTTCTTTGGAAGTAAATTCTAAGGCCGACATGTGAGTGCGGTCCTTCCAATCGCAGCCTCCAGCTCTGCAGACACTCCTTCACCGCGCTGCCAGGGAAAATTGGCTCATTTGCCCGTTTTCTCCGACGCGGCACAGCGAGGAGGTAGAGCTTGGTGAAGGGTGAGAAATGCATTGTAGAAATTCTGTTGTCAAAGCGAGTTCACACACAACTCCGGCTGATTATATTCATCTTTTGAAGCGGAAATAACACAAGGAATGGCGGCGCTAAAACAGTGCCAGGCTTTGTTCCTTGTTGGAGTTGGAAATTAAAACATCCTTCTGCGTCCCCGCGGAGAAGAACTGAAAAGAATGTGCGAGTTCTATTTTTTGCATGGTTGCAGACGTAGCACGCGTGAAGATATGTCGATTCGTTAGTTTAGATGTCGTGTGGAGAGGAGAAAAAAGGGAGAAAATCACACTTGGTAATGCTTTGTGGCCAAATGTTTGTAGCTAACTTGGAAAAAGACAGTTGAAGTGTGAGAAGCTAGTTTTTGGGTGGAATTGTGATCTCAACATTTCAGCTTTCGTGTAAAAAACGCTAGAATTGTCCAGTCTGTTCCTGAAGATGTTTTCCGATTAGCATTATTAGCATATTGTTAGCATAACGGCATTAGCAGCTTGTTGTATGTGTTCTTAAAATAATGTTTTTCTTAGTGATACAAAGTGCTTAACGTAGCTCTTTGAAACTAAACACAAAGAATGTATTTAAGTTTTTAGAGCAAAATTTGGTCAATTTTTAATTTATAGGCCAACTTTAGGGAAAGATAATAAGATATCAAAAACCAACATACAATAAATGTTTTGAAACTACTATGTTAACAAAATGATCAAATTCATTATCAGATTTTTCACCTTCATATGTTCCCAAAATAAAAATTTCTTATGTAAACAGATTAAATGCAAACATAATCAATCACAGTACATTACACATTTGCTTACATTTACTGTGAGTAAGCGATAGAAGTAATTCAAAATGGATAAGATCTTTTTCATTTTGATCTGCGTTGTCTTGCCTTAAAACCATATTTTGGAGTATTCTCCACGTGGATGAGTTTTTTTGGTCATACTATGCTAAGAAGCACCATTTCCATAGAAACAGACTGCTCCTGTGGGCCAAGTTCAGGTTGTTTTTGTTTGCTTTATTTTGTGGCAATTTACACTTAAAGGTGGGTTTTTACACTGTAAACACAATTCAAGTTTTAAATATGTTAAAACTTCCCTGGTTAGATTAAGGTCAATTAAAAAAAATGTAATTTTCCTCTAAGAAATACTTGTTTTTAGAAACAGCAAAATGAAACAGGAGAGGACCACAACCAATCAGAGAGCTACTTTTGGCTCAAAACACACTTTGGTCCTTTGGTGAAATATTCTCCTCATGTGTAAAGTATTTAATATGTTAAACCACCAACAACTCTCTGTTCACTGAACCATTTTAAAGTATTTTTCTAATTTTAGACTGAAACAGTGAAACCCCATAGAAATGCACTAAACAGGAAATGAACATGAAAGCAGGAATTTAGCATTTTTGAAAATAAATGAGCCAACTGACAGAGCCAATATTCTACTTTTTTTTTTTTTTTTTAAGAGAATGAAAAAATAATGAATGAAAGTAAAGACATTGCCTGGTACCCTTTTACTGTGGAAACAAAGTTCCTTAAAAAGCTGAAAGAGTATTGTATGTATAATATACAACTTCTAGTCATGGCAATAACTGTATCATAATAATTAAAACCGCAAGTGGCATTCAAACAGCCATTGTGAACTGTGCTTCGAACTCTGCCTTATAAATCTACAACTACCAAAGTATTTTTGTTGGTACTAAATCGTTTTTTGTGAGGTTGGGTTAGAATTTAGTCTTTCCGAAATCTTTTATTTCACAAAACCTGGCATAGGAATAACTTAAATATTAACTTTTTAGACATTGTTTTAATAAATTCCTTACCTTTCCCCCCAAAAAATGCATTAAAGCACTAATCTAGTTATTTTTAAATAGCTACACTTTCTTTATCTAATTCACAGAAGATAGTTTACTCATATCAGGCTTATCAGAATCAAAAACAAAACAGAGTGTCCCAAACCCAATTTTATAGCCTAAATCGGACTCTTTGAAACTCCATAAACAGTGAGATGAACACAAAGGTGAGACTGACTCAAAGCGGGACAGCTGGTCACCCTGAAGGCCTAACGCTTAAAATGACTTCTACACCAAATCTATCTGAACTAACAAATTCTCCAATTCCAACTGGCCTCATGCAGATTAAACGGCCTGATCGCATTAGCCCGCTGCCTGATGATAAACGACCTTCTCATCGCAGTTATCAATGGAATAATCGGCCGATGACGTGATTAGAGTTTGGGTTTTAGCTCCGACTGTTTCCTTTTGCAGATGGAAATGAGGATGTCCAGGTCAGCGCTGTCACCTGCCTCTCACAATGACAAATGTAGCTGTTCTCTTTTGCATTTAGTTGACCCTTAGCTTCCACTTTAAATTTAAATTAAGCCTGTCAATGATAAGCTGTGTGTGTGATTACAGCAAGAAACTGAAAGGGCATTTTTTTTCTTACAGGTTAAAACTTTTTTTTCACATTGGGGCAAGTTAATCATTCAAAATTTTGCGATTAACCACATTTTAATAAACCACAACACTTCTAATAAGGCATTGAACATATATTTTCAGGAAAAAGTCTGTTATTCCGACTGTGATAGAAGATTTTTTTCTAAATTGACATGAACAATTTTACTTTTTCGTAGTTTAGGCCAATCAAGCAGGAAGTCTGAGGGCCAAAAAAAAAATTGATCCAAGGGCCACATTTGGCTCCCGGACATGCCTGATTTAGTAGGTAACACATCAAATTTGGGGGCGTGACCTGCTGTGGGGGAAAGTTATGGCTAATCTCTTGTTAAAGTTTTCTGGTGAAGAAAGTGTATTTTTAGCACAACTAAATGAAGTCGAGTCAGAACAAAGTTTAAAGGTGGGGTAGGTAATTTTCACACTGCAAACACAATTTAGGTTTTAAATCTGACAACTTTCTCATAAATTCTTCTACATATTGTTAATATCGATATGTATTTTTTGTTTTTGTTTTGTTAGAAATTCTACTTAAAACCCCCTTTTTTTCCTTTTTTAAAGTGAAAGTGGAGAGGACCACCCAAGCTCAGCCAATCAGAACACTGCATTCAGCTCCTGATTAGCACTAATATTCTTTATTATTCAACTCAGATATTAGTGGTCTAATTTTTTCCCAATGGGCTGCAGTTATTATATGCTTTTTTAGTGGAAATTTTAATTTACAAGTAAAAAAGTTTGCTAACCCAACTTTAAATGGAGATTGTTGATGAAGAGTTTTCTTCGAAAAGTAAACAGAGGCTGTGTCCGAATGTGCACTTTAACTACTTTATAGTACACTGTATAGTGGTCTCGCCATGGTCTGAATGTCCAGCACGTCAAAAAGTAGTGCATTCAAAATTTCCCACAATGCATCATTCATTCATTGTGAGAATCAGAAAAACAAAGCGGACAGTGTCAGGGAACAACACGACTGAATAGAAGATGATAAAAGAGCTGCTTAAGCTCACTGTTGAGCTTAATATATACATTTTTTTGTCACTGTTCATGAATTGGAAGAGTGAAGCTAGCGAGTAAACTGCATATGTGGTGTTTAAATAGCATTGCCAACTGTTCTGAGTTATTTATTTCCAGTTTTAGTGCAAACTGATCAAATTAGCAGTTTCAGGTCAAAATAATCACAAACCAACTGTGTCTCACTGTAAAGGCCATTGTCATTTCCAGACTCTGTCACAACAACATTGATTTCTCCACTGAAAACTCTGCCAATCACAAACACCTCCTGTCAAACCAATCACACAGCTTCTCTCCACTCTCCTTTCACTTTTCCCTCATGCTTCTCCAGAAGAAATTTGCGCTTGAAACGTGTTCACAAGCACATTTCAAACAAAGCCAGACTTAAGAAAGACTCTGACTTGTGCCGCTGTCCGTGGTGCTGAAAAAGGAGTCACATTAAAGTGATGCTCAGTCTTAAACTCCACCCACGAGGACATTTCAAACAGCTGGAAAACTGCTGTAAGAAAAAAGGCCTTCACCTGCAGCTCACTGTTCAATGTCTGATCTGACATTTTGGAAAAGGAAAAGAAAAAAAAAAAAAAAAACACAGAGAAAGAGAAAAACAGAAACATATATTGTGTTTTAAATGGTGAAAATGGACCAACTTGGAGAGAATAGAGAGTAATCTTTATTGATTTAGATAAAGGGATTAAATGTGCCAAAGCAACAAAGAAAGAATAACGTTTTCATTTTGGCAGTCATATAACAAGCAATCATTTTCAATAGAATGTTTATCTGCGTACATACATGGTTTATCCTGGGACAGATTTTTTTTGTTATTCTGCAATAGTTCATAAAAGATAAAGTGACATTTTAAATAAAAGGTTGTTCAGACAGAGCTCTCCTGCTGTTCTTTAAAATGCACTGTTTTTGAAATGTCACAAAGAATTCCAGCTTTGATGCACAATAAACTGTCAGAACATGTGACGTGCTGCTGTTTAATGGCAGAAAAAAACTTCATTTATCACTTGTTAAATTTAATGTAGGATTTTTGATAAAACTTTTTTTCTTTGCCATGTTTCTTTCAAAATTTGACATCCAAATGTTTATTATGTAAGTTGAATTGATTTAAGTTTCCTTCAGGTTTCTGGAAGTTTTTTCAGTTTTCCATTTTATTTTATTTGACTACTGCAAATTTGGCAAAATGTAACAACAAAATTAAGAGCAACTCATGATCTAGAAAATTTAAAGTTTTACAAACATGCTCATACACTCTTAAAACATGTCTAGTTAAGGACAACACAACATATGTCAACACATTTGTTGATTCAGCGCAATGTGGTACTCAATATTCACTACTTCATTCTACAGAGGGATTTTGGTCGACGTCACTTTCTGCTCTACTGCGCATGTCACCTACAGAAAGAGACACTGCGTCTAGTTACTTACCCATTTTAGTAACTTGATGCCTAAATATACCCGTTTCACCTGAAGAAAATGTCCCATAAGGCTTCAACCAAAACTTGTGTTTTTTAACGCTGTGAAATCTTTTTACGCTTTTTTTTAATCGTGCTAAATGTACGGCGTCACATAAGTACTAAAAACAGCTGTGAACTCGTGCTTTTAGTTTTGTTTTTATAAATAAGTTTGTATAGTACAGTTGTACTAGTTTGTACAGTTCAAGATTTAGTTTTGACGTTATAAAAAGGGTAAAAGCTTAAAGTTGTCTCCTTTAAAATGCTGCAAATGTATGAGGTGTTTTCAAACATTGTGTTTTCTCAAGAAAAAGACATTCCACTGATGCTGCTGTTCACTGTACAACCTATTACCAGGCTTGTTTGTGTGGGGCCTTGATGTGATGTAAATAAAGTAGCATTTTCTTACTGTCTATTGCATTAATTCTTAACCATAGAGCCGGGGCCCAAAGTTGGACCGCAAGCACCTTCTTAAGGGCCGCACAATCAGTAAAATACAATACATTTAATATGAGATTGGGCCCCAGGTTACTTTGCACATCAATCAGGGCCTCGAGGTCAAAAAGATTAAGAACCCCTGGTCTGATGTGATTTTTCATAGTTTAAAAAAATTGTCCACGCTTTAGATTAAGGTACTGCAAAACCACTTTATAAGCTATTTATTAAAGCATTATAATGTGTTTATTAATCATGATACTTTTGGTTTTAAGCAAATTATAAGCATGTTTATTCAAAACTGAATGTTTATAATGTCTTATAAGTGCTTATTAACGGTTATAACTAGCTTATTAAGGAACCTTATTTTAAAGCGTTACCAATTATTGTATTTTCGTTATGAACGGTGAGTGCTCTCCTCAGCCACCAAATCGCCTTGGTAAGTAATATCTGAACACATTGTGTTGCTCTGTGTTCTATGATCTTATTGGTTAGTAAATTAACAAAAAGAAAACATGATTGGTTTCTAAGTTAACACAAGGACATGTCGTGTATCCTGTAATGTGAGTGGTGCATTGGTTAACTTAAAAATGTGTGGCACTAGTTTGTACATCAAATTTTGATTTCTACACAAGTCTGTACATTTTTACATTAAGTGAGCTCTCTATCATCTCTCCAACTAGGCGCTTGTTTTGTAGTGTAATCAATGTTTTGACTTTTAACAACAGATTTAATGACCACTAAACCATACCTGCTTGTCAAAGCCTGATCCCATCAGATCTCAGAAGCTAAGCAAGTTAGGGCCTGGTTAGTACTTGGATGGGAGACCGCTGGAACATTGCCTCAGTGTCTGTTACACTGGGTGAGTGGATCTCTGATTGTATAAAAGCGCTTTGAGCGCCTTGTAAGGTGGAAAAGCGCTATATAAATAGAGACCATTTACCATTACCATTTAAAAATCCTGTTACTAGTGAGAACAGCAGACAAATTACATAAATAACACCAAATTAAAAGTTGTAGCTTCACTTCTCTGTGGAGGCACGTCTGTAACATCAACAAGTGATGGAGTTTGTATAACATTTCCAGCCTACAAATATAGTTGTAGTCTCACATCGTCAAAGTTGTTTAGAAAAGCTTCATAAGACACAAATCAGTCCGTTTTGCTCGTGGTTTTGCTGGTTTTAGCTTGTTTCATCTATGGCTGGACGATGTGGCAAAAATGTATATCATGATTTTCTTGGAGCCAGAGCACGATTTCGATTTTATCACGATTCATGTCTATTTTTTGGTCTTTTAGGCAAAAACAAGTATCTGAGTTTTCAGAAAGTTCCTACTTACTGTCAGTGGCTTAATCCAGCTGTCAAAGTCTGTTTTGTTGCAGATTTTCAGAGAGAAATAAGTGACCAAGCAACCTCAGCCCTTCAATAAAAAAAAGGAAAAACCAAAAAAAAATCGATTATTTTAAATTGTGTGTTGCCACTAAACAAGTATTTGGCATATTTTAATAGTTTTTCTAACATTAGGATCAACTTTTAAGCTTGAAAATATGCTAAGAATCCATGTTTCAGTTATAATGGATATATTTTTGTAAACCAAACTTGAAAAGAGACTTTTTAAGTGAGACTTTGGAAAAAGGCAGTTTGAAATCACGATATGACGATTTAATGAAAAAAGCAGATTGTCACAGATATGAGCTCACGATTCAATTTTTATCACGATATTGCCCAGCCCTAGTTTCATCTATACAAGTGCAACTTCTGCCCTTGATTTGCGTCATCACCTCTACCGTTAGCAACTGAACAGAGCTGCTGATTGGCGTCTACAAATTATTTGTCTATGGTTTACTTGTCTGTTCCACAGAAGATTGCAATGTTTGTTATTGGGTATAGCACCTTTAAGTTAGTTCAACTAAATAAATGACAAAAAACTCATACACAGCTTTTACATACTTGTATTACGAGACCAAGAAATGTGATGCTGATGACAATAATAGCCCAATAGCATCCCTTTTTTTATTGTATGTACAAAGTTAGCAGTGCACTTGTTTAGAGTGTGTTTTATATAATGCTACACATACTTGCGTGTCCTGCTCGCCCACACTCAGCCTGTGTGAAGGACAAGCCTCTACGGTTAAGCATGACAGAACATATTGGAAAAGCCAATCCCATATCCATCCATAATAATGACTTGGCCCTGTCATTCCTCCCAAAGCCGCCGTGCGTTTAGCCACTTACGGACGCTTTTTTTTGTGTCGAGTGTGACCTCAGTCTTCCGTCGTCCCGTCTCTCCAGTCAAACGCGACGCTCATCACTTACCTGTGCCCCCCCGACTGTACCATCAAATTATACGCTGGCCCACTTCCGCGCCGGGGCATAAGTAATGAGGACGAGCCCGGAGGCGGCCCGCTGATAAATGGGCGACATGACCCGAGCAAATGAGAAGAAAAAGCAATTTTGCACCTTGACACGCTACGACAAACTGGGCTTAAACAATAGCTGCCATTCTGAAAGGTTCCCACGAGAGATGAGGAAGGTTAATCGCAGTAGAATCTAAGTTGTTGTATTGACTTTTAATAACGAAACAGTTCAAATGTTTGCTAAGTTTATGTTCTCTGCATACAAAATGACTATCTTTCTAACTCATTTGTTTATATTTGTAGTGTATAATATAGATGTTTCTCTTTTGTTTACTTGTTTTATAAGATTGTAAAGGAGTGCATGGTAGCCCCTTCTCATTCCAGCCTATTATACCGCACACGTCTGACTATAATCGGTAAAAATTCAAACTAAAATAGTTTCTGATCCCTTTGGCGCACAAGCAAAAGGCTGGGGTCTTTGTGAAGTTGTGTCTCTGTAGTTTTAGCTTCTGATGACTCACAGACTCTGATAAGAAGTGAGAACTTTGACCAAACAAAAGAAAAACAGAATCTAATTTCCACTTTTTGGTAAATACAAGGATTGATAAAGCTGGTGTTGACAGCTGAGACCTTAGATTTGGCAAATTTTGAGTTTTGACAATTCTTCTGCAAAAACTGATCGTAACTGAGGTAAAAATAGTTTAGGGACCTAAAATTACTCAAAAAAAAAAAAAAAATTTCAGTCTGATTCCTCCCAGGGGCTGATTTGAAGCTAAATAAAAGATACACAATGTGATTTTTTTATCTTAAACTTTTCCAGGTGCTTCATAGTTTGTTTTTTATCAGACACTAAAGCCCCTTAAGGCACCAAGGGGACATGTGTGGTACCTCCCACCTTTTTTTTTTTTTTTTTTTTTTTTTTAGTTTTCTCATAAAATAAACCAACTTCCGTGTATATAGAAGAAAGGGTTAGTTAGTTGATGTAACCCTCTTAGTTACACTCAAATCAGCCATTCTAAGATGACTCTGTGCCTGTTTAAATGCTCTTTTGATGAACAAAAAATATCTATACTAGGGCTGGGCAAGTTAACGCGTTATCGCGGCATTAACGCAGCACGTGCTTAATCGCGATTAAATATTTTGTCGGCGTTAACGCAGGTCACATGATTCAGCCAAAAAAGCATGAATGAAAGCGCCCGCACTGCTGCCGCTGCGCCCTTTTTCTCCTCCTCGCTCTCATAAACAGTCCACAAACACAGGATCTGCTCCGTTGCTGCTAGCGCTTTAAATACAAGGAAGTGAGCTCTGCTGTACAGACAGCGGGACAGAGACGAGTCCGAGCTTCGTCTGAGTGTTTAAATCATCCAAAAAGACCCAAGAACCATGGAGCTACGTGTTGTTAAAGACTTCAAACCGTTAACACCTCATTAAATGTGCGCACGGAGATTCAGCGCTCGATCAGCGGCGATGCGCGAACTTTTACTCACGTGTTTGTGATGTTTACTTTGAAACTTTAAAAACGGCCTTGTTTCACTTCCCACAGTGTATTTAGTGAGCACTGAGCTGGTTTTAACCAGGACTAGCCCAGAACTGGACCAGGTTTTCAAAATGTTAGTTACCTAGTGTAACTATAGTTCTATGAGTAGCAAAAATTATATATCTAAGCCAAAATACTACAAAATTTGCAGGATTGTACACTCTACAAAATGAAGACCCTTAAATATACTTAAAAAAAGCATCTTTTGGAGAAAAAATAGGTTAAAATAGCTATTTATTGAACTTTGTGTGTAAAGTGCGATTAATCGCGATTAATTGCGATTAATCGCATGGTTGAGCTGCGATTAAATTAAACATTTTAATCGCTGCCCAGCTCTAATCTATACATTTTGTAAAAAATTAAAGGACTTTTCAATGGGCTCCATCTAAATTTTTTAAACCCATTTTACGTGCCTAAAACTCCTTTTTAGTTAAATTACCTTTAATTTTTGTCAAAACCCAAATTTTGCTCAAACTAGTCTTATTCTGGCCGCAGCTAGTGCCAGCACCTTTACTCCTGTTTATATTTACCAAAGAAAAACTAGACGTTTTAGT
Organism: Mugilogobius chulae; assembly: GCA_038363315.1. Taxonomy (NCBI): domain Eukaryota; kingdom Metazoa; phylum Chordata; class Actinopteri; order Gobiiformes; family Gobiidae; genus Mugilogobius; species Mugilogobius chulae. The sequence goes on along the minus strand of CM076397.1, from coordinate 5,263,057 downwards.
GAAAAAAGGCTGGTTCCTTATGGGGTTTACAAAAATAAATTTTCGATAAAAAGTGGAACAGCTCTTTAAAGGGACACCCGAATTAGAAGCAGCTAGAAAAGTGGCTAGAGCTCTGGCTTCCCAAAATGGAGGTTGTTGGTTTGAGACTACTGTCAAAGCAAATCATCATCTCAAGATCTCTCTGGGAGGAGTTTGCATGTTTTTCCTGTGCCATGGGTTCTCTACAGGATCTTCAGCTTCCTCCTACCTCTAACAACTGAGCCAAATAATTTAACCTGGCCTTTGTTTTCTTTAAATTGAGCGGATTGTCATGTAATGAACAGACTGTGCATAAATTAGCCTTTCCCTGTAAAGACTAACAAATGAATAGTTCTATTTACCAGTTGTCAGTGTTTCAGATGCTTTAATGGCATATACAGTATACAGCACTACTAGTATTTGTCAGTCTTCTGCCAGAACATTGCCCTTAGACACTTCTGTTGGACACAGATAAAACTGAGCCACTCCAGGCTATTTTAAATGTATATTTAAACATACAAACTGACACATTATTAATTTCCCAAGCACAAAAACCACTTCATTTACAGTTTAATTTATATACACATCTATTAATCACACACATATTTAATCTATGTCTATTCATGGTTGGGTAAACCTTATCTGTGTGCACTTGTTCAAAAAGCTGAAAGCTGCTGTTCTCTGCCTTTAAGTGACATTTACAGCTCGATTGTACCGCAGTGGTGGTAATCGAAGCACGCTTTCTCCTGTGCTTGTGTAAATCTTTTTGTGATTACATGAACTGGTCATGAACGCTGAGGGATTTTTACACAACTTACCAATATTGTCTGTTTTTTTTGCTTAATTTTCTGATACAACTTTAATGCTGCGTTCAGACTGGACAGTGTCGGAGCGCCCAAAGCGTCCATTTGACATGTTAAGGCAATGTAAACCTGCTTCTTGAGGCTTCCAGGAAATTTGTGGCGCGAATATGCGTTTAGTGCGTCGAAATTTGCTTGTTCGGACATCTCGCCGCCTTATCAGCAGTCGACGCCTGATTTGAGAACTGCTGAACTGTCAAGTGTCGAACGCTCATGTCCACCAATCAAACTCTATTCTTCTGTGATGTAATTTCATGTAATCTGGGGCATTTTATGTTAGAATTATTTTCATTGTGTTCTTTAATAAAATAATAAGACCATAGACAACTTTGTCCAGTTTTGATATCACAGCTCATTATTAAACAAGTTTGACAATTGTTAGCGTGATCATGTTTCTGTCATGTTTCAGATCAGATTCAAATACAATCACATATATTACATATAGATGAAACCAGGGCTTAATTTGAGCCAGAACAATCCGGAGTAATATCCGGGAACTCTCGAGGGGCATTCCGGCAACAGTTTTGTCTGCTCCGGTAACGCTTTCTAATATGCTTTTTTTCTTTCTTCTACGAGTTGCAGCTCTGCTCTCCCATCTCTCATTAACTGAAACAGTAAACAGGCTTATTTGTGGGGAAGATGGAGTCACAGACTGTGATAGGTTAAAAGCGAAACTGACCGGAAATCTGACCAATAAGAAGCAGCGCAGGTGGGTTTAGGACTTTTCATAGGTTCCAGGCGAGCTGCGCTTTTGTATCTTCTTCTAAAACAGGAAATATACGTCAAAGTAGATTTTGTGGATATTTAGCTCGAGCCAGATTAATCTGGCGAGAGCTATTGTTCTTCGTTGGTTTCTTATTATTATTATTATTATTATTATTATTATTTTTTTTTTTTTCTGCCTAAACAATCGCGTTTTTGACCCCTTGGACCCCCTGAAAAAGTATGTACACTGTACATCGTCGCGACCGGACCGGCGAAAATTTCGATAATTTCGACATCGCAAGAATGTCGAACCCAAACCGACTCGACAGCGCCGCCTAGAATCAGACCTCTATGGCAGAGGAAACAGGTAAATTTTGGCCTAGACTTATGAAACTCAGAACAGTGATAGAGCTCCATGAGACAAGACTAAAGTTGACTTGGCGCACTGCTCTATGATGCACAGGAAGTCGGCCATTTTGGATTTAATCAGCGACGCCAGTTTGATTTCGTTTTTATTTTAACGAACTAGTCCTAGGTTTTTGGGCCCAGTGAGCTCAGACTTGGCCTGCTGCATCTAGAGGCATTGAAGTTCAATAGTTATCCAATTTTTTTGGATACTCCTCACCGTTTTCCCGCAGTACGCCGGCGAAAAACACCTTCGTTTCCTGTTTCTTTGAACACCTGTCACGGCCACAGGCTCTGACCTACAGAGCTCAGACTTCAGTCACTATTGTGTGACCCTGGACTAAACATTATGGATTCATTTTTATGGAAAGACTCCACTCTATAGCGCCCCCTACCTATACCCTGAAATGTCAACTTTGTGCGATTTTCATGAAACTTTGCCCAAAAATTCTATGCCTGCTAAGACACATAAAATTACATTATCGCTATGGTGCATTTTCAATACTTGGCCAGCAGGGGCGCAATGAATGCTCAAAAAAAACATTAAAATCTATAACACGCACGTCCTCTGTCAGATTGACTTGAAACTTGAATCACTTATAGACTAGATGACCCTGGTTACAAACATATTCATAACATAACGGTCGGGCCTACAGCGCCACCTATAGACATGCACAAACATTACAATGGGGATAGGAAATTTACTTTGACTTTTATTTATGAAACTTTGCACATTAATCCTTAATGTGCCCCTGATCATAAAAGTCAATCAGACCTATGCTCTATTTTGTACAGTTTTGTCTCCAGGAGCCTCCAAAGCTCCTATACATTGTCAATGACACTGAGACTCTTATTTCACTAATGTGAGATAAAAAGTCACGAAACAGTGACAGACTCACACCAAAGTTGGCCGAATTAAATATAATAATGTACATATCAGATTCATAACTGTATTTTACACACTTTTAACCAAACAGCTCTACGGCGCCACCTTCTGTAAAAATCCAATGGAGACTGGGACAAGTTTACTTTGGAGTAGGACAATGACATTTACCACAGTGACAGAGCTGATGGAGACAAACATAAAACATAATTGGTGCAATGCTCCACGTCACACAGGAAGTCGGCCATTTTGGATCTAAAATCAGCCGCCACTGTGATTTCGTTTTTATTTTAACGAACTAGTCCTAGGTTTTTGGGCCCAGTGAGCTCAGACTTGACCTGCTGCATCTAGAGGCATTGAAATGCAATAATCATCCAATTTTTTTAGTTACTCCTCACCGTTTCCACGCAGCAGGCTGGCGAAAATCACCTTCGTTTCCTGTTTCTTCACAGACCTGTCACGGCCACAGGCTCTGACCTACAGAGCTCAGACTTCAGTCACTATTGTGTGATCCTGGACTAAACATTATGGATTCACTTTTATATGAAGACTCCACTCTATAGCGCCCCCTACCATTCACCTCAAATGTCAACTTTGTGTGATTTTTACCAAACTTACACAATAAATTCTACGCGTGAGGAGATGCAAAAAATTACATTACAGGTATGGTGTATTTTCAATACTTGGCCAGCAGGGGCGCAATGAATGCTGAAAAATACCCCTAAAAATCTCTAGCACACATGCTCCTTGTGAGATGGACTTCAAATTTGATTCACTAATAGACTGGATGAGCCTGGTCACAAAACTCTGTCTAACGCAATGGTCTGGGTTATAGCGCCACCTATAGGAATGCAAAACTTCCAGAGATTATCCATTTTGCCATTCAAATACTATGGCACTTTTGAAATGGGGAGAGTAAGAGCCCGGGCAGTGGTCTGGAGAGGAAAATGCAATGTTGGGAAGTTGCAGGTCGAGGGCGGGTGTGTGGCAGAGCGGTCGCGTGGCTGGCGAGAGCTATCATCGCCGCTTTAGCGGCTTTAATTGTTTTTATTTTGTGACTCGTTTTGATGGATTAAAACCAAGATACAGCAGCGCGAGTGTCACATGCGTTTGGAGTGTACGGAGCGATAAAGAGGTGAGAACCAGCGTGGATACAGCGGTCTGCAGTTTCTCGTAAATGCAAGTACTTTAATGTGTATTTTAACGTCACGTTTGATGCATGAGACCTGTGTCTGCTGTGTAAAGGCTGTTTGTGCTGTGTTGTTGTGGTGACTGACTTGTGGAGAACTTGAGGTGCAGGATGAGCACGTGTGGGAGGGCAACCTGTTGCTGTGGATCGGATTTAGCAGCAGGTGCGCTGATTTCTGTCAGAATGAATGAAAATCTCTGTGTGAGGTGTAAAAAACCGTGTAACACAGACAAAATTACTTTTATATCGTTACTTATAACGATATAAAATTACTTAAACGTCGAGTAGGACGGACAGTTGGGTTGCATTTTAGCATTTCTAAGCCCCTATGTTCACTTATTGTGTGCGCTCCGGTAAAGGTTTGACCTTGTCTGGAGCACGGCCCAAAACCCACATTTTGATTTACAAATTAAGCACTGGCTAAAATAGTAAGAAACATACAGGCTATTGAATTAATGTCCCTAAAATGCTTTTGTGATTGTGAAAATAACAATTTCCCAATCAAGTACAGCACATTACTTCACCCTTTATAAGTAGAAGTTGGTCTAAACACACAAAGCTATGACAAAAACATCTTCACATGCAGGTAGGACACTTTATTTATTAAACCCAAAATAAAAAAAAAAAGACTAAGATTCAAACCTCGTACTTCATAACTAAAACCTGACTAAGACTCCCACAATCACACATCCAACATCTCTTCAAACTTGCTTCGAAATCACTCACAGCACCAATTGTTTTCTCTCTCGCTACTGCAGCTTCTCTTCTTGCTTTTGTTTAGAGATGTCTCTGATAGATTCTCCGTATTGCCTCGGTGGAAAAACGCAGAACAACTAACAACCCATTTTCTCCCATCTTCCTCTCCAACGCTCGAGAGACAGACGCGCCCCGGGACTCTTTACACCGACGATAAAAATGAAAACACCTCTCCTATCGTATCAGCGGAGGAATAAGTCTGCTAAATTGTCAGATTTGTAGCTCCTCCAGGACGCCAAGTTATGCACTATTTCTGCTTTATTTGCATTATTCTATTCCATTTGCGTTTGTCTTTGGTGGAATGGCTGCAAAGGTCTTATATACTTTTTTATTTATACCCTTACATTTCTGAGCCTTTGGTGTTTACAGTTGGTGTGGTCAAGACAGTGTCCAGCCTGAAAACAAATATGCAGAATTAATTGATCTGGTAAATGGATTTGGATGAATTAGACTGCAAGAACTGGGATGTTTGCAGATGCAAGAATTGTGACAGATCCTTGCAACACGCCACAGTCAATGTTAGGTGTTTTCCCACATGAAAGTACCAAGAACTAAGTCTCCACATTCCTTGCCCCTGTTTAGTCGAGGAACTGCTCTGGCCTCATGTTTGCGTTCACACAGCAACAGTTTCATTAGCACCTTTAAATATGTAATTTGTTGGTGTTAGTAAAACAAAAGTTGTTGATGACACTTTATAATAACTACATCTTGATTAGCCTTAATACACTCTTAATAAAGCATGAATAATAGTTTAATTCTTAAGGAACAAATGAGAAGTTAACGAACAAAATAGGCTTTTAAGGCTTAGTAAAGACTTAATTACTACAAGCCCCAACCCTCAACCCAAAATCCTAACCTTAGCTCCTTTATTGAGCAGTTACTAAGCCTTAATAAACACTTTCATTCATTAATTGATGATTTGTCTATTAATTGTTAACTCTTTATTCATGCTTTAATAAGGCTTTAGTAAGGCTAAATAAGGTATAATTATATAGTTGTTATTTTTTCTTCTACATAAAACTATGATATACATAAACTAAAATCATCAATGAAATCAAAAAACAACTAACAAAAAAAAAAAAAAACACTATTATTCCTGATAATAGATACTATTAACAGATGTAAACATTTATTTTGGCAGCTATTATTACTTCTAAGTATTTTTTTCTCTGGGATGAGGAAAGTTTGTTTAAATATTAGAAAATATAAAACATGTTTTTAAACAAAGCTAATGTTGTAATGTTGTGTGTCACCAAAAAAGTTCCTGGTCTCTGATACTTGACAAAAAGAAGACTGAGAATGGAGAGCTGTGAAAACAATTGTCATGATAACACAGAGAATACTGTATAACCTGAGTCACAGATTAAAAGCAGTTACAGACCATTTAAGTGTGCTCCTTGTTCATTTTCAGTACCAAGGACAGTGACACAGATTAGTAGGTTGGTTGTTGAGAGTTTCACTTAAACGCCCACCTAGTAACTTCTAGTCAAAGAACAATATTTTGAATAAACAAACATACACTACACATTACACAAACATATGACCATAAGTGGATGAGTTGGATACTGCAGTGACTGGTATAATGAGAGCTGAGGACCTTGCCTTTGGACTTCTTTCTACTCAGTGCTCACCACATGGAATAAAAAAAAAACACAAATTTTTTTTGGAAGCGAACCATGGTCTAGAATTTTGAAACAATAATTTTCATCCCAGCTGCTTCACATAAATCATCCGTGTGCATGTTGAAGCCATCAGGATTAAAGTAAATGAAGACTTAATTCAATATGAAGAAATGATTACCTAATAAATGAAAAGCTTATTAATGCTTGGTAACTACTTAATTACTCCGAATCCTGCCCCCTAACCCTAAATCCTAACCATAGCTCCTTAGTTAAGTAGTTACTAAGCATTAATAAACTTTTTCATTCATTAATTCACCATTAGTTCATGAATAATTAAGGCTTTATTTATGCTTTATTCATGTTTACTAAGGCCAATTAAGGTGTAGTTAATATAAAGTGGTACCGACACATTTATTGTTTCATATTTAAGTAAATATTTTTGTAAATATCTTAGTATTTACACTTCAGTACACTACAAATGGTCTGTTTATATAGCGCTTTTCTACCTTTCCAGGCACTCAAAGCTATTTACTATATAGTATTAGCTCACCCAGTGTACGCAGACACTGAGGCAATATGGGTTAAGTTCTTGCCCAAGGACACAACGACTATCCACTCTTGTCGTCCTCCTGGGGCACTTGATGTTCCAGCGGTCCCTCATCCAAGTACTAACCAGGCCCTAAGCTTAGCTTCTGAAATCTGATGGGATCAGGCTTTGACAAGCAGGTATACCACATTAAAACAGCTATGCTTGTGTTTAAGTCTCTCAGTGTCCAAGTATCAAAGTAGATGTCTGATATGATAATTACCTTATGAATCATTCCAAACTCTAAAAACCTCTGGGACCTAAACTCAGACTTGCCTCTTGTTGGTGCCAGAGTCAGGAGTAAACGTGGACCGGCCTCCTGCTAGTGCCAGAGTCAGGACTAAACATGGACCGGCCTCCTGCTAGTGCCAGAGTCGGACTAAACATGGACCGGCCCCCTGCTAGTGCCAGAGTCAGGACTAAACATGGACCGGCCTCCTGCTAGTGCCAGAGTCAGGACTAAACATGGACCAGCCTTGTATTGGTGCCCATAGTCAGGACCAAACATGGAAAATATAAGTTGCTATCCATTATTGCATGTTTACTTTTTGCTCTTACAAATGTCATTGGAAGAAAAATCACAACTGTCAGTACAAACTTCATATTGACCAAGTTACCATGGAACAGCTCAACTACCCAACCACTAATAGTGTTTTTATCGACATCTCCACCTCGGCGTATAGATCAAGTCTTAGTTCCACTCTCCAGCTCCTGCTTACAGACTTACCTCACTGGGATAATAAATTCAGCCTGTTGTGCGCCCAGCCGGGGGAACAGATGGGGTCGACCCCAAGGTTAGCTTCTCTCGGCGGGTAGAGCTCAGCGGGACGACCCCCTCCGCGACTACCACCTCCCGAGACGCTTCACTGAGCAACACAACACCATCTGACTGTTTGTTTGGGCTGCTGATTTTAGGCTCCAGTGAGAAGAGAGAGAACGTTTGGAGTATCGTTGACAGCTCCACGGTGCAGCTCTGCCTTGTGGATCTCTGGGTTACGACCTTTCCCTTCAAATCGAGATGGGAGGCAGAACAGGGTTGATACAGATGCAAAATGGCCGATCAGAAGTGGAGATGAGAGGAGGCAGGTGGGAAAGGAGGAGTGCGTATCAGAGTTACAGCTTGTCATAGCTGTGGATGATGTATAGACACATGCTTTAGAAGAGCTTAAATCAGCTTCTGAACTCAGCAGGAGACAGCATTGTTTAAGCTAAGCTTAAATTAGACAGGTAATGCTTCATTCTGCTTCATTCATTTTTTTTTTTTTTTTACAAGTTGAATATCTAAACTATTTTAGACGTTCTCTTATGTGCCCAGATTCCAATTGTACTGATTTATGAATATCTAATCAGACATTTAATCTTAACTATCACAACTTAATAATATTGACAACATTTCTTGTTACCTCTAACAGTAGTATCATTGTTTTGTTTTGTTTTTTTTAAGTAGCTGTTCAGCAGAACACGTTGGACTTCTCGTTTAGAGTGTCAAAATAACCCAACTAAGAAAGTAAAATATTTTTTGAGCTGGTCCCATCAGGACTTAAGGGCTGCTGGGTTGGACTGGTGGCTTCATTTCTGTCAGAGCAACAGAGCAACACAACCTTGTTAAAAGTGCTCACAGACTTGGTTTTCCTTCAGCCACAATTTACGGTGCAGTTTAAGTGTAAGCAGAGATGGACATTCTTTTAATAACAGAGGCAGGCTTTGACAGAGAGCACCGTTTGTCCAAATGTCCTCGAGTCGTGGCCCCAGTGCCCATCCTACTCACAGGCTTTGGTTAATAAAATCCTTCCAGTCCATGTAAAAAATGGATACAATTATCAAAGTTGAGAAAACTATGCTTAGAATAACTGCATTATTTTTACACTACAAAGTTATGCTTTACGTTACTCCAGCTGAAGCGTTTCAGTCTCTAGGTTTGCAGTCATTGAAGGTCATCTTTATAAGTCCACGTTTATCCACATTTACAAGATCCAGCCAGGGTTGTTGAGACGTCTGTAATCATGACATGCATTAGATGTAAATAGTGGAGTGTCTTTAGAACACTGATAACTGCAAAAATTATGCATCTAGGCCAAAATTGTGCACGCACTACAAAATAAAACACCTAAAATACACTATAAAAAGCTTTTTTTTGGAGAAAAAATATGTTAAAATAGCTATTAATTGAACTTTGTGTGGAATAAGTACAAGCAGGCCATAATCCTGATTAGAAATTTGAATCTCTGCCCAAAAAAAAAAAAAAAAATTGCTGTGCAGCTCTAGTTATTATTTATGAATATTAACGAAATCACTCTTATCCTAATCTTAACATACCCCTGGTCCCAGCATAAACTTAAAGTAAGTTAACTTACATCTTTTGTTATATATTAGTAAACTTTGTGCCTTCCACTAAAAGTCTTAGATAAATGCAGCACTTTGTGAAAAAATGAGACGACTGAGAACTGTCTGAACTGAATTATAAAGAGTTTGAGTTCTCATTATGACGATGCTGCTCTCTGATTGGCTGAGCTGGGTGGTCCTTTCCAGTTTCACTTTGCCGTTTGTAAAAAAAGATTTTTTAAGCCATATACTCAACCAAAACGAATGCATGTTAATAATATGAACCATTTCTCCAAGCTCTACTCATAGAAACCCAATCCTTTTCTGTGTAGTTTGTATTGCAAAGTATGTCAAGGCTGCCCTAAGTACCTCTTGTGTTGAATACATGCATGATACAAGACCTCTTCAAGGTTTTCTGCTTTCAAGATATCAAAGTTACTGTCGGTAAGTTCCTGTCTGCTAATCTTCCCCCTCACACAAACTGATTTTTTTTTCTTCTTTGCAATAGAAAAGAAAGTCACAAAGGCAAATCCATACGCGGGCAAGCTTGTTACGGAAACCTCCTTATCTTTTAAAAGCTTTTTCTTCCAGAGCTGCCTTCGTTGCCGCTGTTGTTTCTGATCAAGCGTTGGCCCCGTAGAGTCGCGAGTTAATCCTCTCAGGACTTGCAGGTCTCTAATCTCTTCAGTTCCTCGACAAACAATGCAGGGAAAAAAGAAAAAAAAAAAAGTTTGATCCGCCGACGCCATTGTGTGGAGTGTAGTTCTAATAATGCGCGCTCAGGTAAGAAACACAGGCGGGTACAAGCGGTAAATCCGACGGTAAACTGAGCACGCGGATCAAACGGAGCAGAAAGCAAACCCGGCGGAGATCACAGCGGAGACTAGCAGCTTAGCAGAGGTGGTAGAGTGGGTAAAATCTGTACTCGAGTTAAAGACAAATGTCATGTGCTATATGCAGTGTTTGAAGCATGTTTGTATTAGAATATAAACAAGTACAGTTAGGCCTTGATCTATACTCACTCTAAAGTTTCCCAAGATGCATTTCTCTGGTGCTACATGTCTTACCACAAAAATAAATGAAAGAATGCAGATTATTGCAGAATCAACGTCACTTTCCGCCTTACGGCTCATGCTCCATGCAGAAAGATACACTGTCCGTCTGGAAACTTCTTTGAATAAAACAACAAAACGGGACGAGAGCAGCTGTTTCAATCAGGTAAGAACCAATGTTTTTCTTGCTGTTTTTACACTCACCTGAATGTAACTTTTAAGGATTTTATTCACAAATGTTGAATTAGTAGCAGAACTTTTTTTTTGCAGAGTAATAAACTCTTGTAGTTAGCTGACAACGGTGATGGTTCAAGTTGTTGCTTCAGCTTGGTCAATGAGCAACGCTCTTTCTGCATATGACTGTGTTGATAAGATGAGCAGACTCACTCTGATGAAAGTATTTTAATTGCGTGAGGTTTGCACACTTGGCCTAAACAAATCTATCATGATATATTCAAACGTCAATAGACTGTTAACATCAAAACTGAATTCACTGTAAAAATAAACTTCAAGTTGCTGTATTGAAGAAACACTAGAAGACGTAGGCATTTTATAAGATGAAATTTGGCTACATAGAAAGTTAATACTGGGTCATTGGTGACAGTTTCTTTTAGGGGCCAGATGAGGAAGAAACCATAGAATCTGAGAGTTGTAAAGCAGAACTAAGCAACTTAAACTAGCCAGCTGTTACCCATTATTTATTTATTTTTCATCTTTGTGTAACATTACATAAAAAAGGCAGCATAAACACATCAAGCGCATTTAACACTGCTAAATAATACATTTAACATATCAAAGAGCCAGGAGAGAAAGTGTGACAAGGAAGATGAACATTGCAGTTGTGGTAGTTTTTGCAGGAGACGTAAAAATGTCATTTACTTCTTCTTAAAACACTGATATGAGAGTTTAGACAATTGACCACACTACCTTTATGGGCTGCATTTTTTCTTTTCTATCAACCCGTTAAAATAAAATAAAATATAACAGCCAAAATTGCATGTAATGGGGGCAGCCAAAAATGAAAAATGGAGGAGGTCAGATTGAAATGTATTAGTTAATTATGTAGACATATTAGAGGTGGGGGTAGTTGACTTTTTTAGTTGTAAATTCATAAACTTTTTCTTTTCTACCAAAAAGCATATGCATAAGAGGCAGATTGTGACAAAATAGACCACTGTGGATTGTTTGAATTAAAATAAAAGGCATTTAGTTTGTTTTTAAGAGCCAAATGCAGCGCTCTGATTGGCTGGGCTTGTGTGATCACCTCTAGGCTCTTTTTCCGCTGTAAAAATAAGTTTTAGGGTTTAATGCAAACACAACAATGTACATGGATAAACTGTGTGCTGAAGACAGTATGTTTAAAGTAAATTTGTGTCATATACTGCTACAAACAAAATAGAAAGAGTTAATCCATTCAGAACACTTTTGCAAGTCTTCAACAGAAATCGAAACGTTTTGAAATGCCGACTGCTGTCTGAATGAAATTAGCATAAAGACCTAAAACGTAAGGTTTTCAAAGAGCAAACACTTTTGCTAAAATTCTCCAAATCAGTTCAAGGTTGTGCAGTTTGGTGTGTGGAGGAGACACTTTTAGAAGACAATATGACTCTGTCATGAAAGGAACTCATTTGAATCTTTGATGAAGTTACAGTTTTTCCACTTAAATCTCTGAAGGAAGAGAATGCAATTAAAACATCTGTAGGAACAATTTGGACACGTGCTGTTCCGTATAGATCCTTTTCATGCCCTTGTCACGGTGTCTCATAGTCGACGCATTCGAAGTTCGTGGTTTTATTGCGATTAAAATGTCATTTCGTTGTGAACTATAATGTCTAATGTTAGCCTGACCTTACCCAGCCGTGCAGGTGCAGTTTCATGTTCAAATTGATCTGTTTTATTTAGAAATCTAGCTAAAACTGCACTGATGTCAATCATTAAATTTTTATGCACAAGACCCTTATTTTCTACTTTAGCAAAGCCTTTGACGAGAGCTAACAGATTTTCAGAGCTACAAACAACCAATTTTGTTGGACTAAGTTAGTCGTAAAATATTGTTACGAAATGTGTGCTCTGAAGCACTAATAGGAGATGCACACATTAGCATATTTAGCTTTAGCTTCAAGACATGAATGAACCATTAAGGACAGCATTTTAGCCACTACTAGGTCAAGCAAAGTAAAACAAACCTCAAACAAATGTAAAAATCACCTCTTCAGCCTTGTGAAAGAGTAGATCCTGATCCAAGACGAACCACACAAGCTCAGACAAAATGCTTCCATCTGTCAGAAGTAATTCACCAAAGTTTGTGTCAGGTCCCACAGAGTAAGTCACAATTTAATCCTGACAGTTTCGACCAGAATCAGCCATTTTTTTCGGATTTTGTGTTTAAAAATCCCCCAAAAAGGAGCTACTTTACACTGGTTTAAATGGAGGCAACGTCTTTTTCTGCCTCCGGCTAAGCTCCGCCCACCAGAGTTCGACGCAATGTTCACTAACAGGCAAAAGGTCTATAAAACCATTCTGTATGCTGAGAGAGCAAACTGACCAAAAAATAGTTTTCCCTGTGTGTCTCGCCTTAATTTTTCATTAGTGTCTGACTTAGTTTAGTTTCTTTAAATGTTTAATCAGGGTTTGTCGCATGGCCGCAAAGGAACATGACCAGTTTTATCCGATACAGTTTACACCATCTGTGGGAAAATCTGCCTCTCCCCGTACGTTTGCAGAATCCGGAGGTCGCAATCACCTCAGGGTCACAGAGTTGAGAGCTGTGTTAATGTGCAGAAAAGAAAAAAAAAAACTCCTAAAAAAAAAAAAGTCTCTGACCGGCTGCTTGCCCCGACACGGCGCAAACAAAAGCATCTGCTCATGAATCATGCATATGTGTTGTTGCTTTGAAGCCCAGCTACGCCGCGGTGCTAGCATTCATCCGCCCACGCTGCTAACCCCTCCGTAGCATCCACAAACGCGCGGCTTTTCTCGACAATACGCCCCAAAGAGAGGGAATTAGAAAAGGTCGGACTTCGTTGGTCGTGTGGTGCAGATGAGAGCTGCGGGTTCGGTTTGCAGCCACACGAGAGGAAAGCGTGTTCCCAGACCGTACGGAGTCAAGAGGAGATGAGCAGATGTCATAACCGGGTAATGTTTGCTCTTGGAGATTGATGTGGGCTGGAAATGAAGAAGACAAGTTTCCAAATGCTCTGTTCAAATGTTTAACATCCAGGGAGAATAGTTATTTACTCATATCTGTGCAAGACAAAGCAATATTATGAAAAGTAAAGGATGAGATATTGAAGCCTTTATTTGTACTTTAAAACACACTGTGAAAAATTGAAGCAATAAGATACATGTCAAACATATGGCTTGTGAGCCAGATCTGGCCCACAATATCATAAGGCATTTTGCACTGTAGGAACTTTCTCTTGTTCCTGTAATCTTTTTGGCTCCTGGCCTCTTTTCTGGCATGTTCCCAAATAAAAAGTACCAAGAACCAGGGAGGCCAACGAGGGGACTAACTTAGCTCCTGCTCTGGGGCAAGTCAAATTCCCTCAGACCGAGAACTTTTCGGTGACACAATGACGTTATTTGTGACGTCGTTGACACACGTTGTAGGCACTCTGTGAGTGTTAGCAAAAGTCATTTGAAAAAAAAAAAAGGTACTGATTTTCTAGCACAAACATTAAACAATGGGGGACCAATATTGACAGAACTATTCAAAATTGGCTGAAATACCATAAAAATAATACTTCATTGAAACGAAGCAAAGAACATGTTATTATACGGGGTAATCCTTTTCAGACCTTTACATAAGAGGTAAAAACTTTTCTTTTCACGGAAAACCCATGTCTATTTAAAATGTAAACCTCAACAAATGAACACCATGTCCATTATTATTTTATATAAGAATAACTTAAATGTACTTTTACTAAAGTGACAAGTCATGTTTGTGAAACTTGAAATCAAATCTTACTCACAGTTCCTTTAAAAGAACTCTACAAACTGTATATTTTACAAAAACAATTGGGGTGGCATTGTATTCATTTTTATCAAAATGTCTACTTTATATTTAGGTTAATTTATTTGCAGCAAAATACCCACTTTTATAAACACATAGTTTTTCCCTGGTGAATATTTACTTCGTATTTAAGGTCTGAGCTTGCTGCCAGTGACAGTTGAATCACTCTCCACTTAGTGCTTCTTAATTATTCATTCATTTTAGCACATCTCTGCAAATTCCCCAAATAAATGAATGTAGCAAGCAGGAACTATCCGTAGGTATTAGGCAAACAAGAACTAGCCTAGAGCCCATACGCCCAAAAGAGAAGGAAGTATAAAAAGTCAGATTTCACAAGCAGAAAAGAACTATGGACTGGTGTGATGCAGATGAGAGCAGCCACGAGAGGAAAGCGTGTTCCCAGACCGCACGGAGTCAGGAGGAGATGAGCAGATGTCATAACCGGGTCATAGATTGATGTGGGCTGGAAATGAAGAAGACAAGTTTCCAAATGCTCTGTTCAAATGTTTAACATCCAGGAAGAATAGTTCATTTACTCAATTGTGCAACATCAGTGGAATATTAAGATTGTAAAAGATGAGTTTCTAAAGCCTTCAATCTGCTCAGAACAGTTGGTAAGTTTATTCTAAATTGTCTGTTCTTACTTTCCTGTTTAGTTCATTTCTATATCTCAGTCTAAAATTAAAAATACTGTAAGATCTGACAATGAGTAGTGAGTTGTCAAAAAACTTACAAATCAGGAGAAAACTTCACCAAAGGACTGAAGTGTGTCTAAAAAAGGATGTATTTGTGTGTCCATGCTAATGCTAAAGCTATATGTCATTATATGCATAGACATTAAGTTAACACTATCAGCAGCTCTGCTCTGTTGCTGCAACACGAACACCACGACGCCATATTCCTCCAGTAGACAGGATGACACAAATATATTGAACGCAACGGCAGAAGTTGCACTTTTATAGATAAAATGAGCTAAAACAAGCGATTTTAGCAAAACCATGAGCAAAACAGACTGATTTGTGTCTAATGAAGCTTGCTATATTATATTTCCCAAACTGATACATTCATTGGCAGGAAATGCTACAAACTCCATCACTTGCCAATGCGACCTGGACGCTCCTTCACAGAGAAGTTAAGCTACATCATGTACAACTTTTATTTGGTGATGTTTATGTAATTTTCTGCTGCTACTGACATGTAAAAAACGATGTTTAGTGCAACCCCCAGTGATAAAAGATGGTCGCTACTTTACGTCAATGGCTGCGCTCAGTGGCGCATTGTCGCGAGTTAGCTAGCTTGAATTCAGCTAAACTCCGGCCACTGAACATGTGCAGTTGTTTTTTTCTCACGCGGACGTGTGTCAGTTGTGCGGGCTCGCGTAACACGTGACCCACACTGACCAATCAGAGCGGGAGTTTGCTAGAGCAAGCAGAGCTGTAGCCTGAGGTAAAGATTAAAAAGATATTTTTACTGAAACTTAAAGACATTTGAACCAGGAAAAAGTTAATGATAAGAAACTAGGTAAGATTTGTCACAAAGTCCAACGTTTTCAAAATAAGTGATCTAAGTGTGCATACCTGTGCCACAGGTCATCAATAAGATTTCCCTGAGGTCTGGTTGGGGGAAAGTTTTCCAAGCCAAGGTCTGGAATGTCACGACGGAGTTTCTTTTAAGCCTTTTTTAAATTTGAAAAAAAAAAAAAAAGCCTTCTCAAAGTAAGTAAGCAGAATTTATTTTGTATTTTGTGCAAGAAAAAAAAATCTGAATGACAAAAACATGCTTTTATTATTTTATTCGTTGAGTTTGCTTTTGGTCAAAAAGTTACACCTTTAAAGCAGAACTAACCCATCAATTGCATGATTTTCTTTTCTTCTTATTTTAGGTTTAATTCCAAATCCCGTGCACAGAACCAATGAAAAGATTGTAAAGCACACCTGACTGTCTCCGAAGAAAACATATTGTCCGTTTCTCTCCAAGGCCAGCAGCATCGACTCCAGACTCAAAAGTTGCAGTTCTCAAAAGATCTTTATTTGACAGGCAACAGGCGCATGAGCTGATTACTTGATCTTACACAAGACGTTTCTGACAAGTACAGCCGCTACACACATTTATACTTGTCCACTTCTGTATTATTAGCTCATTTATATAACTTGTTTTGTAAGACGTTACATAAGGAAAAGTACAGAAAAAGGTACAATCATATAATATGCTCGTGTCATCAGTACAGAGTTCAAGTTTCACAGTTAAATCTAGGCTGGTGGTCACGTATGTGTACATATAAAAGCACTTGTTTGTCATGTATCAATTTTGCATATTAATGTTAAGACAGAAAGATTTATCATATATTTACAACTTTAATTAAAAACATACGATAAGCCGTATTTTCACGTCATTATGTTATGAAAAGCCAAACGTAAAACAACCACAAACATTGGTTGAAGCCACGTCGCAACATTTTCTTTTGGTCTAACAGCTAGGGTGACCACCTCAAAAACTCCAAAAAGTGGGACAGGTTCGGAGATTTGGTGGGACATGGTGGGACGGACTCCACAAATAATATAATTTTTTATACTAAGCCTGTTTTGAACTAAACAGGTAATATACAGATGCATATAGGATATTTTAAACTGTATAACAAGTTTTCTGCACTCCAAAAAAGGCTATTAAAAAAATAAGAAACGTTTTCTTATTTTGAGGTAAAATGTCTTATTTCAAGTTAAATAATCTGCCAGTGCAGTAAGAACATTTGACTAAGTTCTCTTGACAGAATTTTTAAGCAATTCTTTTCTTGATTCAAGCAATTATGACTTAAAACAGATACTAATTTGCTTAAAATAAGTTTTTATATCTAGATAAGGAATAGAATACAGAATAGAATATCATTATATATTAAAACAAGTCAGATAATCTGAGTAAGACTAGGTGAAAACATCTTAAATTTTGTCTTTTAAGATAAATATGCTTAATTTAAGTCCTTTTATCTACGTTACAATTCCTTTTTTGCAGTGTAATAAATTATTAGCCTACATAGATAATAGTCGTATTTGTTGAAATATATTAGGCAATTTAGAACAGGTAGTGGTTTTTTGGTTTAAGATAGGCCTGATTGTTTGCATTGATTAAGAGGTTTCTTGATGTTTAGCCTATTTGATGAGCTTCGCGTGTGGCCTGTTGTTTTAGTCAGATTTCCCTCCGTGGTTGATGGACAAACTGCACAGCTCTGCGCTCTTTCAGCGTCTCCTTCAGTGTTCAGACTCATGAGTGTTTCAGTGATTGTACCTGCTGCAAACTCTCCTTTTCTTTGCCTCGCTGGCGATAGTTTAGTCTCCTCACACGCGTTTGCCTTTCTCCTTCGCTGTCGCCGCTAAGACTGAAGTTAAGTTTTCCTCGCAAGTGGTGGGCGGGACCAGCGGCGCACAGACTGTTGATTGACGTGCGGTGCTGCTTATCACACGGACGCGCACGAACAGAGATCAGACAGATGCCCGAACTCTCGTTTAAACACGACGCTATAAGTGCTATATTTGGTATGTTCGATCACCAATGAAAAAGCGGGACACGGCCGTGATCTGCGGGACGAGGGACACAAGCCTAAAAAGCGGGACGGTACAACCAAAAGCGGGACAGGTGGTCACCCTACTAACAGATACTGTATGTTTAGGCTTCAAGTTACTAAAATGGGTAAATTTAGGGCTGGGGCTTGACGTAGGTTAAGATTTACCTGTTAAACCCAAAGAAAGTTACTTAAGAGCAGGTTTAATTTATCATTCCTTTTTCCCTCACACATCTTACTAAAATCTACATTTTAAAAACTAAAACTGTTTTTGATACCTTTGGAGCACAAACAAATGGCTTGAGTCTTTGTGAAGCTGTTTCCTGTAGTTTTAGCTTTCGATGACTAACAGGCTCAAAGAAAAACAGAATCAAAAAACAGAGTCAAATTTCTGCCTACTTTTTTTTTTTGGTAAATGAGATTAGCAAGCGTGTTGAGAGCTGAGATCTGAATGACACTAGATTTGGCATATTTTGGGTCAGGGCCAGCCCTGGGCATAGGCAAACTAGGCAGCTAACCTAGGACACCATCTGGTGGTGATCACGCCACATTGCAGCCCTAAAATGAAAATACAATTCTATCACTCATAAGCTGTTAGACAGTTTTTATTTAGTGTAAATAGGACACATAGTCACAACACAAATTCATTACGTCATGACCACAAAGATCTGATGAGCTTAAATGACTGCAGATTTAATTATGCAAGCTACGGCGGCAAAGAAGAAGTCTCATAAAACATGAGGCTCAAGTGAAGGTTTGCTTAGGGCGCCAAAATGGCTATGTTTTGGGTTTTGACAATTCCTCTGCATAAGGTAATTGTGGTAAAAATTGTTTTAGTTGACTAAAATGACTCAAAAACAATTTTGACGGAGTCAATACAAAAATTCCATTTTGACTTTATGGAGAATTATTTTTTTGTTTGTAAGTTCTCAGTAGAAATTATAGAATCTATTTCAATCCAGAATGGCTGATTTGACTCCAAATAAGAGGGACACAAATATATATTTTATCCAGGTGCTATTTCATAGTTTGTTTTATTCAGATACTGACCAAAAATGAATTTATCAAGAAAAAGTGGGACAGGCCTTCAAAGGGACGCCGAAATTGGGAAAATATGCAAAATAACGTATTTAGAGCAGAATTTAAAGCAGTACAAGCATGGGCATGTGTCTGTATACACGCAGCTTCATCTAATCGTATTCAGTCTGTTTGCCGTCTTAAGCCTGGCACCGTGACTGACCTCAGCATCCAATCACTGCATCCATATGTCGGAGCAGCTGATGTCCTCTCAGAGCTCACTTCAGGGCAGCGCTAATTACAAGTCCTATTCAGCTGTGGAGTGAATCTAGGGTCAAAAAATCATCCGGTTTTAGCTCAGAATAATCATGCTATGTATAATAAGTATTGGATTGGTATTGGAAATGACCAATACCAAATAATAGGTGATTCTAAAATGTGATAAGGTGATATTTCTGAAATGTGTGCTTCTAAAAAGATTGTGTGGAACATTATGTAACCTTTTGGACATTTTAAATCACAACATTAAGCTAAAACAAGTTTATAATTCGATGAAAATAATAAAACAGACAGATTAAATTGCTACACAGTTGTCCCCGACCTCCTGCTGTGCTCTATAGGCAACATTTTGTAAATAGACAGAACTAAATATAACTTAGTTCAGTTAAAATAAAATAGTTGTAACATGCTGAAAGGCTCCTACACATTGAAATTGTATAATAGGTTGTCTTTATTCAAAATTCCAAAATAAAAAATTAGGGTTTGGGTTAATTTAAAGGTCGACCTATTATGTCAAACTTTTCTAAGTTTTTAAACTTGTTATGATGGCCTTCCTTCATCATTAGTTCACTCAAAGTTATATTTGAATAGAGTCATGCCAGAAGATTATTACTCAAAGTGAAGCTTGTATGGTTCAAAACTGTCCCCTATCTACTTTCCAACAATACAAAATAGTTTTTAAAAGTCTGTTGCTTTCTACAGTTACATTTTAAAATGTATCAGTTATCAGTTCTGCAGTTTTGAACAGGAAGTCAGTGGATACACAATAGGTCCCCTTTTAAAGCACCTGAGGTTGTAGATTTGTCTGAACAGAGGGTCAAATAATGAAATTGTAAAATGTGTGCAATTTTATTAGCAAAGAGCCAAAATGAATATTGCAAATATACTACAACTTCAATTTATGCTTGAAATGAATGCTTGTTAGTTATTGATTTACAGAAAAGCCCAAGGCACTCTCTTTTAAATAAAATGCCATTATTAACTATGACATGTCAAAATGGACCTCATAAAGCCCCAACGCGTTTCAGCCTACCGGCCTTCATCAGGGGGACAAACAGAATTCAAATGCAACATGTGATATTATATACAGGTTTTCCACCAATAGAGCTTCACCATCTAACCAAGTGTAAGAAGTGGACAGTAACATATACACCACAAGATGGTGGTGCATAAAATATTACAAGTTCACACAAAAATACAGTAAAATCAAGACCCTCAGTCAATCCAGGGTGTTTAATGGCTTGCAATTTATTAATCCAAAATGTTTCCCATTGTTGCAGTTTTTTAAGTCTATTTAAAACAGTTTTTACTTATTTTGGATAGAGGACACATTTTCCTTTGTTTATGATCATGCAAGGTAAGCAGTTCTGATTTTAGGTAGCTTTTTTAATCAGTTTTCTTCATTTATGATCGTACAAGAAGAAAAATTACTTGATTCAAGTTAAAGATGGAATTTCCCTTCGTTTGTGTTCATGCAAAAAACAGAACAGAACAGTGTTTTTAATAAGAAAGCAATCTTAGAATAGAATTAAAGCTTAAAAAAGTCAGTTTTCAAGAAGTTTTAGACCGGTATTGGAACCTTAACCTTAAACATTTGAAATATTCCTTCGCCTTCTCACTAGCACACTGTGTCGAACCTACGCTCTGCTATTGTATTCCTGCAACAGTTCCCAGTAGTACTTCACAACTCGCCTGTTTTCTTACTTACCTCACCACTTGGCACTCGTGTCAGATTGGTTGTACCTGCTGTTTTTTTCTTCTTCTTCTTCCGTTATATATATTGTAGCAAGGTGTCAACAGCAAAGAGGTGTGATCACAAACTTTCGCTGTATTCCGAGCGAGACAGATGAAAGGCCAGAGGGATACGTTCACACTGCCGCCCCCGGTGCTAATTCCGTTTCTGACACCATCGGCTGTCGCTATGGGCGCCGGCTCTTCACCAGATCTGATGCTCTTCTCGACGGCGTTGACAGGAGGAGGTTCGGAAAAAGACTGGCGGAAGACGGAGAAACGAGATTCAAGTGTCTGGAGATGTGAGGATGTGGTCTTGCTATGGGAGTTAGTTACATATGAAGTGGCGAAGATTTTTCTTTTTTGTCCATTGTGTTTTCTTTTACACATTTTGCTGCACCATAACAGATTGTTCGGAAGGTATTTTAAAACAGATTGCAACTTCTGGAAGAATGGAAAAATAACGTTTTAGCTTGACCACCTGACGTCATAAAAGTTCTGACTATTGCCTTCATAAATTATGCTATATTAAATGCTATCTGCTATATTAAGCCCGGACATGATGAAATTAGCCATGCAAATAATATATTTTTAAGTGTATTATAAAGTATAAAGTGACCATAGTATAAGTGGATTAAACTATGACTATTTGTTGTTTAATCTTTACTTCTATCATCTTTGCTTTAGTCATAGTATTTCTATTTAAATACCTGTCACTGTCTGCTTCTATTCTCGCAGTGACCATCCGATGCATTTTGGGAAATTTGGTTTTAGAATAATGAACCCAAACAACGCTTGATTTATCCCCAAAGCAAATAATTATATTAATAATGCATTGGATTTATACAGCGCATTTTATGACACTCAAAGATGCTTCACATTCTGCATTATTCATTCATTCCTTACTTGATGGTGGTAAGCTACTATTGCACCGACAGCTGCCCTGGAGAAGACTGACAGAAGCAAGGCTGCCATTTTGCTCCATCGGCCCTTCTGACCACCACCAACCATTCATACACACACCAGATCCATACTAGGCAATGTGGGTGTCTTGCCCAAGGCCACAACTATGGTTTTTCCTCTGTTCGCTCCACTGTGGCACCTGAGGTTTCTCCAACGGTCTCCCATCCAAATTCTGCCCATGCAGGGCCAACATGCTTAGTTTCTGAGATCTAATGGGATCAGGCTTTGACAAGCTGGCAAGCACACTTGTACTCATATTCAAAGTCATGTTTAAGTTACCTGCCCATCCAGAACCCAGTTCTACGAACGTTGCTAAACGTATCCCTGGACAAATGTCTCTTACCCAGGTAGACATATCCAGTGTTCACAGAGCAGGGGGTGGGGTTGGTGTGAACAAACCAATCAGAGCAACCAAGCTGTGGACTTAAAACGTGAGGAGACATTAATCATGAACTTGAAATATAAAATCTAAGCCAAAGTATACCCGCTGCAGCTAAGTGGAGTTGTCTACTGTAAGCGACAATCACAGAGTTCATTTCAGCTTTGTGCGGTCCGGAGCAGGTTATGAGTTGTTGCATGTTGCCATAGAGAACTGCCCTAATAAAAAGCGATCGAGCTTCATAGGTGCCAAACCAGGTTTAACTGAGAACCTACCTTGCCAAACGCTCAAACTATATAGTAATATATTATATAGTGTAGGGCTCTGGTCTCTATACACTATACAGCGTTTTCCACCTTTCAAAGAACACAAAACACTTTAAAGTCAAGAATTCTTCAGCCTGCCCTGCTTAGTTTCTGAAATCTGAAAAGACAAACAGGTACATTAAAGTGTCACTCTGTTCGTCAAAACACCTATAACAGCCCAGTATGTATGTTAGTTTTCTATGCACTCTTCTGCTCTCATGACATGTGCGTCCATGGAGGTCCATTTGCTGCAGTACTAATGGACTGGCCAATACTCCAACTCACAACAATTTTAAACTAGCAACATCTTACCCAGGTGCTTGAAAAGATCTGACAGTTGCTGAAACCTTGTCGGTATCAAAACGAGGATATCATAGCCCCAATTTGATCTATTCAAGAAACTGTTCATCCCACCTCACACATAATTTGTGTGTTTGCTGGTTGACTAATGGCCAAAACCCATGCTTCCTCTACTTTCTAAAGACCAGACTTTCCATTTCTGCTGAAAAGAAGTCCTCTTCCATTACAACCCAAGTGTAGTTCAATTCACCTCACAGGCTTTTGTGCTTTCAGTTTTTCTGGGTGAAGTTTTCTTTGCTAGTCTTTTGCAGTCTGTACTTTTAAAAATCTTTTCATTTCAGGTTCCTCAAAAGAGTAGTGCAATGGTATTTTTATTTTATTCTCAGACCAAGCAACCACAAAAGGCCAAGTTTAAAGTAAACGCTAAATCTCAAGGCTGTTTCCGTTTTGACTTTTGAATATAACTGAATGTAGACGCTTTTTTTGTCAAAGCTTAGTTTTTTCATTGCCTGAACAATTTTGCGTCAAATGCATAGCTGCGCCACAAACGTGAAAATACTTAAGAATTGTAATTTATAGTCATCATAAATACTTTTTTTTTTTATTGCACCTTATTAAAGAAATATTTCATCAAACATTCCTTTAAGACTTTTTAATAAAACAAGGATTTAATCAAGCATTTCATGAATAGTATTTAAACAAACAAAGCTGCTAGTTAACCAAACTTTTCATTAACACAAACACTTAATCAAGCACTGACTCAACCTTGAGAAATCTTTCATCAAACATAGTTAACATTCAATCAAATAAATAATAAAATAATGCAGATCATCAGAAATGACCACATAAAAGTGTGACACTTTTAACTACAGGCACTTAAGAGACGATGCCCAAGCTGTCCACCAGTGCCACCTGGGGCAACCTTTCCATGGGACCTGTGGGTTGTCTTCTTCAATACTCAAATGAAACAAGAAGACTAGTGTCTAATTTTGCAGATTTATTAATGCTTAGCACACACACAAACAGCACAAGCAGAAGAACTGACTGTCACAGTTCATTTTCTGTGAAAACAAGGGGTATTTATAGGTTTCCGTGTCCGTTTGGCATTTGCGCCTGACTGAAATCAGTCTTTTTAGTTGATAGATGGTACTTAGAACTAGCTAGCTGAAGATTTAGCTGCATAGACAGAACTTAAGCCAGGTAGACAGACATCTTACACTTGTCAGTTACAAGTGCTTCTACAACAGAGAGGAAAGTGGAGTATGCTTATGAGAGTAAATAGGAGTAACATTTTTATTAAAGAAAACTAAGAGAAATGAAAACAGAGGGTGACAAGTTTGAATCCAAACACATAAAGCATTGTATGTAACTTGATTGTAACTTGCCTTTGATTGCCTCCAACAGGATATCTCTTTCCGGATTCTACAAGCAAAGTCGTCAAAAAACAAGTTAAAGAAACCCGATGTGCTGAAGCTTTCAGTCTGTGTTGTGAATTTGATTTGTATTTACATTGGATTCCAAATCTGAAAGTGCTACAAAATAAAAACAGAGTAAAGGGGGTTAGTTAGACAAGGGTCAATCTCTCATGGTTTTAAGTTGTGTACTTGGCCAGAGCAGACAGTGCTGTTTGCCTGACAACAGCCTGGCTGGAGATGATGATTTGAGCAGTTCTGTGAGGAAAGGACAAGCTTCTCTGCAGCCGAGAGAGAAAAAGATACTGAGTTTGGAACAGAGGTGAAAATACAGTGGTTTTACAAATGTGGGAGATATGAGTATCAAATGTTGAAGTGGTGAGATTATGTTTAAGGTTGTAGAACCTGCTGTGTCTGGTGCATATCTAAAACTTCTACATTTTAGTGAAAAGGTTTAGGTTGTTTCTGTCTGTTTTTATTTTAAAACAAATTTTCTTTTTATTTGTTGACGATACCTACTTCTGAGTAAACCTGATCACAGTCAATCTCAGCTAAATCGACCTCATGCTGCCCTTTTGTCAATTCCTTAAAGAATCAAATTTATGCAAATGAATCCCAAATATATCTGAAACTTTCTCTAATCCAGTGACCTTAATAAAATTGATGAATTGATGAAGTTAAACTTTATTCAGCTAAATCAAGGAAAAAATTAGATTGCTATATTTGGAGACAGGTTAAAAAGAAGTCTGGTCTGTGAACATCTTAAATCGCTTCAGACAGTGATTATACGCTGACTTTTAACAATCACATAAATTCGATCACCAGTTCACTTAAAGAACGTCTCTATAGTAAGAGGTCTAGTGTCCAAATCTGATGAGGAAAAGCTCATTCATGTGTTTATATCCAATAGACTGGATAATTGTAATGATCTGCTGACCAGTGTTAGTAAAAAGAACAATAAAAAACTGCAGCTTATGCAAAATACTGCGGCTCGAGTTCTAATAAAAACTAAAACATCTGAGCACATACCACCTGTTCTCCAGACACTGCACTGTTACCAGTTCGCCAACACATACATTTCAAGGTTTTTATGTTTTCAAATCCCAAAATAGTCAGAGCCCGGAGTACATAAAAGAAATGTTTGCACAGTACACACAAAAAAGTTGTTCAGATCTCAGACTTTAGGTCTTTCAGGCAAGCCAAGAGTGTAAATAAGTAGTAAGTCAGCTTTATTTGTATAGCACTTTTTACCAACAGAGTCACAAAGCACTTCACAGTGAGATGAACCCCTCCCCATTCTGTGACATTAAGCTGCCCTGGGGCAGCTCAGCAGAGGCAATTCGCCTGAACACCTGGCGCCTCAACCTCTGACCAACACCAAGTGTTCCCTAACATGCATGGTATCAGTTGGTGGGGAAACTGGAGTGACCCACCAACCCCCAGACACAGGGAGGAACATGCAAACTCCACTCAGAAAGGTCTAGGCCACGCGGGAATCAAACCTGCGACTTTCTTGCTGTGAATCAGCTTTTAGCTTTTATGCAGCACATAAATGGAACAAGTTGCCCATTGAACTCGCATCATCTCCGAGCATTAAAGGGATAGTTCGAGATTTTTGACATGAATCTGTGTTGTGCATCCACACTGTTTTACTCCCGACAGCGTCCAGTGAATCGAGTTCCTGTCCACCTTGGTCCAGACGAAAGTAGTCCGTAAAGTTTACTGGGGTCAGAAAAAAAAGACTTTTTCTTCTCCAAACAATATGTGTTCAAAAGAGTGATATATATGCAGACAAAACTGTTTTTCATGAAAAAGTCGGACCTCATAATCACTGCGCTCTGCCGCCAGCTGACAGCCGCCCAACACTTTTCTGTTGTTTAGCAGTGTTTACATCTGGCAGTGTTTAATCAAAACCTTCAAAACTTCTTTTTACATTTACCTGTAGATGATTTTTAATTTAAAAATACATTTTTATAACAATATTGTTAATGTATAAACTGCAAATTTGTTGTAAATGTTTGTGACTGTATCTTTTTTAAATACATTTTTGCAAAGCGCATTGGGTTGCCTTGATTATGAAATGCATGGTATAAATAAAAATGCTTTGCTTTGTTTTGCTCATGAAAACAACGCCTGCTTTGTTTTTGGGATCACACACATACGATGCTGGTTGTCTTCATCGTGTCTTGAAAACGTTTGTGAACCAACTGATGAGAATGTTTGAGAATGGAGGCTAAAACATGTCAGTAGTAAACATACTTTATCTCACTCATAAAGTTGTCTGACTACAACAATTACATAAGCTCCTGCTGCTGTAAAAGAGGAATAAGTTTGTGTCTCTTCACATTTTAAGACCATTTTACCAACAAACAAGATCCAACCTGCAGACCACTATCTTTGTTACATCTTAAATCAATTGTGTAAAAAGAACTACCTTTTAAATTCCCTAGAAAATATCACCACTTACTAACCGGTAGCTGAGTTTATTTGTTCGGAGAAGCCCTTTCAACCTTTACTTGCCCTGTTGATCTCATGTGGGTTCTTTCAGCTGCTCAGACAAAGAAAAAAAAAAATCAGCTTTTTTGGATTTTAGTTTTACACTCGGAGGCGGGATAAAACGAAAAGCCAGCTGGAAATCTCCATGCTGCAAAAAGCCAATGAGAAAATAAGAGCCTTGGACCTCCTCGGGAAGGCACCCCTGTCGTGCACCCCACCATTAAGATCCCACTGAACTTAGCACAATGTTCACATGCAGCTCCAGTGTTTTCAAGCTAAAAAAGAAAAATGCATGAAAGATGTGGTCATACGAATGTGTTCAAAGTGCTCACGGAAGGAAAGGGTTAAATATAACATACACGGAAGATTTAAGGGACTTTGAGAAGGGCTGTATGTGCAGTGTAAAAAGCTTGGATGTATAAGGGGAAAAAAAGTTAATTAAAAGGTTAAAAGTATGTATACTATAAGTGACAATCCAGCAATAGCAGAAGTGCAAACGTTGTAAAGCTTTCATTGGATGAGTTAGATCAGAACCTTTTATGTAGTAATTGTTCTGGGAGTCATAAAATACTGTATATATCTCAGTTTGGTAAAGAAAAATAGTGATTATTTTGCTGTAACTGTCAAGCTGTAAAAAAACAGCTTCCAAGAAATGGAAGTATAGTGTCTTCTAATTGAAAATGACTTCTGGGTGACCCTCAATTTTGAAATTAAGAATCAATTGGCCTTTTATGCTCTGCTGATACATTTTTTTTTACTGATTTAGATAATTTCCCCAAATTTAAAGGACACATATTATTCAAAATCAACTTTTTGAGTTTTTAATCCTGTTGTAAAGTTCCTTCCTCACCAAAAATGCTGCTGAAGTTTGAAGTGTGAGATTTATTTCAATCTCCCAAAACACTGTTCTGAATGTCCCAAATCTGTAGATAGATCTCTGTGATATTCTGCACTGTTTTTTAAGTTCATGAATTGTCCAGACTCAGTTTGAGCATTTCTGCGGGATTAGAATATCAGGTTTGGTTGGTTTGATTGCATAACATCTGTAATTGTCTTGTGTGACTTTACTAGACTTTTTTATCAATTGCAGTGCATGAGATTCCAAAGTGAAAGTGCTTCGGAGCAGGTTTGAAGGAAAAAAAACAACCCAAAAAATGTATAATATGTGTGCTTTAATATTTTATTTCTTTATACCTCGGGCTTATCCCTGCCGCACACTGAATGTGAGTCGGCACTTGCAAGAGTTGTTATTTTTCTTAACCGCAGCAGTCTGACAAATCTTAAGAGAACTAGCTCAAGATAACTTTAGGTAAACTACAATTGTATTGCCCCATTTGCAATTCTGTCCTGTAGTATTTGACATACAGTACAGACCAAAAGTTTGGACAGACCTTCTCATTCAAAGAGTCTCCTTTATTTTCATGACTATGAACATTGTAGATTCACACTGAAGATATAAACACCATGAATGACCAGAAGGAGAGTGATGGGGTGCTGGCCAGATGAGCTGGCCTCCACAGTCACCAGACCTGAACCCAATCCAGATGGTTTGGGGTGAGCTAAACTGCAGTGTGAAGGCAAAAGGTCTACCAAGTGCTAAGCATCTCTGGGAACTCCTTCTAGACTGTTGAAGAGCATTTCAGGTGACGACCTCTTGAAGCTCATCAAGAGAATGCCAAGAGCGTGCAAAGCAGTAATCAGTAATTTATTGTCTTTCGTTGGAGAAACTTGTCTTGGGGAGAGGCGGTCACATATTTTTCAGGTTTTTAAAAATGACTTTATTTAATTCAAAAGGGATATTTGTTTAATAAAAAAAAAAAAAAAAAGTAAATGTGCTTAGTTAGCTGATATGAGCTGGTTTGCATCAGTAGTCCTTTGCCAGGTGTCAAAAAGGCCTCCCATCCCTTAATATCTTAACATGCACGACACAGCTGCATGTTTTGTTGCCAACACACAGCTATAATACATGTTAAAACCACTGCACAGCTTTTGCACTTTTGATAATTGACCCTCCCTGAGCAGAGAGAGAGAGAGAAGCAGGTCTGAGCTGGCTGAGATTTGGCTCGTTCACCTGCTGTGCGATGCCAAACTCCAGACAAACGTCATGTGGACGACTCGACTCCTGCCCACGCCACCACTGATACCTGCCCCGGTCTGCACTCAGCCCACTCCAGCCCTGCAGCTATTCACATGCTCAATCAACAGCTGCAAGGGTTTATACCTGATTTAAACTGCCAACTCAAAGCCAGCTGGATCAGAGTGGAGTGTTGATCCGAATGATAATCACAGGAAATCATGGCAGTTCACCACACATCAAGCAGTGTAATGTGAACCAGGGGTGGGCCATGTTCACACTTAAACAAATGGTGGGAGTGTCAAACTGTGAACAATGTGGTATAACAAATTCTGTGTAATTTACAACGAGATACAAAGAAAAAAACAAGATTATAAAAGTTTCTAAGACTAAATATGAGGCCATGAAAAGTGAAATACAAATTTGATTAAACTTTTTTTGTTTCACAAGATTGAAATTGTAAATTTACAAGAAAGAAAGTATTAGAATGGACTTGGACGAGTCAAAGGTTTACATCAAAACATGCAGCTATTGTCAAGCTTTATCATTTTGATTTTGTTTTAGATTAAAAAGCATTTTTCTAGGGATTTATGAATAAACTATAATAAATGTAGATCAGTAATTTACATAAAAAAATTATAAAATAAAGCAGCTCAGAAAAAGAAAGAGGTTAATTTACTTCCTGTGCAAAACTGCAGAAGCCGTGTCTATTTATGTAAGATTTTAAAGGTAATAAGCAAGAAATTTTAAATTTGTAATTTCATTGTTGTAAAGTGTCAATGTGACTATTTTGTACCACAGGTGATTTAAATTTTTGTATTTTTTATTTGACATAGATTTAACTTTATTCTTCTTAATTATTTAATTATTTTTATATACTTTGCATTTTACTCTGTTTATATCCAAATTTGATAATATTGAGAATTTCTTTTCGTCGAAAAGTCAATCTAGAGTTACTATAGATATGCTTAGAGAGACTGCAGAGCGCTAGTGAGACTGAGTGTAAAGAGTGAAGAGAAAATGAAATATGTGACAGATCTCACAGAAATAAATATTGCAAATGTATTCTACAATTGTAAAGAAACCATCTGTTTTCCATATCAAGGAAATACAATAACAGTCCATTTTGTGACCATGCAAACCTCCCCATAGTAATAAGCAAGGTTATTTATTACATGCTTATTTCTACTGTAATTGTAACTTTACATAGTGTTTACTTCTTAATGGATAATAGCTAATGTTTCATAATAACAACTAACTGTGCCACTTTTATCGTTAATATCTTGTGCTCGCTAAAAGCGTAGCTCGCTGCCAGTTTAGTTTTGCAAAAGCCGCTCTCATGGTGAAATACCCTGCTCCGGGGTATTCGGTTTACATTCCTGCATGTGAACAGGAACAAAACTGGTCAGTCTGGTTTGAGATGAAAACCAAATTGAGTCTAGTCTGATTTCTCTGATCATGTAAACTCACTGACTTGATTCAGAAAATACAAGAATTTCAAGTTGGAATTTCTCTTTGAAAACTTGTAAGGGAGTTGTTGGATTGCCTGGAAAATTCAGACGATATAATAAAAATGAATATTGTCTGGCCAATTTCTGTAGCTGTGATTGACAGATTCATTAGCCAATCAGAGGCACGTATATTCCGCCGTGTAAAAAACAATATGCTGCTCCCGATGGAAAAAATACATGAAAAAAATATCACGTGGAACTGAAAAACATCGCAGATTTCGGCAGAATCAATGAGCAAAGCAAAAAACGATTTTAATGTGAGGTGAGAGAAGTTAGATTTGGTTTAAATGACAAACGACCAATCAGCTTCTTTGTTTCATCTGCGTCACGCAATAGTAACTGTGCCGGTACTGGATCGTCTGAACATGCGGAGCGTGGTGACCAGACCCACTCTTCACAGTTTGCTAAAGTATGGGTTCTGGATCCCAGGCAAGTTATTGGATGTGATGCATGTTCTTATTCTAAAGCTGACCAAGATTCAAAAGGTTTAAATTAATAAAAGTTTGGTACACCTGACAATATTTCTAATCAAAGGTCGGGCCAACCTTTCCCTGAGGTAGCTTCCATTGTGCAAGTCTTATGCCAGGCGTAGTGTGAGAAAATCTGACCGCTTGTCTGTCCCTCGGCCCAATACAGATTTGAAAATAATATGTAAATGTATGATGTTCATGTGATTCCTCCCAGGTTCTCATATTTCGTCCTGCAGCTGTGGAGTCAGGTCTGACTCCCCCTTGGTCAGAGATAACTCCGATCCTCTCCAGAGGTCAGAAAGGTTAACCTGTAGACAAAACAGATATCCTGCATTTCTCCCTGAACCTAGCTGCAGCTATAAAAGTTATTTATTGTGTCAAACAAATTCTGAACCTACGTGAGACTTTCCAGGTCAACTTAAGTCTCACGTAGAAAACTGCTTGGTTGTGGCCATACCTGCTTGTCAAAGCCTGATCCTGTCAGATCTCAGAAGCTAAGCAGAATGGGCCTGGTTAGTAGTAGTGGGGCCGTTAGAACACCAGGTGCCACAGTGGGACGACAGGTCTAGCTTGTCGTTGTGTCCTTGGGCAAGACACTTAACCCACACTGCCTCAGTGTCTGGTACACTGGGTGAGTGGATGCTAGATTGCAAAGGCTTTGGGTGCCTGGAAAGGTAGAAAAGCGCTATATATATAGACCATTTAGTTAAAGAATACAAAAGAGGCATCCAATATAACAATATATGTAATCAATAAATATCACAATTGTAAACCTTCATTATTTATATGCATGTGTGTGAGCAACTCAAAAAGCTTTATTTATTTAAAACTATTTCTGAAATTATCTTCAGAGTATTGAACCAAAAAAATGTATGCATGTGTGTATGTATTTATTTATTTATTTGTTTGTAACAGTAAGTAATGATCCACACTTTTTAATCTAAATTAGCCACAGTTTGATAAAGGACTTTTGGACTTTATCAAACCGTTTATTGTCCAAATGTACACCTTTGAACAATAAACCCATCAGCTCCATAAGTGACAGGCTTTGACATAATCACGTTCATATCACTGCTGCTGATGCGGTTCTAATTGTAAATACGCCTCCTGTTTCCGGCCTGTTTTGCGCGCGTCTTCTCAGCCCAAAATAGCAGCCTCCCGGTGAGCACGCGTCTCCTCTGTCGCCTTCATGATTTATTCCCTTGAAGCGCGCGCCAATTCCTCTGGGAGCCACATAAATAACTTAAAGCTCTCTTGATCTGCGTTGCGTTTAATTACATCAGCGTCGTTATTTACAGTTGGAACAGCGCATTCATTAAAATAGCCTCAAGGAAACCAATCAGAGCGACCCCCGTCTAGCGTTCCAAATAAAGGAAATATATAAAAAATACTAGGCGGATGATTTATTTGGGAACGTATCAGACAAAAGCATCAATCAAACACTTTTTTTTTTAAAGGAACGTGGGATTATTCTTCCAACCGGCTCAAAGCAAACTTCTCATCTTGGGTGTGAAATGACATGCCTACTGTACGGGAAGACGATAATGAATCCAATCAAAAACTAACATAGGCAAGTGGAAGCTGTTCTGTGGAGCTCTGCACTCGAGGAAAGGGAAAAGTTACTAATGGTCTGTAGAAGTAAGTAGTAGACTGGAGTCAGAGGATCCTGCTCACAGAACTACAGGTAGTATAGTAGTCAAGACCGCACTGATCGAGATCAAGACCTTTCTCAGACCACAGAGTCCACTGAGAGTCAGGACCGAAAGAAGAATAAGACTTTTAGATTTCGAGACGAGATGACAACAGATCTCACAACAATTTTTTTTTTTTTTAGTTTATCCTTGCCGAGAGAGTGAATCTAAGGACAGGGGATGCTCTAGACAATTAGCAATTTTATTGTATGTTTATCATTTATTTTTTTTTACCATTGATGTTTGATAAATTAACAATCCTGGGAAGTCCTCAGAGACGACTGTTGTTGTGATTTTGGGCTGTACAAAAATACACTGATTTGATTTGATGAAGTAGTGGTAATGAAATTGGTTCAGTGTCCAAAACAAGAACAAGTCCAAGGTTAGACCCAGTCCAAGACAAGACTAAGTCAAGCACCTTCAAGACAAGACTGAGACCTTAAAAAAACATCTCAAGACGTCTTAAGACCAAGATCAGGCTCTAATACTACTACAGAATGATTTTCGGTCAATGTCACTCTCCACCCTACTGCACATGCTCCATGCAGAAACAGCCGCTCTCCAACTGGTTTGCTGGGGAAACTTCTTTGAATTAAACAACAAAACGGGACGAGAACAGCTGTTTGGATCAGGTCTGAACCGGTCTGACAGACGTCTGTTTCCTGAAGCTTAAGACAGTGTTTGTCTCGTCGTTTTTTCACCTGAATGTAACTTTTAAGGGTCATAGGGTCGAATTTTATTCACAAATGTTGAATTAGCAGCAGAACACAATAAACTCCTATAGTTAGCTGACAATAGCCTACACCCACTGGTCTCTCACTGTTTTTCTTGTTTTTTTTTTCACTAAGTAATTTCAATATGCTGTTTATTTACTTTGCACACTTCTCTACAGTTGAAACCAAAGGTTTACATTCACTATACAAAATGCACATGCTTTTTTTTTTCAGACATAAAATAAAAATAATCTTTTCCTGTTTTCCTGGAAATCTAAATAAATAAGTCAAAATCTCAAGAAGAGATCTGTGGAGTGGCAGTCTTTCATCCCGAGGTTCAATTTCCAGATGCCTGAAAGTGCCATGTTCATCTGTTCAGACAATTATAAGTATAAACCTCATGGGAACATCCAGCCATCGTATCACTCGTATCAACTTTTAAATCAGTGGTTCAGAATTTGCAAAAAAAATATTTTTGGTCCAGAATGTTGGTGAAAAAGATCATGTTGAAGGGTAAAAGTTTTCTCACTTTAAAATCCTCACTTTTAGTAACTTTAGGGACTGCAGTGGAAAAGAAAATAATCAATTAAAAGCAGGACCTTGCCCTGTGGAAAAACCAAAAACATGAATAAATGTGTCATAATTTCTAAGAAAGTACAACCAGTACTACCAGTGATAAACATCCACAGTTTTAGAATTTAAGATTGTTTTCAATAAAAATGTAGTCCATGATACGACTATAAACTCCAATAAATAATGTTGCTTTGTAATGCAAGCCTGTGATTCTCCAAAAAACAGGAAGTGTGCTGTGTTAATGTGCTTACCATGACGCAACAACTTTTCTACTCAAGTAGTGAAATTTAAAAGCTTAAAAACTCAATTAGAAAAAACATGTAATGCTACAAAAATTGGGCTAGTCTATTTGTATTTTAAAAGCAGTGCTTTTCAAAATTAGGGTCACATCAGGATGTTGAAGCCATAAAAAGTCAAACTTTATTTTTTTTTTTTTTATTTGAAGTTATAAAAAGATTAAAATTCTCATTTTACAAGAAAGAATCAGGACGGACTTGAATGAGTCAAACATTTATGTAATAAGTACACAATAGATGTCAAACTTTATAGGTTGATCTGCCTTGCTGTTGTGTGTATGCTACCTTTTCCTTATAATGCAAGGACTTCAAACATTACAAGTGTAAAGTCTGTAATGTAAGAGTCATTTATTCTCTTAACATTGTGAGTTTAATCTTTAAATAAAGTATTTTTTATACGTTGTTTTTGTTTGTTTTGTTTGTTTAACAGGGCTATAGAACATGCATTAGATGATGCTTATTAGACTGATGTTTATGGCACTCGAGGCTAAAACATAATGTTTGAACATGGGTTTTGTCCTGACCCACCCGAACACACACAACTTTTTTTAATCGCGCTATTCGACCCAATCAAACCCGCAGCTGACCGCGGGATACAAGGGTTACGTGGGTTTTGTGCAACTCCAAATAAAAATACCTAAAGATCATCGTCCACTGAAAAATCTGTCCCCAATGAAATAAAGTTAAATAAACCTGTTTTAAGGCGACACTGTTTTCATATAATAGTGATACATTTTTGCTTTTTTCATTATAATACAGACTACAAAAACAGAACAAATTGTCAACAAACTAAAGGTCATTCAAAAGTCTTGTCGCTCCTGTCTCTTTAAACACAGACATCAGGTCGTCCCAGGCTAGAACACTTCTTTTGTTCTTCTCTGAGACGACTCCAAACACAAACTTGTAAACAGAAGAGTGAGGAGAAAATAGTTCCACCGCGGCTGGGGACGGTGGGCCACTGATGAAGCAGAGCCAGAGGAGCCGCCGGGAGCCAACAGGAAGTCAGGATTGATGTGTGTATTCTGTTTTCCCGAGTGTCCCTGAAGGCCTCGCTGCACCACTAGTACAGCCTGTGTTTGTCTTCAGAAGGAGAAGGAAGTGTAATGCAGTTCTGACGAGGACACAAACACTTGAGTGGGAATTAAGAATCAAATCTGAATTTAAAACAGCTTGAGGTTAGCCTGACTAGCAAGATGAAAACCATAAAGAAACAAAAAAAATGTAGGCTTCAAGTTACTAAAATGGTAAGTTTTTGTTACATATTGACGTAAAAAAGGTACGTTTTTAACATTTCGTTGTATGTCTATGTTTATTTCAGGGACTGATCTGGTTATAGCTTAGTGACAATATGTTAGGACAATGCATTATAATGCCTTGTTTTTCATTTTCATATGAAACTTTGAATCTATGTTTGCAAATAGGCATCAATGCTGAAAATTTACTGAGCCTGACACTTCAGAATCAATAATTCCATCTCTACAAAGTATTTTTCATGGTAAAAATAAGTTGGCAGCCTCTGAAGTATTTTTATTCGTAAAACCTCACTCGGTATTGTTTTTGCACTGGCTTCTAAAATTGTATTCAAAACTCATTGTGGTGAAGAAATAGGAGACTCTGCATTCATTAGGTACGCCACTTTTTGCCAATGGGTGTGTTTAGTGGCACGTGCCATGAGTTTTGCTATTGGCAGTTATCAAGATTCAGCGACTCTTCGTCCATCAAACATGCACAGAAGTGCTACCGCCACCCCCCATGATGCTTTGCGCTAAGAGAGCTAATGACCGCTCTGAACAATCAGCGCAAGAGTTAGTTCACTAATCGGTGCCAGAGAGTAGCCGGAGCTAATGGAATCAACTTTTCTACAAAAATAGAGAAAATTTTGAACCGGAAAAGAGTTTGTGATCTGAAACTAGTTTTATATTGTCACAAAATCCAAGATTTGTTAAAGTGGTGCTCTGCCAGTTTATGTTAACAATAACCCTACAGAAGAAATGTTTTCTAGACTGTGGGGAATTTTTTGCTGCAATGCTGATGACGTAGCCACTACTGGTTTTAATCTCTCATCTCTCATTACAATTGTCTTTTTACTTCACTCGCTGATTCTGCAAAAATGTACGATGTTTTTCAGTTCCATGTGATATTTTTCCCATATTTTTTAATGTTTTTTTTTTTTTTTTTTTTTTTTCAAAATCAGACTTTATATTGTAATTCTGGTGCCCAGGTATCTTGCACACCTTTTGGTTTCTCATGTTTTGATGTTTTCTTTTTTTGTTTTGTTTTTTGTAAGGAGCCATGTTGGTTTTCATACGAGAGACAATGTGTTTCCCTGATTGGCTAATTAATCTGTTAATCACAAATCACTGAAATTAAAAGAGGGACATGGTGGCCGGACGATATTTTCCGGGCAAAGCAATGTCTTCTCCAGATATTTTAATAGAACCATGATTAGGTAAGTGAGCAAAACATGTGACCTGCTGCAAAAAACAAAAACGCATTTCAAGAAGGAAACACATACAAAATTAATGAATAAAAGGTGAGCTTCTAAGAACAGGATGATTCTATTTAGCCATTTCATATTTAAAGTGAGACTGAAGGCATTTTTTAAAAGATCATTTTTTCTTATCCTACGCCATGTTTTGTTCTTTTAGTTGCTTTTACAAATCAAGTTCATTTGTAACTTTACGATCTAAAATAGTACATTTTTTGTTCCTTGATTTTTTGTTTGTTTTTTTGTGTCACATTGAAAACTCCACCAGCTTACATCTCCCACACTGTTTTGAAGTGATAATTTAGTGGATTCAGACTGGACTGAAAGCGGCTGCTACTACTATTGTCCCAGTTCACAAAGGGGCATTAGAATGGAATTTTAAAATATCTCTCTACTTCCCAAATTTTCCGTATCAAGTGTGTCCAAAAGTGGGCTGCTGCATACTGAGTGACTGTCCTCGTTTGTGCAGACTGTCCTAGTTCTGAAGAAAGTAAAATTCACACTCCGAATGGGAAACTCAAAAGTGTTCAAACTCGACTGGAAGTAGAAAGATTTAGTAGGATTTGGCTTACATGATGTTTTATGGAGAAATGAGGTGAAACTAAGGAGAACTAAAGAGTAAAAATGGACGACGTGTCACAATGCAGTTCTGGAAGTTGGGATTTAACCACTGAAAAACGTTTCTTTGGACATTCAACATGAACCCAGTTATAACTATTTCTCCACCATATTCCTGAAGTCGTATTTACTCTTCAGTACAAGTCAGTTCGTGTCAGTCCACAGAATTAAGATGTGTGATACAGTCTTTCCAAGTATTGATCAGTGTCTTGTACAAGTTTCTTATACTTTGTGATTCAGACAGACATCTTCCACAGCAAAACAACGCCAAACCCTACTCCGCTTGTTTTATGCCATGTTTTAGTTGTTCGCTTCACCATTGAAAGGACTTTTGACTACATTTGGGCTAGTTTTTAATCATAGTTCCTTCTCGCTTCATTAATTTTTTAAAAGAAATTTGCTGAGATGCTCTAAAATCAAAAAGTAACCTTACGTAACCAGCGAAGTGAACAAGAATTTAACACAAAAGCAAGTCTTACTTTTATTTAAATTTATGATCAGTATTACAGTTTAAATTGTTCACTTGCAATACTGAAGACGAAACATTGCATTATTAGAGACAGAAGGTACATTCATTCAATTTTTTTTTTTTTTGAATTGTTGCTCTTTGATAGAAGCTACAGAACAAACAAATGTAAGACCTATTGGTTCAAACAGTCCATCCCTACTTCAGTTTTTCCCCTCAATAAACATACACTGCTTGTCCTGTCTTAGGCCCCACATGTCCTGTGGTAATAACGAGGCCATCTGCTGAAGATCTGTTACAATCAGGTGGGGTATCTAAATTTTTTAGTTTCAAATTAGTAAACTTTGTGCTTTCCAGTAAAAAGTATGTAGTAAATACATCACTTTGTGAAAAAAATCAGACCTCTGAGTTCTGTCTGAACTGAAAAATAAAGAATTTTAGTTCTAATCTGGAGCTAAATACTGCTCTCTGATTGGCTGAGCATGAGGTGGTCACTCCAGTTTCACTTTGTTGTTTGTAAAAAGACGTTTATAAGCCATAAATGCAACCAAAATGAATACATGTGGACATTAATCATGTGTCGAAGGATTTATGAGAGGAAGTTGTCAGATTTAAAACCTAAATTGTGTTTGCAGTATAAAAATCAGCTACCCCACCCTTAAGAAAAATCTATGATTTGTGAAATGCATCATAGAAATCAAGTGAATTCTTGATTGTTCTGGTATTTCAAAATACTTTCGAATCCTTTTGTTTTACCCATCTCACCTAACCTAAATTCACAATCCAGGGTGGGTTGTTTGCAATGCCGACAGGAAGTACCGCCTGAATCAAACAAAACAAAGAGATTAAACCCAAAGAGAATGTCGCCACGTGGATTCAATCAAAATTCATGGTTATTTTACAGGCTTTTTTTTAACACGTAAAAATGGCGAGAAACGTGCTTATTGTACGTTTTTATCATTTTGTTGTATATCTACGTTTTCTCCGGAGACTGGGCAGCATTGGCAGAATGTTCAGTTGGCCTAATGTTAAACCAAAGGAGATTTTAAATAGCTAAATACAAAAATAGTGTTAATTGCAGCTTATTCTGACAACACAGAGTGATAAATACAATTACCAAGAATTTACTGGAATGTTCCACTGCAATTTCATTTACTTTTTAATATAGTTTTGTCTACGGATGGAACGATTCTGCAAAAAGAGTCGAATCGTTCGATCCTGGCCTTTCAATTCGATCGTTGCATAGTTCGAACAATTTTGCGAATGCGCTAAAATGCACGTGTAGCGGCAGCAGTGTTTTGTTTACAAAGAGAACGAGTGAGTGCGTGTGTAGAAGAGCGGTGTTGTGTGTGGGGAAGAAGCGGAGGAGACGCTGGCACTGCAAGAGTGCACATAAGATTCAACCTTAACTTCATATCGCTCCGGTGTTTGGGAACATTTTGGATCTGGTGCCAAGTACGATGCTAGCGGTAAGAAAACTATCTATTGGGAAGTTTATCGCTAATGACATGCAGCCGTTTTGTCTTGTTCACGCTGTTGACCCGCAGGCATGTTTAAAACACTTCAGTAACACCGTAATACCCGCGATGTTTGAAGAAACAAAGTGTGAACTTGAGCAAGACCAGATTGCACGTGAATATGTTGCGCTGACAGCTAATGGGTGGACCTCCAGAGCTACGAAGAGTTTATTACGATGACGGTCCACTACATCGACAAAGAGTAGGCTAAAGTGTTGTAGTGTTTTGCATCTACTATTAATGTGTCTGCCAATTTCCAGATTTATAGGAAAAAATGAGAAAAGTAATTGCTTTTTACATAAAAGCATAAATACAGCCCACATGAAAATAAAGCAAGAAAGTTTTAGTTTTAGATATCTACTAACAAAAACAGAAAATCGAAAATTGTGACAGCAAAATCGAAAAACGAATCGAATCGTGACTTGTGTGAATCGTCCCATCCCTAGTTTTGTCTAATGTGTTCCTATTGAAGTTCAACAAACTTGCCAAGAAACATGGCAGATTTTCTACTTTTTCCATGGTAACTCGTTGGTTTTTTTTCTCACTGTCTATAGCCTAACCCTAAAGCGAGTTGAGTTTACAGACTTGTCCAACCACACTCTTATATCCCATCACACATACACATAATTTGAACAAGACAGTCTCATAACTGACCATTTTTCCTCAAGCTATGCATTACTGACGACTAAATTCATAACCTTAACACAAAATGGCCTCTGTCTTTAGCTCCTGGGACTAGCACTTTGCCACCGACGGCTAATCACATCTAAATTCAAGCAGCCATTGAGCCCCACTTCAAAACCTCTCTTCTGTGTAGAGCGAGGATAAATCGGCACGGAGCGTTTCAAACCGAGCTTTAAATAGTCGTCAGATCAAAAAATTCTCATTGGTCTTTGATGCCATCACTCCTCCAATTAGCCGCAGATAAGCTAACGCCGCGGGTGTCACTTTTGAAATGCAAATGGCGTCTTGCGTTGCTGGTGTAATACACGTTTACAGCTTCTGACGCTTTGATAGTGAATGTACAGTAAACAACCTGCCATATGATGCTAATGTACAAGTCTTGATGTACATGAACTAATTATTTGACATATATTAGTCTAACAAGAATGAGCAATTGAGTTGTTGAGATGTGACACTTTGGTTGTTAGTTGGTCCAGTTTCAAATGTATATTTATAAACTGTTATACAACCAATTTGAATACCCGTGGAGATCAATCAACTTGAAGGAAATTAGAGGACAGATTTGAACATTCTGTAGGTCAATAACATTACATTTTATTATTTGTGAATACAGTATCAGGGCTCCAGACTAACTTTTTTGGGGACAGTCTCGAAGCTGTCCCGAACCCCAAACTGCAACTGTAGCTACCGAACATTATTTCTTCTTCCCCATATAATAGACTAGGTATTAAAATAAGATTAAACATTAAAACCTCTTAAGTATGTAGGCTATGTAATGTGTATATTTCATTGAATGTAACACTTCTAAATACTTGTTAGGCCACTATTTTTTTCCTTTTAGTTAGGCAATTCTGTGACAATTTTATACCAAAAGTCTTGTGTATCCATTACCTATTGAACTAACTGGCTCAGAATGGATAAACATGTTGTTTGTGACTGACATCAGCCTAGAGTGAGTTTTTATTTGTGTTTTGTGCTTGTGTGGCAGGTTAAAGCAGAAGGATGTAGCATCGCACATCAGCTTAGCTGTGTTAGCACCCATGGTTAGCATCCGTTAATTTAATTAATGAAAACAAAACTTTACATGACTCTGTCTTCTGTGGACACAATATAGAGTTGAGGTAGAGTTTTAGCTCATTTAGCAACAAAGCTGCTTCTCAAAGGAGTTGCATGAAGACGTTTGTGAACTCAGGAAAAAGTTTTGAATGAAGCTAGCAAAGCATGGAGTTAGCGCTGTTGCGTGCGCTCGTGTGTAATCCCATTTCTGAAAAACTCAAAGGTAAACAAAATTAGATGAATCCTGGATAAACATTCCTGTGGGTCAGGAATGTTGAGCGCTTTAGTCTAGAGAACAGATAGTATAAAAAAACAAACATTGAAAATCACAGAGCTAATATTGAATTTTACATAACGTGAATGTTGTTTTCATGATATCCAAACAATGACTAGCAAGTATATTATTTATATTGAAAATTGTTACAAACAAAGACAAGTAAATATAGAAAAATTAAGAAAAATGCTGTTAGTTAGTAACTTTTCACATTTGTCTGACAATAGTTGTGTTCACATGACCACCATCTGGACTAATGACATCAATGCATATTAAAATGAACAAAACTGTTTAAAGACATTTTCTGCACATTTTAAGTGGATTGATAAAATATCGTCTTAACATTGTTGTTGAAATACTTAAAAATAGAAACATAGGTTAAATCTAGTGCCCCAAATTGACTGATTTCATTAACTTGCCTACACAATATAATAATTAGCAACTAATGTCCCAAGCCGTATTCAACCTATTTATAGCTTATTATATTAAAATACATGCTAATTTTTGCTACAAAAAATAATACACTTTCATGTAATAATAGGCAAATTTCATGCAACAATGATTTCTCAATAGTCACTCACAGTTAAACCTATATTTGCAATGCACCATGTTCACTCAGCATCACCACATTGATCTAGCTCTAAATGACTTCATTGTTCATTCATTCGCAGCTAAACAAATGTATAATTCATCGTTGTTCACGACATGAACTTTCCCTGCTCCGTAACACCAGGACCGCCTCTGCCTCCTCTGGAACAAACCCCTGATTAGAACCGGGATTTGAAGGTCACATTCTGGCCGTAAAGTCGCCCAAATGAGGCTCGGGAGGGGAAAACTATATACAGCAATGAAGCCGTACAGCACAGCACACAGCACAGCCCCGACCCGTCTCGTCTCCTGCCATTGTATTTTAAAAAGGGCAGAGAAGCTGAGGCGCCGGG
Organism: Mugilogobius chulae; assembly: GCA_038363315.1. Taxonomy (NCBI): domain Eukaryota; kingdom Metazoa; phylum Chordata; class Actinopteri; order Gobiiformes; family Gobiidae; genus Mugilogobius; species Mugilogobius chulae. The sequence continues at coordinate 5,220,840 of CM076397.1, read as the reverse complement.
CGGACGGTGGCAGGGTGCAGACCTCCCCGACTCAGGTCCCTCCAGGCTCAGCCAATCATAAAAGGCCCTCTGCGTCATGTGACCTTTTCCACCAACGGCAAAGTGAAGGCGTCCTTGGGAAAAAGAATGAGTTGTGTAGTTTGTAAAGGTGCAACTCTACGGAATACGTGCATTGTTTAAGGCAATGGTCCAAGTTTAGAAAGGGCAAAGAAGCAACGTGCCCCAGAGCTGTCCGGTAATGTATTCCTTTGAAGATTTGCGTGTGTGTGCTTTTCTTTTTAGGTAAAAGTTTTCATTTGACACAATACATGATCCAACCTGATTCAATCTCATAAACAAAATGTGCTTGGCTCAAGGGACTGTCCATGTACAAAACAAATGCAATGAAGGACAAAGTTCTGTCACTGTTTCATAACTGTTACAGGATCAAGCAAATCAGGGTGCCAAATACCAGTGACCAAACCCACTCAAAAGCATGGGGGAACCACCTACAATCTATGATACCATTAATACCACTGATGTCACAGAGCTGCCCCACTTTAATTAACATTTAAATAAAAAGTTAGCCGAGTTTGTATTAGTAGTCCTTTTGCCAGGTGTCAAAACGGAATCCTAAAAGTGACTACACACATCAAGCATTACCTGAATGTACAATAAATCATAACATCAAACACACTGTGTTTCCACAAGCTCAGGCACTGTGTTAGGCACAAAAAGCTGTTAGCCCTGAATTTTGGTGTTTGTCACTGATTATCAGGATTTTTGATCATTTTAATTTTTTATTGGAAAAAATGCTCTGCCCAAACCAGACAAGGCAGCTCTTACAAAGCTCTCTAATTTGTAAGAGTTGGACAAACACTTGGACAAATGTAAAACAGATTTTAATATAAAGATTGCGATGCCTGGAAAAGCCAAACAAAAGATAAGAATACTCTAGATCAGGTGTCTCCAGTTAGATTTTCCTGGGGTCCTGATTTTCCGAAGGACTATGGTTCGACGTCCAAACCACAAAACTGCACCACAATTCAATGTTTTATCTCTATAATATCTACAAACAAGTCATAACAGGGCTTTTCCACATCAGAAATTTTTTCTTTATTTTACCAGACCAGATGATCCCATTACCATGACGAGAAAGATCCAAAGTGGGTCTTAGACTGTCAGCACAAGCAAAGCACATAAACATACAAATTAAACAGGAGTAACACAAACAACTAGTCTAGACCAGGTCTAAACCAGTACCAGTTAAAACAAAACAGTCCAGATCTAAATCGGGAGTGGACCCTGGTATAAGAGGACTGGTGCAGGTCCAAACCGGGAATAAACAGACCTTACAAATGACATCTGCTTCAGTTTACATTAAACAGAGCCGAGTACAGCAGCAAGCTACGACAACAGAGCTAACTTGAACTTTTGAGTGCTTCTATGACCAAGCTTAACTTTGTCACACCTTCCTCATGTCGGTGCTTAACTTACAGTCGCAGGTTTAAGCTCATTCATGATAAAGCGCAATGTCCAACAGTCCAAACTCCGGTGCTGGCCGCAATGCTCCGAGTTGATTATAACACACGGAGCGCTCAGAGCACGCGGCTGGTGCGGCATTTACAATCAAAAAAATAGGCCTTTATTTATGTTTCTGCAGCATGAAGACAGTTTGTGATATGACAGAGCAGCGTTTTTGATGAACCACCTCTGGCCTGCATTGAACAGTGGCAGAGCTGTCGGACAGTAGCGCAAAGCGGAGCAATAGCAATGCTGGGAAAAAAATAAAAAACATCTTTATTTACGGGAAACAGGCTGTGGTCTGGTTCAAATTGCTTGAGGGTGCGGATTCGGACTTGGTCTTTTGTAAACCCAAGTTCTAGTTCAATTCAACAGATACAGTTCATATGGTCACGTTCATCTATCGAGTTGATTGACAAATGGATCAGTCAGTTGGACACCCGCTTTGTCGTTATATTGTATATTTCAGATTTTAATGACAAAACCAAAAGGTAAGAGAAGTTTGATTTCATTTAATAACAGATGGCTAATGAGCTTCTTTGTTTTACGTGTATCATGCAATGGCGCTTAACAGTGACCGCCCACTCCTTGGGGCTAAGATTCTAAACTCATGAGCCAAAACATATATATATAAAAAAAAAAAAAAAAGATCCGCAAACAACCCGACAAGCTTCAAATCACTACTGGTAAATATAGCCTGCTGTATTGTTAGAATAGGTTTAAACGGTAGCTTTAGTTGGCCATTTATCATTTTAGGATCTCCGCTGATCTATCGATACGCCAACTAAATACTCTACTGAAGAATGATGTGACGATCTCAAACTCTGTTACAGACGTGTGTGCTCTGGATACCACTCCAGACCCTCCACAAGTCATTGCCCTAGATAATATTCAAGCAAACCATTTTATTCCACTTTCTCTCACTACTTTTAACACTGACCAGTTGAATGCAGTCAGTGTTTATCAGGGACCAACTCTGCTTTAACAAATGTATTACTTGTGCAGGGTAAGCTCTTAAACCTAGTCATTTCCCCGAAGCCCGACTAGCATTTATTACATTTGCACNGGACAATTGTGTTCTTTCGCGGGACACAGTGAATAACAGTGCCATAAATGTGAAACCAAAGCGGCGCTGAAAGATTAGCCTTTATCTGACCTGCTTCGGCTCAACACAACACTGAGGAGACGTGCTAACAAGACAGGACAGTTTAGTCTGGACTGGAGGTGGCAAGATATTGAAGTTTAGATAATATTGTGAATATTGTTTTAAAACTGTACAAAAATTGAATAAAAAGAGCTAATTACAAAATAAAACATTGAAAAGTGATGCTGCAAATGAACAATTAAAGATATAAATGTAATGTTTCTGTTGAAGAGCAGCAGAGTGATTGGTTTGGCAGCAGGTGTTTGTAATCAGCACAATTTTTGAGTGACAAATCTACACTGATGTCACATAGTCTAGAAAAAAACACTGGTCTTTGCAGTGTAACATGGGAGTTTTTTGGTTAACCAGGAAAGTAAAGGACATGTTTTTGGTGAACACTCAGAGGAAAACCACGTGACACAAGAGAGCATGCAAACTCCACATAAAGGCCCCAGGTTTTCTGAGAGTCAAACCCAAAGCTTCTTGCAATGACATCAGAGCTCTAAAGTTGTGCCACAGTGTCGTAGGTTTGTGACTGCTTGACCTAAAACTTGCTCATTTGCACTAAAATGTCTAAAAATGTCCTCAGAACAGCAGGTAATGCTATTTAAACATCATATACAGCTGAACAACCAAAATAAAGTCCTTCATCCACACCTCATTCTTTTTTAAATAAACATATAAAACCGGTTCGGTCCCAGGCCCATACACGACCCTTAGGACAGCCCTCCCCCCTTCAACTCTCCTATTTGGGAGGGTTAGTGGGAGGCCTGCTGCTGTGGATCTTCTGCCACTTCACTTTACTTCACCTTGCTCCTCCAATTCCATCTCTCCATGCATGTCACTTATATTGCTTTTTATATGTTTATTCTCTTTTTTTTTCTACCATTGCACTGGTTTTAAACAGTACAATTAATTTATTGTATTAAACTGTTTTTATTATCATCATAACCCGGCACTACATGCCAAAAACAAAGTTCTTCTCGATGGGACAATATAGTTTACCTTGTGTTTTTTTTTTGTTGCTTATTATAAACATGTGAGCCTCAGAGTAAAAAAAAAATTGACTCTGTTATGGCTTGAGGCAGAGCTCTCCATCCTGTTTTTTTTTCTAACACAGTTGATACATAGCCTCTCAGACGTACACCAGTTCTGAGGATGTTAAGGGTTTCGAAAAAAAAACTTATAAACAAAGCCTCAGAGATCTATTAACACCGTATTACACACGAGTAAGTATTCCACCCTAGAAGTATGATGTCAACCTGGTTCTACACCAAACACGTAACTTCGGAAGCACGTGGCAGTCATGCAGAGCCCACCACAATTCCTAGAAATCTGCGGAACACGAGTTGTCTTGCTTCCCTCAGAAACAATTACCTTAAGAGGCAGCGCATGTCTGGGTGCAGTGAAATTGATGCGTTCGGTTCACTCTTACGAGTGTGTCCTCAGCGTAGAATTCTTTTTGCAAAAAACAAGACAAATAATAGTAGGCTCGCTTATCTTTCGATTATACGGATGCGACTACACGCTTAGTTTCAAACAATTGCAAGAAAGCTCGTGCCGGTTTCCTCAAAACCATCTGTAAGACAGTACATCACAGTGTAAAAACAAGGTCGTCGAACCGTTGAATTCCCATTGACATAGAGACACTTGGTTAGCTATAGATGAAAATAGTATAAACGAGTAGGACAATCATTATTATAAAGTAGTCCTAAAGTGTTTAAACTCTGTTATCGAGCTGGCTTTCTCATATATTAAGTTTTATCTTATGAGTGTTATTTCGAGGTAAATGAATATCCCTGCTAAGAAAAGGATCTGGAATAATCTTTTGTCACATGCTTCTCTAGTCGAAGCTGCATCCTAGAAAAGGCGCGCGTCGTCGTGACCCCGTATATACGCTACCATTCTATTGATCATGGTACTAAATGATATTGTGACTATATCCAAATCATTCATAGTACAGCATTTTGAATGGGCGTTGCACAAGTCGAACAGTCACCAAGAGCCACTATTACAACTAAAAAGTCAGCAACAAATTTTAAAATCTACTGCTTAATTGTGTACGTTAAAACTACCCTACAATGGGGCGGAGCTTATCAGTTCTGCAGTTTGTACAGGAAGTAAATGTACTTCTTCTATTTCTAAACTGTTTTACATACTGATCTATGTAAATTATAGATTATCCTAAATAGATCCCCTTTAAGAAAAAAAGACGTTGAGATGCTGCTGTACATGCTGAGATGATTTACTGTAGGAAAAGCACTATTTTGGACCAACACAGTTTGACCAGAGTAAGTCTATGTCACAACTCAGCGCCGTCATAACACGTGCCAAGTCACAACTAGTTGTTAAATGGAAGGTCAAAAGGTTAACCATCTCGCTTAAAACTTCTAAACCCAGACGGTGGGCCACTGATGAAGCAAGCCGAGGAGCCGCCGGAGCCAACAGGAAGTCAGGATTGATGTGTGTATTCTGTTTTCCCGAGTGTCCCTGAAGGCCTCGCTGCACCACTAGTACAGCCTGTGTTTGTCTTCAGAAGGAGAAGGAAGGAAGTGTAATGCAGTTCTGACGAGGACACAAACACTTGAGTGGGAATTAAGAATCAAATCTGAATTTAAAACAGCTTGAGGTTAGCCTGACTAGCAAGATGAAAACCATAAAGAAACAAAAAAAGTAGGCTTCAAGTTACTAAAATGGTAAGTTTTTGTTACATATTGACGTAAAAAAGGTACGTTTTTAACATTTCGTTGTATGTCTATGTTTATTTCAGGGACTGATCTGGTTATAGCTTAGTGACAATATGTTAGGACAATGCATTATATGCCTTGTTTTTCATTTTCATATGAAACTTTGAATCTATGTTTGCAAATAGGCATCAATGCTGAAAATTTACTGAGCCTGACCTTCAGAATCAATAATTCCATCAATCTATTCCATCTCTACAAAAATATTTGGCAGCCTCTGAAAATAAGTTGGCAGCCTCTCGTAAAACCTCACTCGGTATTGTTTTTGCACTCGGCTTCTAAAATTGTTTTTGCATGGCTTCTGAAGAAATAGGAGACTCTGAATTCATTAGGTACGCCACTTTTTGCCAATGGGTGTGTTTAGTGGCACGTGCCATGAGTTTTGCTATTGGCAGTTATCAAGATTCAGCGACTCTTCGTCCATCAAACATGCACAGAAGTGCTACCGCCCCCCCATGATGATGCTTGCGCTAAGAGAGCTAATGACCGCTCTGAACAATCAGCGCAAGAGTTAGTTCACTAATCGGTGCCAGAGAGTAGCCGGAGCTAATGGAATCAACTTTTCTACAAAAATAGAGAAAATTTTGAACCGGAAAAAAGTTTGTGATCTGAAACTAGTTTATATTGTCACAAAATCCAAGATTTGTTAAAGTGGTGCTGCTGCAGTTTATGTTAACAATAACCCTACAGAAGAAATGTTTTCTAGACTGTGGGGAATTTTTTGCTGCAATGCTGATGACGTAGCCACTACCATATTTTTCAATGCTTTTTTTTTTTTTTTTTTTTTCCAAATCAGACTTTATTGTAATTCTGGTGCCCAGGTATCTTGCACACCTTTTGGTTTCTCATGTTTTTTTTTTTTGTTTTTTTGTAAGGAGCCATGTTGGTTTTCATACGAGAGACAATGTGTTTCCCTGATTGGCTAATTAATCTGTTAATTAATCACTGAAATTAAAAGGGACATGGTGGCCGGACGATATTTTCCGGGCAAAGCAATGTCTCTCAGATATTTTAATAGAACCATGATTAGGTAAGTGAGCAAAACATGTGACCTGCTGCAAAAAACAAAAACGCATTTCAAGAAGAAACAAATACAAAATGAATGAATAAAAGGTGAGCTTCTAAGAACAAGATTTGTGATTCTTATTTAGCCATTTCATATTTAAAGTGAACTGAAGGCATTTTTTAAAAGATCATTTTTCTCTATCCTACGCCATGTTTGTTCTTTTAGTTGCTTTTACAAATCAAGTTCATTTGTAACTTTACGATTTAAAATAGTAAATTTTTGTTCCATGATTTTTTTTGTTTTTTTTTGTGTCACATTGAAAACTCCACCAGCTTACATCTCCCACACTGTTTTGAAGTGGTAATTTAGTGGATTCAGACTGGACTGAAAGCGGCTGCTACTACTATTGTCCCAGTTCACAAAGGGGCATTAGAATGGAATTTTAAAATATCTCTCCACTTCCCAAATTTTCCGTATCAAGTGTGTCCAAAAGTGGGCTGCTGCATACTGAGTGACTGTCCTCGTTTGTGCAGACTGTCCTAGTTCTGAAGAAAGTAAATTCACACTCCGAATGGGAAACTCAAAAGTGTTCAAACTCGACTGGAAGTAGAAAGATTTAGTAGGATTTGGCTTACATGATGTTTTATGGAGAATGAGGTGAAACTAAGGAGAACTAAAGTAATAATGAATGATGTGTTACAAGGCAGTGGGGGATTTAACCACTGAAAAATGTCTGTTTGGACATTCAACATAAACTAACAGTTATAACTATTTCTCCACCAGATTTCACTTCCTGAAGTCGTATTTACTCTTCAGTACAAGTCGGTTCGTGTCAGTCCACAGATTCTCAGAATTAAGATGTGTGATACAGTCTTTCCAAGTATTGATCAGTGTCTTGTACAAGATTCTTACACTTTGTGATTCAGACAGACAAGAGTTTTCATCTTCCACAGCAAAACAACGCCAAACCCTACTGCGCTTGTTTTATGCCATGTTTTAGTTGTTTGCTTCACCATTGAAAGGCACCTTGACTACATTTAGGCAGGTTTTTAATCATAGTCCCTTCTCGCTTCATTCATTTCTGGATAGAAAATTTGCTGAGATGCAGTCTTAGTCTTACTTTTATTTAAATTTATGATCAGTATTATAATTTAAATTGTTCACTTGCAATACTGAATACGAACATTGCATTATTAGAGACAGAAGGTACATTCATTCAATTTTTTTTTTTTTGAATTGTGCTCTTTGATAGAAGCTACAGAACAAACAAATGTAAGACCTATTGGTTCAAACAGTCCATCCCTACTTCAGTTTTTCCCCTCAATAAACATACACTGCTTGTCCTGTCTTAGGCCCACATGTCCTGTGGTAATAACGAGGCCATCTGCTGAAGATCTGTTACAATCAGGTGGGGTATCTAAATTTTTTAGTTTCAAATTAGTAAACTTTGTGCTTTCCAGTAAAAGTATGTAGTAAATACATCACTTTGTGAAAAAAATCAGACCTCTGAGTTCTGTCTGAACTGAAAAATAAAGAATTTTAGTTCTAATCTGGAGCTAAATACTGCTCTCTGATTGGCTGAGCTTGAGGTGGTCACTCCAGTTTCACTTTGTTGTTTGTAAAAAGACGTTTATAAGCCATAAATGCAACCAAAATGAATACATGTGGACATTAATCATGTGTCGAAGGATTTATGAGAGGAAGTTGTCAGATTTAAAACCTAAATTGTGTTTGCAGTATAAAAATCAGCTACCCCACCCTTAAGAAAAATCTATGATTTGTGAAATGCATCATAGAAATCAAGTGAATTCTTGATTGTTCTGGTATTTCAAAATACTTTCGAATCCTTTTGTTTTACCCATCTCACCTAACCTAAATTCACAATCCAGGGTGGGTTGTTTGCAATGCCGACAGGAAGTACCGCCTGAATCAAACAAAACAAAGAGATTAAACCCAAAGAGAATGTCGCCACGTGGCTTCAATCAAAATTCATGGTTATTTTACAGGCTTTTTTTAACACGTAAAAATGGCGAAAAACGTGCTTATTGTACTTTTTATCATTTTGTTGTATATCTACGTTTTCTCCGGAGACTGGGCAGCATTGGCAGAATGTTCAGTTGGCCTAATGTTAAACCAAAGGAGATTTTAAATAGCTAAATACAAAATAGTGTTAATTGCAGCTTATTCTGACAACACAGAGTGATAAATACAATTACCAAGAATTTACTGGAATGTTCCACTGCAATTCATTTACTTTTTAATATAGTTTTGTCTACGGATGGAACGATTCTGCAAAAAGAGTCGAATCGTTCGATCCTGGCCTTTCAATTCGATCGTTGCATAGTTCGAACAATTTTGCGAATGCGCTAAAATGCACGTGTAGCGGCAGCAGTGTTTTGTTTACAAAGAGAACGAGTGAGTGCGTGCGTAGAAGAGCGGTGTTGTGTGTGGGGAAGAAGCGGAGGAGACGCTGGCACTGCAAGAGTGCACATAAGATTCAACCTTAACTTCATATCGCTCCGGTGTTTGGGAACATTTTGGATCTGGTGCCAAGTACGATGCTAGCGGTAAGAAAACTATCTATTGGGAAGTTTATCGCTAATGACATGCAGCCGTTTTGTCTTGTTCACGCTGTTGAACCCGCAGGCATGTTTAAAACACTTCAGTAACACCGTAATACCCGCGATGTTTGAAGAAACAAAGTGTGAACTTGAGCAAGACCAGATTGCACGTGAATATGTTGCGCTGACAGCTAATGGGTGGACCTCCAGAGCTACGAAGAGTTTTATTACGATGACGGTCCACTACATCGACAAAGAGTAGGCTAAAGTGTTGTAGTGTTTTGCATCTACTATTAATGTGTCTGCCAATTTCCAGATTTATAGGAAAAAATGAGAAAAGTAATTGCTTTTTACATAAAAGCATAAATACAGCCCACATGAAAATAAAGCAAGAAAGTTTTAGTTTAGATATCTACTAACAAAAAACAGAAAATCGAAAATTGTGACAGCAAAATCGAAAAACGAATCGAATCGTGACTTGTGTGAATCGTCCCATCCCTAGTTTTGTCTAATGTGTTCCTATTGAAGTTCAACAAACTTGCCAAGAAACATAGCAGATTTTCTACTTTTTCCATGGTAACTCGTTGGTTTTTTTTCTCACTGTCTATAGCCTAACCCTAAAGCGAGTTGAGTTTACAGACTTGTCCAACCACACTCTTATATCCATCACACATACACATAATTTGAACAAGGACAGTCTCATAACTGACCATTTTCCTCAAGCTATGCATTACTGACGACTAAATTCATAACCTTAACACAAAATGGCCTCTGTCTTTAGCTCCTGGGACTAGCCACTTTGCCACCGACGGCTAATCACATCTAAATTCAAGCAGCCCATTGAGCCCCACTTCAAAACCTCTCTTCTGTGTAGAGCGAGGATAAAATCGGCACGGAGCGTTTCAAACCGAGCTTTAAATAGTCGTCAGATCAAAAAATTCTCATTGGTCTTTGATGCCATCACTCCTCCAATTAGCCGCAGATAAGCTAACGCCCGCGGTGTCACTTTTGAAATGCAAATGGCGTCTTGCGTTGCGGCGTGTAAATACACGTTTACAACTTCTGACGCTTTGATAGTGAATGTACAGTAAACAACCTGCCATATGATGCTAATGTACAAGTCTTGATGTACATGAACTAATTATTTGACATATGTTAGTCTAACAAGAATGAGCAATTGAGTTGTTGAGATGTGACACTTTGGTTGTTAGTTGGTCCAGTTTCAATTGTATATTTATAAACTGTTATACAACCAATTTGAATACCCATGGAGATCAATCAACTTGAAGGAAATCAGAGGACAGATTTGAACATTCTGTAGGTCAATAACATTACATTTTATTGTTTGTGAATACAGTATCAGGCTCCTGACTAACTTTTTGGGGACAGTCTTGAAGCTGTCCCGAACCCCAAACTGAACTGTACCGAACTATTTCTTCTATCCCCATATAATAAGACTAAGTTATTAAAAACCTTTTTAAGTATGTAGGCTATGTAATGTGTATAATTTCTTTCAATGTAACGCTTCTAAATTACTAGTCAGGCCACTATTTTTTTCCTTTTAGTTAGGCAATTCTGTGACAATTTTATACCTAATGAAAAGTCTTTGAATAAAATGTGTCATCCACTGAACTAACTTGCTCCAGAGTGGAGAAAACATGTTTGTGACTGACATCAGCCTAGAGTGAGTTTTTATTTGTGTTTTGTGCTTGTGTGGCAGGTTAAAGCAGAAGGAATGTAGCATCAGCACATCAGCTTAGCTGTGTTAGCACCATGGTTAGCATTCGTTAATTAATGAAAACAAAACTTTACATGACTCTGTCTTCTGTGTGGACACAATATAGAGTTGAGGTAGAAGAGTTTAGCTCATTTAGCAACAAAGCTGCTTCTCAAAGGAGTTGCATGAAGACGTTTGTGAACTCAGGAAAAAAGTTTTGAATGAAGCTAGCAAAGCATGGAGTTAGCGCTGTTGCGTGCGCTCGTGTGTAATCCCATTTCTGAAAAACTCAAAGGTAAACAAAATTAGATGAATCCTGGATAAACATTCCTGTGGGTCAGGAATGTTGAGCGCTTTAGTCTAGAGAACAGATAGTATAAAAAAAACAAACATTGAAAATCACAGAGCTAATATTGAATTTTACATAACGTGAATGTTGTTTTCATGATATCCAAACAATGACTAGCAAGTATATTATTTATATTGAAAATTGTTACAAAACAAAGACAAGTAAATATAGAAAAATTAAGAAAAATGCTGTTAGTTAGTAACTTTTTCACATTTGTCTGACAATAGGTTGTGTTCACATGACCACCATCTGGACTAATGACATCAATGCATATTAAAATGAACAAAACTGTTTAAAGACATTTTCTGCACATTTTAAGTGGATTGATAAAATATCGTCTTAACATTGTTGTTGAAATACTTAAAAATAGAAACATAGGTTAAATCTAGTGCCCCAAATTGACTGATTTCATTAACTTGCCTACACAATATAATAATTAGCAACTAATGTCCCAAGCCGTATTCAACCTATTTATAGCTTATTATATTAAAATACATGCTAATTTTTGCTACAAAAAATAATACACTTTCATGTAATAATAGGCAAATTTCATGCAACAATGATTTCTCAATAGTCACTCACAGTTAAACCTATATTTGCAATGCACCATGTTCACTCAGCATCACCACATTGATCTAGCTCTAAATGACTTCATTGTTCATTCATTCGCAGCTAAACAAATGTATAATTCATCGTTGTTCACGACATGAACTTTCCCTGCTCCGTAACACCAGGACCGCCTCTGCCTCCTCTGGAACAAACCCCTGATTAGAACCGGGATTTGAAGGTCACATTCTGGCCGTAAAGTCGCCCAAATGAGGCTCGGGAGGGGAAAACTATATACAGCAATGAAGCCGTACAGCACAGCACACAGCACAGCCCCGACCCGTCTCGTCTCCTGCCATTGTATTTTAAAAAGGGCAGAGAAGCTGAGGCGCCGGGCGGACGGTGGCAGGGTGCAGACCTCCCCGACTCAGGTCCCTCCAGGCTCAGCCAATCATAAAAGGCCCTCTGCGTCATGTGACCTTTTCCACCAACGGCAAAGTGAAGGCGTCCTTGGGAAAAAGAATGAGTTGTGTAGTTTGTAAAGGTGCAACTCTACGGAATACGTGCATTGTTTAAGGCAATGGTCCAAGTTTAGAAAGGGCAAAGAAGCAACGTGCCCCAGAGCTGTCCGGTAATGTATTCCTTTGAAGATTTGCGTGTGTGTGCTTTTCTTTTTAGGTAAAAGTTTTCATTTGACACAATACATGATCCAACCTGATTCAATCTCATAAACAAAATGTGCTTGGCTCAAGGGACTGTCCATGTACAAAACAAATGCAATGAAGGACAAAGTTCTGTCACTGTTTCATAACTGTTACAGGATCAAGCAAATCAGGGGTGCCAAATACCAGTGACCAAACCCACTCAAAAGCATGGGGGAACCACCTACAATCTATGATACCATTAATACCACTGATGTCACAGAGCTGCCCCACCTTAATTAACATTTAAATAAAAAGTTAGCCGATATGAGCAAGTTTGTATTAGTAGTCCTTTTGCCAGGTGTCAAAACGGAATCCTAAAAGTGACTACACACATCAAGCATTACCTGAATGTACAATAAAATCATAACATCAAACACACTTGTATAAAAGTTTGTACTCACAAATTTGTGTTTCCACAAGCTCAGGCACTGTGTTAGGCACAAAAAGAGGCCGCTGTTAGCCCTGAATTTTGGTGTTTGTCACTGATTATCAGGATTTTTGATCATTTTAATTTTTTATTGGAAAAAATGCTCTGCCCAAACCAGACAAGGCAGCTCTTACAAAGCTCTCTAATTTGTAAGAGTTGGACAAACACTTGGACAAATGTAAAACAGATTTTAATATAAAGATTGCGATGCCTGGAAAAGCCAAAACAAAAGATAAGATATACTCTAGATCAGGTGTCTCCAGTTAGATTTTCCTGGGGTCCTGATTTTCCGAAGGACTATGGTTCGACGTCCAAACCACAGAACTGCACCACAATTCAATGTTTTATCTCTATAATATCTACAAACAAGTCATAACAGGCTTTTCCACATCAGAAATGTACAGTTTTCTTTATTTTACCAGACAGATGATCCATTACCATGACAGAAAGATCCAAAGTGGGTCTTAGACTGTCAGAGAAGATGTAAATGATTTCACAAGCAAAGCACATAAACATTACAAATTAAACAGGAGTAACACAAACAACTAGTCTAGACCAGGTCTAAACCAGGACTACAGCTGGACTTAGTTAAAACAAAACCAGTCCAGATCTAAATCGGGAGTGGACCCTGGTATAAGAGGACTGGTGCAGGTCCAAACCGGGAATAAACAGACCTTTCAAATGACATCTGCTTCAGTTTACATTAAACAGAGCCGAGTACAGCAGCAAGCTACGACAACAGAGCTAACTTGAACTTTTGAGTGCTCTATGACCCAGCTTAACTTTGTCACACCTTCCTCATGTCGGTGCTTAACTTACAGTCGCAGGTTTAAGCTCATTCATGATAAAGCGCAATGTCCAACAGTCCAAACTTAAGGCCAATGTTCCCAGTTGATTATAACACACGGAGCGCTCAGAGCATTGGTGCAGGCATCAATAAAAAAATCAGGCTTTATTTATGGTTTCTGCAGCATGAAGAACAGTTTGTGATATGACAGAGCAGTGTTTTTGATGAACCACCTCTGGCCTGCATTGAACAGTGGTAGAGCTGTCGGACAGCAGCGCAAAGCGGAGCAATAGCAATGCTGAAAAAAATAAAAATACATCTGTATTTTATGGGAAAACAGGTCGTGGTCTGGTTCAAATTGCTTGGGGATAGAGTCAAACTTGGTCTTTTGGAAACCCGGGCTCTGACTCTAGCTCCATTCTAACAGATACAGTTCATATGGTCTGTAACCACATTCATGTATCGAGTTGATTGACAAATGGATTGGTCAGTTGGAGACCCCATTGTTGTTATATGAATGAACTTCTTTCTTTTACATGCATCATGCAAATGGAGAAACAGCGATCGCCCACTCCTTGGGGCTAAGATTCTACTCCATGAGCCAAAACGATCCGCAAACAACCCTGACAATCTTCAAAATCACCACTGGTAAATATAGCCTGCTGTAGTGTTAGAAAGGTTTAAACGGTAGCTTTAGTTGGCCATTTATCATTTTAGGATCTCCGCTGATCTATCGATACGCCAACTAAATACTCTACTGAAGTATGATGTGACGATCTCAAACTCTGTTACAGACGTGTGTGTCTGGATACCACTCCAGACCCTCCACAAGTCATTGCCCTAGATAATATTCAAGAAACCATTTTATTCCACTTTCTCTCACTACTTTTAACACTGACCCAGTTGAATGCAGTCAGTGTTTATCAGGGACCAACTCTGCTTTAACAAATGTATTACATGTGCATGGTAAGCTCTTAAACCTAGTCATTTCCCCGAAGCCCGACTAGCATTTATTACATTTGCACATGTCAGCGGATGTAGGCTTAAATAATGCACGCTTAAATTATTAGCACATAAAACTCCACCTCCCATGAGTCTTTGCTGCCTCTTTAGTGAAGACATCTCCGAGAACATGTTACCAGAATTATTCACCTCTTGGCCCTTTGGCCAATTTCATAAATCAATGACACGGCCAATATGGAAATGGATCTCTCCTCAACACACATACAGCAGGATCTAATGAAGAGAAGCCTGCAAATTAGCTTCTGTAGTTTATCTATGGCATTAAATTACGCTGTAATTAATAATACGTCTATAAAACTAATCAAATTAAACATTAGCGACTATTTTGTGGTCTGAATTTGCTTTAGGCCTATTTCACGTCAGTTCCTTTTCTGTTAGTTGCTGTTTTGGCCACTCAATAGATAATGCAACAGGATCTTTTTTTTTTTGTATGTGTGTGTTATGTAGTGGTCTATGTCTAGGATTTAACGTATTTGTATTTGTATTTGTATTTGTAGTATACTGTAATGATTTTATTTTGAAAACCACTTCAGCCCACCCTCTCTTAGGTTTCCTGTTTGGTCAGGTCTTGTTCTCACAACTTCATCTAAAAGGACTTTGGCGGTCCGGAAAATACAAATTATAATTTTTAGGACTACTGTATTCTGTGTATTAGTTGCTGTTGATTTATTCAGTTTTCAAAATTTAGAATTAGGACTCGTTTTCTCCAGCCCACAGCAGCTAGGCACAAACAGCTGGAGTTTATAGAGAATGATTGACAGGTGCTTGTCCCGCCCCTGTTCAGTTGCTCACAGTGAAGTTCAGCAGCAGGGCTACACTCTGTCCGAATTCATCAAATTGTCCCCACAGCCACTAGTCACTTAAGCCGAAAGCGGTTGTTGTAGTTTTTCATAAACAGTAAAGTCGCGTCATTTATCTCACTGTTTCCGCTGCTGGTTAGGACGTTCGGATTCACCAAACAGAGCTAAGGCTTCTTTCTTTCTAGTGCTCTTACTGTTGACGACCTCCACAGATAAGGAGCTAGAGGCTAGGAACCAGGAGCTAAGGGCATACATAATAGTGCCGAAGAGTTCTACATAATAGCACTATTCGGAACCAGGGCTAGTTCTATTTACGCCAAGACACGCTAGTTAGTTTGACCAATCACACCCAGCATTTGGTGTGTCTAAGGGCCCAGACACACAGCAAGCGACAAAAATGGCGTGTGTGAACAAGCGAATCCACAGCCGTGCATCCACGCGTGAGTGACACACCGCCACTTGCAGCAGAATGTGTGTGCGTGCCCCGTGCGCGCCTGTGGTGCGTCATCGCGAGCCACTGACCCTGTGTTTGTCTATGGGAAACTGTTCAAGTTTGTCTGTCTGTGTTTCTGCTCTTGTAGCAGGTCTATATTGAAAATAATCACATGAATGGGTTTATATTTCCCTCTGGACAGGCTGATCACGGCAAACGCAAGGTTTTCAATAGTAAATATGAAAACTCTTTCTGAGGCTGGACTCCTTCACACAGTCCAGACCTGTCCCAAGACGTGTGGTGCTGATGGCAAGTACACAAATACAGTAGAAGCCTGATTTCTGGGAATTTTCTGTATTCTACACTTCTACGCACCTACGCCAGCATCAAGCGACAAAAAAAATAGGTAGGATTCTTTCGCTCCCGATTCTCGCGCGCACAACGCTCGCACAAAGTGACGCTCGCTACGCGCAACAAGCTCTGACTGTGTGGCCGGTTTCATTGACTTTGCATGTTTTCTAAACGATACGCGTGCATCGCATGGCTATTTTTACGCACGTAGGGCTTGCGTAGCGCGAAATACGCTTGCAGTGCGTCCGAGGGGTAAGATTCCCATTGGTTCAGAAATGTCCAGACCTGTATACACGTCTTTTCACAGCATGTACGCAGAAAATATAACTAACAAGTGGATTTTAGAAATTAATGTTCATTTTTGGCACATTTTTGATAGAAGTAAAAAGAAACAGCAGAAGAAGTAAAGCCACGAGTCTGGAGTTTACAGAGCCATGAAAAGGCGTGAGCTTGGAGAGTTTGATGAGTGCAGATGACAACTTGCTCTTCTAATGTAAGTGCAGCTGTTTTAATACATTTTTTCCAGTTTCATAAGTACGGTATATATACATGCAGTTATGTAGTATCCACGTGTTTGTAATGTCTAAATAACAGTGTGAGTCTGTTAGATATGTATTTTGGCTCTTGTCCTGTGTTGTCGTTCGTGTTTCTGTTTTGGTGCTTTTTAAGCTGTTTGGAAGAGAAAAGTATTTTATTAACACTGATAACTGCCTGCATTTCTCAATTTGTAGAATAAAAAACCTGATGCTCATTTACTGGAAGTGTTTGTCTGGTGAGTTAGTGTTGTGCTTATGTCTCCCCTCTCTCTCCGAAGTTACCACCAGCCGCAACTGAATATATCGTGATCTTCATGCACACTGAGATAGCATGACGTCAACTGCAGGAGCTCTATAAACCTTTTTGATTGTTTCTAGGCAAACGGGAGGAAAAATGATTTGGATTTACTGCCAGTTGAGACGCATTGGCAGATAATGTGGTCATTTGGATGCCCCGGGCCGGATAGTGCACTCAGCCCAATCCGGTTTGTTAGTAAAATGAGGCTGGGTGCTGCTGACATTTGCGGGAGATCTTTAATTTAGTGCGATAATGTTCTCTCCCGGCATTGCTAAGTGTTAAATCCACACAGCGCTGGAGTGATGAGGGGGAGGTCATGCAGTTTTCATTAACAGTAGCGCAGGTGTGAAAATCAGCAGTAGGGTTTTATCCAGTCGCAAGGCCATTATCACCTTTAAAGTGTAATAGTTTGTGTTTTTGTCACCTTAGTCCTAGTTCATGGGATTAAATAAAGCTCGCAATCTTCAACCTTCCTTTTTTTTTCTTCTCACATATTCCTTTGATACATGGTTAATATCGACAAGTATTCATTTTGGATGCAATTATGACTCATAAACGTCTTTTTACAAACAACCAAGTGAAACTGGAGAGCACAGCCAATCAGAGAGCAGCATTTGGCTCAATTCAGACAGTACACAGTGGTCTGCTTTTACCATATAATTGTTTGTGAGAAACACAATGTTTACTAATTGCTAACTAGAAAAGTTAGTTACCCAAATGTTAAAACTATTGAGTCAAATTAACTTTCACTCTATATGAAGCTTAAAGTGTCCCTGACAGGTTTAAGTACTTATTTCACTAAAATGAAGTTAAGATCTGTGGCATGATGTGTCCAGGAAGTGACAGATATATGGCACGTCACCAACCAAACCAGTGACTCTCCTAAAGATGGTTCACTGATAGCAGCCGAAACATGTCGACAAGGTGAATACATCGATACAATTGTCTTTAAAAAGAAAACTAAGTTGTGTGTTATAAACCCCAGGTGGTAGAGCTCTGAAACAAATTGGAAATTAGACTTCTTTGCCGACACAAGGATTCTACTTGTCTATTTAGAATGTTGTTCATTTCCTCCACATTTGTATCAGTGTGGCAATGAACTGAGCGTCTATAAATGCAATAGCAGAAGCAGCAGATGTGAATTATGAGGATAGTCTGGATTCCAGGTGATTTCATTGCCACAATGCATGTTGTCCAGATGCTAACCGGGATGGCTAACACAAACAAATATTGAAAACTGCAACCATGTATGTGAAAAAGGTTTCAATTTGGAAGTGGTAATAAACCCTGAAACAAACTGCTTGGCTTTGTATAATATAAGCCATCAAAGTCAATCATCATGGCTATTTGCTTCACCCTCTGGTTTGTGTTGTTCAAATACTGTGTGTGCCCAATCTACATTCTTAACAGTGATCACCCCCTTCGCTTCAGTCTTTGTGATACAGGCGAGACACAGTTTTTTTTAGTGAAGGGTCTTTCACACCAACAGAACCCCCAGTCGCCGTCGGTAGGGAAGAGCGACGCAGCATCTGTTCAAGTCTCTTTGAGGCGCACCGACATAAAAGAACATTCACACAAACACAATCCAAATGGCCGCCAGTCGCCAAACGTTTGCCGACATGCGTGTGATGTAGCGCTTGACAAAAATGACGACACATAAGTTGCATGCAAGTGGTGTCAAACTCTGACGGTAAACGATGAAAGACTCCTCAATCTTACCTCACGGATTAAGCTGAACTTCTATTTCCGCCACAGTCCAACCTTCGCCATCGCTGTAACTCTTCTGTCTTTGTTTTCCACGGACGAAAAAGTAACCATTCTTCTCTGAACTTACGTCCCGTTTGCACCCGTGTAAATAACTACAATTGACACTTACGGAAACTGTTTTTCCATAAGTGTCATTTACGTTTTTTTCGCACTTGCTGGTTTCACTTTCCTGCGCACTTATTCGCTGGTTCTTCTGTAGCGACGACTCAATCAAACAGCTGCATATACGCCAACTGGCGACCGCTGGCGATGCAGATTTTCAAGCAAGTCTTCAAAACCCGCCTCCAGGACCTGCTCCGCGCTACTCTGACTCCCCGACAGCGTCATTCACACCAAACACACACCTCGGCTTGGTGTGAAAGACTCTTTACTGTAAAGACAAAGCCAACTCTACTACATGTGTCAAACCTATCCACAAAAAACATCAAAAGTATAACATATCGTGTTGCATGTACTTACTTACTAGAACAGAAACTCCCAAACATTTTTCTCTCCATTTTCTAAGATGTGCTAGTTGTTACACTGTGCATTACCGAAACAACATTACTTACTCTTATTATTCCATGGCTGGCACTACATCTATTATGGTAATTCACCTTCATCTGACAACTATCATCTCCCGGTGTTGTGACGCCTATCTTTAGCCGTCCTTCATCATGTTGTCATTATGTTCTGGTAATAGCGACAGGAAGAACTCCCAGTGTGTGGAGCTGCTAAATTAAAGTTAAGAGCTGCTCCTTTCCACTCTGCTTTAGGCGTGTGCTGGCGTTGCTATGGAAACTACCTCCCCAAGTTTTTGGAGAAGCTGTAGTACTCGCACTTATTGAGGTTATCCTGTTTTTAGGCCACACACAAACTCCCGAGTGCACGGTAAACAAGGCGATAGAGAACACAGCCGTGAGGAAAAGCACCTGGAATAAACCGTCTTCAGATTGTGGCCTATTGTCTTAAATAAATTGGATTGTAAAAGTTTTTATAGCTTGCCATTTTTCTCAGTTGCCTTGACGCATTTTTCTAGTCTAAATTGCAAAGCAGCTCGCATGGAATCTTAAACATATCCTTGATTTTTCTAAACCAAATTTCAGCTCAAGTTATGACACCACAGCAAAACAAAAAAGGTGTTTGGAAGAATAAGTTGGAGAATGTGTAAATTTGGTTCAAATACATTTACCTATGTGCTTTGTCCTCCCCAGGTGGGTGGACAGCCCATGCCCCAAGTGCAGAAGTTCAAGTCTCTCAGGGTCTTCAAGAGTGAGGGAAGGATGAAGCAAGAGATTGACAGGCAGACGATCCAAGCGCTGTTTCAGACCGTTGTGGTGAAGAACTTGAGTCGCAAGGCAAAGCTCTCGAATAATTGGTCACTCTACATTTCAAGACTCATCTATGATCACGAGCTTTGGGTGATGACCAAAAGAGCAAGATCGTGGATACAAGTGGTCAAAATTACTTTCCTTTGCAGGGTGGCTGGTGCTCCTACAGATACGTGAGTGAGAAGCCAGTCACACGGAGGAACCACTGCTCCTTCACGTCGAGAATCTGTGCATGCCCCACGGGAAGACCCGATGAAGACCAGGATAAGTTGGAGGGACTATGTCACTTGACTGCCTGGAATGTCTCAAGATTCCTCTGGAAGAGCTGGAGAAAGTGTGTGTGGAAAGGGAAGTCTTCCCTGCTCAATCTGCTCCCTCTGCAACCCAACTCCAGAAAAATGGATGCATGTTATTTTGGCAGTTTATTGCTTGAAGTCATAATTGTAAAATTAAACTGTAAAACTCTCAAAATGAATGCATAATCTTGTAACATAGGGTTAGGTGGCAGACCTACACAGCTTATGTTTGTGTTTGTTGTATACCTAAAGGCATACAACAGTGACTAAACTGGATGATTCAAAGGTCCCTATTTATCATGCATTTGCTCGTGAGTAAAATCAGTTAAGGGGAGCAAAATCTTGACACACCTGACATCTTTACCTAAAAAGGACATTGTGATGTGCATATTGTGTCTGCGTTACACAATTTTTAAATTAGTCAGAAAGCTTTTTTTTTTTCACTGTATATGCAATGTAGTGCCCGGTTTGATAAATGTATTCTAAATAATTGTCAGTCAGCCTGCTTCTCCACAATGCCCTACCTCACACCCAAAGCACTGGAGATTTAAATCAATAGAAACCTGGCAGCATTTGACAGAACAATGTGCTCAACTTATTTTCCCTTCTTCTACAAATGATGAGATGAATGGTTGTCAGCTCAGAGCAGGGGACCTGACCCTCCAAAGGTCAGGTCTGTGCTACAAGAAATCAATCCGGCGCTCAAATACGTGTGGGTGTGAAGGGAGAGATGGGCTCAACAGGCTACAGCTGGTCAGAGCAAGACCTGATGTTTAGTGTAGCATCCAAGTACCAGGATAAGCTACGAAGCCTTCTTTGTGCACAAAATCTATGTTATGATTTTCTGCTATTAACACTTTCCAAACCAATGACAAAAATATCCATCATCGTGCGGCCAACCCTAGCCTGCAAATGACGTCTATTTTCGCTTGAGTAAATAAAACTTCTGTATTTCTTCATGTTTGGAAGGTTAAATATAATCTGCTCCATGAAAGAGGCTGAATCAATATATAATCTCATCAGAAAGTAGAAAAAGTACTATGCTTCCTTCTCGTCTGTAACACAGTTTTTGTTGGATTAAAGATGAAAAATACTTTCGTCTTCATTGTTTTAATCGTGTAGTACTTCATATTCTTTCACCAAAAGTAGAACAGACGAAAATAACACTGACATGAAGTTTGTAGTTGAGCTTTATCTCAAAAGTTTCTCGTCAAATGCTGAAATCTAAGGAAATTTCAAATGCTTACAAAAAGGGAATGGACTAAAGCAGAGTAACAATTCTTTTTTTTTTTAACTGAAAGTAGACCCTTGTGGGTCTCATTTGATGTATATGTCATGATGACACAAGTCTAAGCTAAATAAGACAAGAAGAACCCAGCAGATTAAATTAACCATGCTCAACTCAGACAGACACGAATGGTTTAATCGGTAGGAAAATAAAGCAAGGAATCAAGCTCTAAAAGTCCAATCAACATCATGTTGATTGAGCTTTTAAGAATAAGGTTAGAGTGAGGGTTAGGTTAAACAGAGACAAGTAGTCACTTATATTCATGAACTGAATGTCAGTGTATTGTGCTGTCATTAGTTAGCCTACATTTTGATTATAACTGTCTCTTTGTCTGTATACAATGAGAGTTGGAAATTCGGCATTCAAATGTTCATAGTGAAGAGGAGAGGGTTAAGCAAAATGTATGGTTAGGACCTAGAATTCACATACAGTTTAAACTCGGCACATGGCAGTAAATTCAGCTTATTTAGGCCAACCAACTGCAAGTGTTCAGGCGTCCACCATGGAGCATTCAGACGTGCATCACGAGCTATTTGACCCACATGAGTCCGCACCTTTAAAGCACTGACCTGGACTAACTGCTCCATGTTGGTGAAGTGACAAAATGTGCAACAAGCAGCTTCTTCTGATTATTACTTTCTGCAACCCAGAGATGCCACATGGTGAATGTCATTTACCCTGTGTTTTTGAAAATAGCTCTGCTCTGATGACACAGATCTGTTTTCTTTTTCTCTCTCACACACACAAACACACAAAACAAGGACATGGAAAACATGGAACACTGATGGTCATAGTATTGAGGATTTTCCTGCAAAATGTAGAACTTTTTGTAAGTTTTTTTCTAAACTGGACACATTTTGTATATGAAATTGCTCCGGACAAACTGAACAAATAATTCTGAAACCAATTCTAATTCTGAAAAAAACAAAAAACAAAAACACAACAATAAAGTTTGTTGAATACATACGGGCAAGGTGTGAAACAAGGACTATAGTGGACGCCAAAACACTTGTATTTGGTTGGCCTAATTTAAGCTGAAATAACTGCCATATACCATTTTTAAACTGGAAAATAAAAAATACTCATATGCACAAATCACTCAAAATGTAATTTTAGAATGTTCACTGATAGAACCTTCAGTGGTGTGGAATTGCAAAGTCAGACTTGAGTGACTATTTTGATGATTTAAGAGTAGATTATGATCAAATGGACTACCTGGAACTCAACTTGAACTGCAATGGTTAAGACTTGGGACTAGACTTGAGATGACATGATGCTTCTAAAAAAAAATAAAAATAGAGCAATTTTGCAGTAACAAAGTGGAACATGTCCCCACTTATTTTTGTGACAAGAAATGTATTTTAGAAGGAAACTGTGTTAAAATAGATAACATTTATGAAATTAAATACAAGATTTATTTGGTAATTTGAAAACCTGAAAAGACTTGAAGCTATAATTGGTGGACTTGGACTCAGACTGGACTTGTGATTTGACTTGGACTTGGACTTGCTTTTCTTTGACTCTGGACTTTTCTTGGACTTGTCTCTCTTTGACTTGGGACTTGGCTTGGACTTGTCTTTTTTGACTTGGGACTAGACTTGGACTTGCCTTTCTTTGATTTGGGACTTGACCTGAACTTGTCTCTCTTTGACTTGAAACTTGAACTGGACTTTCCTCTGTTTAACTTGGAACTTGATTTGGACTTGTCTCTCTTTGACTTGAGACTTGACTTGGATTTGTCTCTCTTTTGCTGCATTCATACTGGACATGTCGTAACATCCAATGCGTCCAGTTTACATGCCAAGTCAACGCAAACATGCGTCTTGAGGTGTCCAGCGAATTTGAGGCACAAATTGGAATCTAGCGTACCGAAATTCACTTGTTAGCTCATCTTGCAGTGGATGCTTTGGCCGCCTCATCAGGCATCGACGCCCAAGTTGGGTACTGCCAAACTTCGAGCGTCTGAATGCGGCTCTCCTGTGACGTAGTGGCGTGCTGCTCTGCCCTCACGTCAAGAGGAAAGAAAAACTGTTTACTGAAGTGTTAATAACTGTTTTTTATTGGAAGGTCGCTAGTTTGGGGGCTTTTTTCAAATGCTTGGTGCTTGTTGCTCTGGAAATCTGGTACCCCCAATGCCCTGATGCAATGTAGGAGGTTTAGGAGGCCTGATTGGGTGTCAGCTTCGAAAATATTCTGCTTCAAAATTCGCTTCAACACGCAAGCATTTGACTTTGAACTTGATTTGGCTCTCTTTGACTTGGACTTGTCTCGTTTTGATTTGGGACTAGATTTGAACTTTCCGCTCTTTTAGTTGAGACTTGCAAAACACTGACATAATTTTCCATAATTATTTTAGGCCTTTCCGACACATCTCAAACCATACTGGGTCCGAAAGCTGTGGAAAGAATCATTTTGGTGAATCTCTTGGATGTTTGAAATACATGACCAAAACAAGCCACTGTTTAAGATATTTACATGTTTAAGATGGTAAGAAGTCTCTGTTCGCACATTTACCCAGCGCAGCAACTTCCTTGTAATCTGTCTTTATGTTTACTTCTTCCCAAACAAATAAGTGAGAAGTGATATTTTCAAATGTAATTAGACGGCCATCTGGTGCGGCTCCTCTGCGTTGCCAGTCTCAGGTGCTTTCGTCTCGTTTGGACATGAGCTCTTTGTGATAAACAATAGGAATTAACGCGGTTTTGTTTGCCTGGGCAGCTGGCATCACAACCCAACAGATCCTTCTGCGCTCGGCATGATTAACACCTCTCTCCGGATTTAGTCTACCTGCTAACTCCGCCTCCCCGGTGAGAGCGAGCCCGGCACAGACTCTTAATCCGGCAAGGCTTCACGTTTGATGGATGTGGAGTGGGCTGTTTGTCACGCAAGTTTGTTGTGGTATCGTCGTAAATTCGTTGCAAGTTCTGCAATTATTTTTTCCCCAGTGGGAGTTTGGGTGCAGCTTTCTTAAATGCAAAAAAAATTGCTAATATATGTAATTGATTTAAAGATACACAGAATTAAAATATCTTTTTCAGAAGAGTGGAAAGTCATCGGTAGACATGGTTTTAGTGGTAGGAGAAACCTACATAGACACAGGGAGAAAAAACAAACTTGCGTCTAACTTTTTTGTTTGGATACTAATTGTTGGTTGGCTGCTCTCCTCGATGTCTCTCTGAAATGCTGAGCAGTTTTTGAAACTTTTTTAGTTTTTAACAGGACAAGCTTGGACTTCAACCATTTAAGAAGAGTGACCTCTGATGTTCAACAGACATAAGTATCTGTTTTTCTGGTAACCCTATCTATCTATCTATCTATCTATCTATCTATAGATCGATCTATCGATATTGATCGATTTATCGATCCATCCTCCCTCACTGTTTTATTTGAAACAATATTAATGTTTCTACACTCAATGATATCAACTCAACATAATGGAGTCACTCTATAAAAAGTCTTTGATAGAAAACTGCTTTCATTCCATGTTTGTAATCCAAAACTAAAAAAAAAGTTTTTTTAGCTTGAATCTTTTGAGTCTTTTAAATATAAAGGCTTTTAAATATGCATACAAAGTGCTACATGGATTAGCCTCCCACGTCTGTCTGACGTGCGAAGCGTCTGTCTTGACAAAAAACACCAGTACCATGAGGACCAGTCAGAGACTGTGAGACATAGACATCTAATTAGTAGACGTGCAATCAGCAGCTCTGCTCAGTTGTTACAACATGAACAGAGCAACGCCATATTCATCTAGTAGAGGTGGCAACGCAAATCAATTGAACACAATGGCAGAAGTTGCACTTCTATGGATAAAACGAGCTAAAACAAGCGAGTTCAGCAAAACAGACTAATTTGTGTTCTTTGAAGCTTTATTAAACAACATTGGCAATGCTATATTAGGTTTCCTAAACTGATACATTCAGAAATGCTATTCAAACTCTATCACTTGACGATGCGACCTGGACACTCCTCCACAGAGAAGTTAAGCTACGTGTACAACTTTTATTTGGACATGTTTATGTCATTCTGCTGGTCTTATTATAACATGTAAAAGAAGATGTTTAATGGCCATAAAAGTCTTGGAGGATTCATTTGATCGGAAATCTCTGTGTGAAGTTTTCTAGCTGATAATAAAACACTAAAAGATCTGGAACAGTATCAGGACTGACATTAAATCAGTCATGTGAACGTTAGTCATACCGTGTTATTTACTTTTTAAAGTTTTCAAATGTTGTACTATTGTTCTATTATTGTTCTGTTTTACTTGTACTTAACTTGTTACCTGTCTGGAGTCTGCGAATGTATATAAATTAGCTTTGTAGCTAATCCGGCATATTTACATTGTGCATTGTCCCTATCAAATAAATAAAATAAAAAATATATATATAAATTCAATTTAGCTGCTAAGCATGTGTATTCAATACCATTTGTCTCAAGGAATTGTCAAAACTCAACAATTCTCAATGTCTGCAGTCACCAACTTCACTGCTCCTTATTGCAGGACTTTAAATTATGACTTTCTTTTGTGCAGAGCTTGTTCTCAGTTATAGCTGGAGGCAATCCGACATCACATTCTAATACTGCAAAGCCTGAAAAACAGATTCACTTTAAATTAGGCTCACTTTTGTCGGGCTTTTCTCGGTAAACAAAGGTCAATCAAAAGTTTATAACACTTCATAATAACCCTTCCTATTAGCTAACTATGCTTCATATCAGATACTTCTCCTCGTCTTACAGTTACAAAGTGATTGGGCTGGCTGTTGTATTTCTACCATACGTCTGAAAATAGCTTCCAGTCTCCTGGCATTGTTCCTTTTGCTAAGAGCTGTTCTTGTTTCAGACTCAAATTATACCCTTCAGACCGTGTGCATTATCAAAGGCTTTTATAAGCTCCCGATGACCTGAACTTCACGGACAAACCCAGTGAAAGACAGTTTAAGAGATGTCTCATTGTAGGGAGTTATTTAAGAGAATTAATCTAAGTATAATCGGGCAAGGAATGAAGATATCCACTGGTCTGCAAATGTAAAAAAAAAAAAAAGAAAAATTGGTTAGTGTTTTTGCTTTGCTCTGTTTTGTACTGTCTGATCAAATAATGAAGTACTTTTAGTTGTCATAGATATCCAAAAAGATCATAACTTATGTTTGTGTAATATTTAATTATTCTTTGTTTGTTTGTTTTTGCAAAGAAATGTCTAAATTCATGTGAAATTAAATAATAATTTGGTCTTCTTTGCTAGAAAGAAGATTTCTAAGCACTCCTTCTTCTTCAAGCTCCTCTAGTTTGCTGGAATTGCCTTTACCACTGTCTTAAAGTTGTGAAAAGTGCTTTTAAACTCAAGTGAATAACTTGGAAGAGTCTATAGTACATAAACATCGTCATACTTTTACCTCATATTTATTACTGGTTATTTATTCTGTTCATATGCTGCAGTTGTACATAATCATAGTCATATATTGTACATAATACTATATACTATATACTGATGCCACTTTATCTATTTATCCTGTCATATTCTGCACTGTGCCATAGCAAACATTTATTGTAAATAATAGTCTTTTAATTATTGTATCTTTATATATATTTTAAGTCTATTTTATTTCTATTATCTTATTTGATTGCATGTTTTCCCTGCTGTTCTTAAAATGTGTGTTGCAACACTGGAATTTCCCCATTGTGGGACAAATAAAGGATATCTTATCTTATAGTACTATTCACATGAAATAATATTTACCTAGGGACGATTGTAAACTTTAAATTATCCCACAATGTTTGAGTTTTTTATTCGATATTCAATGTCTGTAATTTTCTTGTTTTTACAGACTTTCAGGAAATGGCGACAGATAGTTTATGGCAACGGCCTTTTACTTCATTTATAAAATGAGCGTTTCTTGTGTTTTTGGTTTCTTTTAACGTAAATTAGTCAACTTATCTTAGCAAATGTAGCTCCTCGTCACGTTGACGAGTTTGACGATCAGAATCACATCCACAACATCAGATTTCTTACAAAACAACCCAAGACTCTCTCTTTTAATCCATTGATAAAATCCAAACTTTGCAGCGTTCTGTTCACTGTTCTGTCCAAACTTTTCCTTAAACATCCTCGACCTTCTGTTGCTTCGACAACAAGGTTGTTGTACTTCCGGTTCACGGACTTTTAATCGGAGTTTGATTAATCTTTAGCTTTTTAATCGTAGAAAAAAAACGACAATTTTATTTGAAAATGATCCGTAAAGAATATGAATAATTATTTTGTTCAAATCTGAAGATAAAATAAGATGCAGAGTCATTTTTAGTTGAAAACACAGACATGCACATTCGCACGGCTTTAGAATTAAATGAAGACACCTGAGTTTATACGTTTTTGCTTGTTTTCACTCAATTTGGCTATTTTGTTAAGGTTCAAACCTGTCTTTATTATAGTTATTTCTTCTTTTTTTTTTTCAACAAATAAGACATATGACTGTTACCTGGCAACCATATTGTAAAAATGTCCAAAATCCTCATATATGAGACCAACATTATGATTTCACAAATGTTTAATGATTGTTTGAACTCCCAGTCTTTGTGTGTGTTATTTATTCATTCATTCATTCATTTTCTACCACTTAATCCCGTTAGGGTTCGCGGGTGACTGGAGCCTATCCCAGTGACTTTGGGCCTTAGGTGGGGAACACCCTGGACAGTGGCCAACTTGCCGCAGGGTTAGACAGACAACCATTCACTCTCTCATTCACTCACTAAGGGAAATTTACAGTGATGCCCAATTAACCTAAACATACATGTTTTTGGAGGTGGGAGGAAACCGGAGTACCCGGAGAAAACCCACGGTGACACGGGGAGAACATGCAAACTCCACCCAGAGAGATTGTGAGATGTTGATATGGTCTGACCCGGGAGTCGAACCCACGACCTCCTTATTGGGAAGCCAGAGCTCTAACCACTCTGCTACCGTGCACCCCTTTATTTATTTATTTATTTGTTTATTTATTGATTCTATTTTAGAACTCAAATTACTTCCTGTCATTTTCAAGTTTTGTTTGTCATTTTCTTTAAAACTTGCAACTTAACTGATGTAAAATTATGAAAAATATTTACTATAAAGACTATTTCTAAGCCAAAATTTAAAAAGTGGGATACACTAACTTTATAGAATGACTTTTACAAATGAACAGCCGCGGTCCATTATAAACCCAAACCCAAGCTTAGTAAAAACCAGTCTAACATGAAGTATATTCTTTAAAAACAGTAAATCTATATTTTTAAACCTTACAGTTGTATGTGACTGAATGGTGGGCTGTTCACTTTCTCTCATCCTCCTGATGTAAAGAGGTCAGTCGTAGGAGGATTACAAAACTAATGACTCATTCACAAAATCAGAGCTTTATTAAAAGTATGTGTTGAAATATGCAAACTATCATTGCATTTTGGCATAGTTACTGTTTAAGAATTCAATTCCCTCTTTCTCTCTCTCATCCACGCTCTCTCTCTCTCATCTCTCTTTCACTCTCACTTTCTTTCATCTCTCACTCACTCTCACTCTCTCATGCTCTCTCTCACTCTCCTCTCTCATTCTCTCTCTTTCTCTCTCTCACTTCTCTCTTGCTCTCTTCTGTCTCTCTCCTTTCTCTCGCATTCTCTCTCTCATCTCTCTTCCTCTCACCCACTCTACTCATTCATTCTCTCCTCCTCTCTCACTCGCTTGTCTCTCTCTCCTCTCATATATCTCTCTTCCTCTCTCTCTCACTCTTTTCCCTCTGTCCTTTCTCTCTCATCTTTCTTCCTCTCACCCACTTTTTCTCAATTACTTTCTTTCTCTCTCATCTCTCCTTCTCTCTCATCTCCTCTCTCTCACTCATTTTCTCACTAATTCTCTCTCTCCTCTCTCACTCACTCTCTCTCTCTTTCATCTCTTACTCACTCTCTTGTGTTCGCTCTCTCTCACTCACACTCTCCTCTGTCTTTCCTCTCTTTCTCTCCTCTTCTCTCTCTCCTTTCTCTCTCATTCTCTCTCTCGTCTCTCTTCCTCTCACCCACTCTTTTTCAATAACTTTCTCTCTCTCTCTCTCATTCTCTCCCACTCTCCTCTCTCTCACTCCACTCACTTTCTCACTAATTCTCTCTCTCCTCTCTTACTCACTTTCTCTCTCTTTCGTCTCTTACTCACTCTCTCGTGTTCGCTCTCTCTCGTACTTCACTATTCTGTCACACTCTCCTCTGTCTCTCTCTTATCTCTCTTCATCACTCTCCTCTCTCTCTCTTATCTCTCTCTCCTCACTCTCCCTCTCTTATCTCTTTTCCTCACTCTCCTCTCTCTCTCTCTTATCTCTCTTTCCTCACTCTCCTCTCTTATCTCTCTTCCTAAATCTCCTCTCTCTCTCTTTCTTATCTCTCTTTCCTCACTCTCCTCTCTCTCTTTCTTATCTCTCTTTCCTCACTCACCTCTCTCTCTCTTCTGTCTCTCGTCTCTTTTCTCTCTTATCTCTCTCCTCACTCTCTCTCTCTCTTTTTCTTCTCTCTCTCCTCCTTTCTCTCTTACTCTCTCTCTTGTCCTCTCTCC
Source organism: Mugilogobius chulae (assembly GCA_038363315.1). Classification (NCBI taxonomy): domain Eukaryota; kingdom Metazoa; phylum Chordata; class Actinopteri; order Gobiiformes; family Gobiidae; genus Mugilogobius; species Mugilogobius chulae. Next base: position 5,190,689 of record CM076397.1, on the reverse strand, counting down.
CTTTCCCCCACTCTTTCTCAATTACTTTCTCTTTCTCTCATCTCTCTCTCTCACTCACTCACTCTCTCTTTCGTCTCTTACTCTTTTGTGTTTGCTCTCTCTCGTGCTCTCACTCACTCACACTCTTCTCTCTCATTCTCTCCTCTCTCTCCTATCTCTCTCTTTCTTCTCGCTCACTCTCCTCTTTTTCTCTCTCTGTCTCTCCTCTTCTTTCTCTCTTAACTCTTTCTTATCTCTCTCCTCTCTATGTCAGTCTCACTCTTTCATCTTTCTCTTGCTTTTCCCTCTCTCTCTTGTGCTCTCTCTCCTTTCTCTCTCTCCTCACTCTCCTCTCTCAATCACTCACTTTCTCACTAACTCTCTCTCTCTTCTTCTCTCTTACTCTCTCTCTATTTTTCTCTCAGTCTCTCTCCTCTCTCTTTCTCTCTTAACTCTTTCTTATCTCTCTTCTCTCTCTGTCAGTCTCACTCTTTCTCTCTCGCTTCTCTCTCTTCTCTTGTTTTGTCTCTTACTCTCTTTCACTCTCTCTTATCTCTCTCTTTCTTCACTCTCCTCTCCTCCTCTTTTTCTCTTTATCTCTTTTACCTCACTCTCCTCTCTCCTCTCTTATCTCTCTTTCCTCACTCTCCTCTCTCTATCTCTCTCTTCCTCACTCTCCTCTCTCCCTCTCTAATCTCTCTTTCCTCACTCTCTCTCTCTCTTATCTCTCTTTCTTCACTCTCCTCTCTCCTCTCTATCTCTCTTTCCTCACTCTCCTCTCTCTATCTCTCTCCCTCTCCAGTCTCTCGTCTCCTTTTTCTGTATTTCCTCACTCTCCTCTCTCTTGTCTCTCCTCTCACCCACTCTTTCTCAATTACTTTCTCTCATCTCTCTCTTTCTCTCTCACTCTTCTCTCTCTCTCTCTCACTCACGCTCTCCTATCTCTCTTTCCTCTCGCTCACTCTCCTCTTTCTCTCTCTGTCTCTCCTCTCTCTTTCTCTCTTAACTCTCTCTCCTCTCTCTGTCAGTCTCACTCTTTTCTCTCTCTTGCTTTCTACTCTTTCTCTCTTGTGCTCTCTCCTTTCTCTCTTGCTTCTCTCTCTTCTCTTACTCTCTTTCTTCTCTCGCTCTTTCACTCTCTTATCTCTCTCCCTCTCTCTATCAGTCTCTCTCTTTTCTCTCTTTCCTCACTCTCCTCTCTTTTTCTCTCTTATCTCTCTCCTCGCTCTCTCTCACTTTTTTTCTTTTCTCTTGCTCTCTCTCCTCTCTCTCTGACTCTCTCTCCCTTGTCTCTCTCCCTCTCACCCACTCTTTCTCAATTACTTTCTCTTTCTCTCATCTCTTTCTCTCTCACTCTCCTCTCTCTCACTTTCTCACTAACTCTCTCTCTCCTCTCTCACTCACTCTGTCCTCGCTCACTCGCACTCTCCTACCTCTCTCTCTTTCCTCTTTTTTTCTCTCTCAGTCTCTCCTCTCTCTTTGTCTCTTAACTCTTTCTTCTCTCTCTCCTTTCTGTCAGTCTCAATCTTTCTTGTCTCTCTTGCTTTCTCCTCTCTTTCTCTCTTGTGCTCTCTCTTTTTTCTCTCTCCCTCCTCTCTCTCTCTGTATTTAATAACTTGCTTGTTACAAAACATTCCTCTGTTGCGGTTGTGCTATTGTCTAAATCAGAAAAATAACAAATGGCTTTCTCAATTTGACAAAAAAAACAAAATCATTTTCTTCATTAACTTCAATTAGAGGGACATTCTTTCCTCCTTTAGCTGCAACAACTAGTGTAAGAAATCAATATAAGAATTACAATTGCAACAACGCATCAACGGTTATTTTCAACATATTCTCAAACTTCGCTTCACTAACTTGTTTTTGATTTGTGTAAAACATCATTTATATGAAATCATGTCATACACACTTTAAATGCGCATTGTGTGTCTGTCAGTGGGAATATTTTCACAAGGAAACATATTAAGTATAATCGAGTTTAAACGATCTCTGAGCCTCGTTCGCTCATTGAAAACATATCTAGAGTTGTATTGATGTTAGCTTAATGAATCTGACTTGACTTCCCGAGTATATGACTGAACTATTCCAGGGTTCAGTTGGGGCTAAACTGGGGTCTTGAGTTGGACTACAATCTTGCAACAGCAGCTTTATGTGCACTGTAAATAGTGGGATTTGACTCAATTAAAAATGATACATAAATAGTAATTACACCTGCATAAAACAATCAACAACATAATTTTACCATGCATTTTCATTTGTACATATCAGTTTTCTAACGATTTTTACTTGCATTCAATCACAATTTGTTAGAATAAAATCTGCTTAGAAAAGTTGCCAAATTTTATATTTATTTTTTTGGTAATGTTTTCAGCATGGAAAAATTGATAAACTTTAACCACTGAGGCGTCTGCATTCAATCAAAAAGTGTTAGAATAAAATCTGCCTAAAAAAAATAAGCTAATTTTGTTTTTATATTTTTGCATTGGTTTCAACATAAAAAAATTGATAAAGCCTAACCACTGAGGAGGCTTAACTTACTGAATGATGACTTCCGCCCACATTTTTCTGCCGAGACGGAGGTGCATGCTGCGCAGAATACTGTTGTGAAGGTAAGAGCTGTGTTACTTATTATTTTAGTTTATTTAAATAATGAATTAATTCCAAAACACATATTGCTTGTGTTTAGGGTGACTGTGTGATGAAATGCTGCTTGTTTTACCAATATTGTAAAGTATGCTGTGTAAAACGTGTAAAACTTTTGCCACTGGTAATTTAAGGTCTCTGATAATGTGTTGTATGTATGTATTTTAAAAGATGAAAATAAAAACAAATTGGGAATATTTTAGTTTTTCTTCAAGTTGCCAAATAATTGTGCACAGTAATAATTGCCTAATGTACAAATATTCTCATACAAAAGCTAAAACCTCACTTTTACTTCATGAAATATTCAGGTATGAGGTTTAATAACATTTTGGATTGACCAAGAGCACTGCTGTTGTTAAAAAATAAAACTAATCCTCAAAAGTGCAACTTGCCTAATAATTCTGCACGTGGTGTAATAATAGAAGTTATTATTATATTTGTACAAAAAAAGTAATTTATAATGAAAATATGGACCTGTACTAGTAAAAAAAATATTAAAAGAATACATAGAATTTTAATCATAAATCAAATTGATTTAAAATAAATAAAAAAATACAGAAAATGAAACACTCATAACAATCACATTGAATGCAGTCCTTATAGGGACTGTACTCGATTTTTTTGCAACAAGATAACTTAAAAGCAGTTTCCCCTCTAGCACTGATGCCTTGTTAATGTATCTAATCAGGTGGAAATTAGTCCCCAAAGTCCTGTCTATGTCTAATAAAATATTGTTTGTGTGCAGCTTTTTCTGTTTTTGTTTTAGCATTGTGGCTAACTGTTGTTAGCATAGTGACTCACCTCGCTGTTAAAAGCTGTGAAAAAACATTAAAACTCATCATGATGAACAATTCTGAAGCTCAGAATGCATTAGCTACGTCAGGAAATCATGTAGCCTGAAGGAAAAAGGTTAAAATTAATTATTTCTGTTTGTTTACATTTTTAGGATGCAAAATCAGGTACAGTCCCTTTATGGACCCATGTTTTGTATTAGTGATGTGCATATGTTAGACATCAAAGGTTTAGAGCAGCAGGTAGAACAGGTGATGTACAGGGTGGTGCTGGTTCCTCAGAATGTTGTGCACATATCTCCGACAGCAGGTGGTGTAGATGGTACTAATCTCTGTAAAAGTAGTCCCTCTTTTGTTGTTGTTGTTGTTGTTGTTTTTTCTTTTAAACCTTTCTCTAATATGATATGTTCATTTCAAGGTGATGGGGTGTCTGTGGACCTTACCCAGCACAAGTTGAACATTTATCATCTCAAGCCCAACACATCAGCTCCAGAGGAACTTGGCTTCATAGAAGGTGTGCCTGTGATCACCAATGTGGAAAACCTTACAAAGGCTTGCAACTTGCTTATCGGCCTCACGTATGCCATCAGTCCTAATCCTAAAAGCATGTTTTTGCTAGATTATCAGTCAGTGGATCTTAATGTGATTTTTATATGCACAATTTAAGCAAAGGGTTTGTTCTCCTTAGTGTGAAAAGGTTTTAAATATACCTAGAATTGTAATTTTAGGGATGTCTTTCTGCTTGTTAAATGTTTTCAAAAGTAGTTGTTACTATTACTAGTACAGCAAAATGTTAAGATGTTCGCAAACAATAAATATTCATGTTGAATAATATTTGGTTTTATTACTTTTCTGTTGGTGCAAATCTAACATAAATTTTACTTTAAATTAGTCTTAAAGAAATTGAGGTAACAAAGTGACATCTGATTTGATTGAATAGATAAGAAAAACCTTCATGCACATTTCATTGTTGTTTAACAACTTTATTGCAGACAGATGTGTAATACAAAGCTGCAAATTGGTCATAGTAAATCAATTTTACTTAACTATTTAGTAAATTCTAACCAGACTCACTGAAATATCTTATAAAAGTTGTCACATATATTTAGTAAAGGTAAATCATTTTGCGCAAATATTTAATAAAAATAGACAAATATATTTAGTAAATGTAAATCATTTTTTAAATTTTTTTTAATGAAGGTGGATCAATTTATTTAGTAAATTTAATCAATTTTACTCAAATATCTAATAAAATTAAATTATTTTTGTCTCTGATTGCTGTAGATTCAGCACTAATATTTTGTTTGTACTTCACTGATTTATTCTTTGTGTTTTACTCAAAATTGAGATTGTAAAATCTACTCAATTATTATGAATGTCACTTGTTACCTCATTTTTTTTAATGAAATGCTATGGGAGACTTTTTACAGTGTGATAAGGCTAAAAAAATGTGAATAATTTGGGATTATTTTCAAAATGCTTGGTCGCTTGTTGTTCTGGCAACACTGTATTTCGTTTCCCCAACACAGTTACTGCTAAATTAACTTAACCTAAGCCTAACCCTAACCTTACCCAAATACCGTAAGTAAATATTTTTAAAATCGAATCTTTTGCTAGCATAGCCACCAATGCAAAGTGATGGTATATGGCGGACCTGGTTTGGAGAAAAAGATCAGGTTGTAGCTCATGCTATGGCTAACACTGGCTAAAAGGCTCATTGGAGGATCTTCAAACCAAAATACTCATATATAGAGGGATTATCCTTCGACGTCACTTTCCGCTCTACTGTGCATGCCCCATGCAGACAGAGATGCTGGCTGTAGTTAGCTGGGATGAGAGCTAGCTGTTCAGGATCAGGTATGAACCTGTATGACAGAAGTCTGTCTCCTGAAGCTTGAGACAGTGTTTTACTCACTATTTTCACTCACCTGAATGTAACTTTTAAGGGTTGTAGGGTCGAATTTCATTCTCAAATGTTGAATTAGCAACACAACTTGATTTTGCAGTGATAAACTTTTGTAGTTAGCTGCGTCACTGGCTCTTCTTGTTGCTACAGTTTGTGTCATTGAGCTGCAGTACTTTCTGCATATCGGGTTTGCGTGCATCTCCCGTGATGAATAAAAAATCTGTCTAAACAGAAAATCATTAGTGTTACCTTTGTAATGCTTCCTTCAATCTTTAGAGGAGGACTGTAAGAACTGAAGAAAGACTAGCGCTAGCTAGTGGAGCTAACAGGCTAATGTGCTTGTCATTGCCCACTTTGTACCTTTAGCTTTATTTCTTTTACATTGTTTTATAAGTTTGAAATTTGAATTAAACACAGACGAAACTACACCATTAAACACAAAATGCCTTTTCAGATTTCAACGAAGTAAATAATTCTAAAAAGTGGGCAGAGGTACGAAGTGGGCAATGACAGTGCGAATTCAAATATATGTTTATATTACATTTAATAAGGATGAGCACCTTTTTACAGCTTTAACTATTGTTTTAATGACCCACACAGGTGGAAAAGGACTAAATATTCAGCATATTTATGTACAATATGATGAAAACTATATCTGACACTAAATAATTACAACAACCTCATCTTTAATATGAAGTGTTTTTTTTTTTTTTTTTGTGAGTTATGAGTTTGCAGAAGCCATTATTAAAATGCATGAGTACCTATGCTTTTTTAGTCATGATAACTAAACATTTAGCATCGGATTGGCAACTACTGACACTTTCGACATCATATCGGTTTCAAACAAAATGGGATTGGAACAACACTAGTTAAAAGAACCCACCTAAAACCTTTCAAACTTTCACATATTGGAAGCATACAACAAATCAAACCTTGAAAAGACACATTCTTGGGCTGAAATATAGCCTGACATGCTAGCACATCTATTTCCAGCCCAGTCGCTCTTTATAACCGAGAAAGTAGGTTTGTAAAAAGTGCTGCTTCTTCACAATTCCCCGCAACAGACATTTTTATAGATTGTTATGAATAAATATCACATACAAAAAGTGCGGCAATAACACAGCTTTAAATGTCACACAAAAGGCTTTTACAGAGTGCAGGAACGCTCTTAAAACGGCTCAATAATTATAAAAAAAAGTGCGCAGGGCTGAAGTGGCTCCAATAAAAGTCTGTGTACTGCTGCCGAGCTGAATATATTATGGATTTGCATATTTGCTTTCTCCGAGCCACTGTTTGTGCGGTGACAACAACGTCCCACTCATCTGTGAAAAACAAGCCTGACATTCTATTGTTTCTCCAACCATTTCTACGGCTAATAATGTCCACTGTCTGCAGCGGCGCTATGTCAAACTGAGGCCGCGCAATTAGATTTCGGCAAATGAAATGTTTAAATTTCAAATCATTTCCGTTTACTAGTGTAATAATGATAATAACTTTGATGTATGCCTTGCAGTGCAGAGTTAGTTCTTGTATTATAGTGAACAAATAGAACTGCAGATGTGAACGGGTCAGAGCAAGCGTGTCCCGCCAAGGCAAGGCAAATGTATGTATAGAGCACAATTTGTACACAAAGTACTTTAAAGTGCTTAAAAATCAAAGAAACATACATCAAAATCCCAATACAGAACAACATTATTAAAAATATATCAGTAATTAGGCTGGTCCATGTTTAGTTCTGACTCTGGCACCAACACAAGGCCGGTTTATCTTTAGTCCTGACTCTGGCACCAACACAAGGCCGGTTTATCTTTAGTCCTGACTCTGGCACCAACACAAGGCCGGTTTTATCTTTAGTCCTGACTCTGGCACCAACACAAGGCCGGTTTATCTTTAGTCCTGACTCTGGCACTCTGGTCGGTCCATGTTTAGTCCTGATATTAAGAGTTGTATATTTTTTTGCATAGAATGTGGGTCAATGTTCGAAAAACGGAGCTTTTTTAATGCAAGTCATGTTGTTTAGTATATGTCAGGTGATGACAATGATGTATTGTGACACTTTTGGTATAGCAACATCACAATATCAATATTCTTTCCTTCCTATCTCTGGGGTTGTCAGAGTCCGTGATGGTTCATAAGACACTAACATGTCAGATGTACTTTGGTGCTAGGTCATGGTGAAACCTAAACACAAACAGAGCCGTTTTAAAGTCTATTTGCTGAGCCAGTGCAATGACCTAAGCACAAAATGAATGTGATCGTACTTTCTGGTTTTACTAAGGACTCAAGCAGAGTCTTAATATACTGCTGTTACAAAGTCCATTCTACTGACTGTCTGGCTTTGACACTTTTGATTTTGGCAATGTTTTTAGATAGTGAAAAGCTGCTGATGTAACTGACTTGATGTGGCTGTTAAAATTCATGCCGGAGTCCATTATTAAATCCAGATTTTTTACTTGATTTGAAAGTTTCAGAGAAAGAAAGTGAAGGTGACTGTTGACCAAAGAGGATGACTACATCTAACCTCTAACTTCAAGCATTCTGACCATCAGTTCAATAAGCCTCATTCTTTGAACTTGTTTTTTTCAACCATATTAAGTTAAGTTATGTTACGTTCTCTCATCATTAGTTCACTTAAAGTTGCATTTGAATTGATTAACTAATTCATGCATAAAAAAATCATGTATTGGCCTGCAGCTGATGCTTGAGTGGTCAAAAAAGTCTTACACCTATTCCAGCAAAACACAAAGTTGGTCTAAGATGGCTTGGAAATATAAAGACATCCCCTCACTCCTGTTCAAGGCTGCAGAACTGATGATTCGTAGTCCCACCTCTTTACTGTAAAGTCTACATTTTACAGTTCGAATCTATATTGTTTTAGTAATCACAAATAATTACAGACAAGTGGGTGGCGATAGGTGGTAGGTGGGCATTTGAGCATTAGCTGAAAAACAATACAAGATTACTCAAACATGCATGAGTCAAATCCAATACAACTTTGAGCAAATACAGTATATGATGAGAGAACACTGTTAGAACATGGTTACTGGATTCTGCGTGCCTGAAATACTTATCATACCTGCTTTTGTAAGAGTACGTTTGACTAGCCTCTTCATTTCTTCAACTCAAACGTTACATCTATTCTATAACAACCCATTGGATTATACAATTCCATCTTTCCTCTCCACAATAAGCCCTTCCATACCTACTCCACGTATTGAATCTGTAGCCAGGAAAGCGTCACATGTCCAATCTCCCTGCTCTTAAAATGGGATTTGTGTGATAGCGAGGAGGAAGTGCGGGTTCAGCTGTTTTGCCGCTGACGGAGCACTGGCCTGTAATAAGACGCCTTCCATTTCAAAGCACGCAGAGAGAAGACAGACCAACCTCGCCGCTCATATCTGCCTTTGCGGTGAGCCCGGCGGAGCGTGGACGGGCTTCGGTGACACTGGCTCCTCGCGCCGTGGCAGCTGTCGTTATGGGAACTGATTTCAGAGAGGTGCGAGACTTTGAGGGGTGATATTGAATCCTGTCATCCAGCTCAAAGAGATTCTGACCCAATTTTTGCAGTTTATGGTGTTAAACTGGGAAATTTGAAGCTGATTGTTTTGGGTATAAGCTTAGAGAGTTATTTCTTCATTATTGATTCTTTGGCTTGTGCAACTTATACTCTGGAACAACTTAGTCTGGCATGGTGACAGAGTGGATAGCGGTCTCGACTCACAGCAGGTTCGACTATCGCTCAGCCCAGGCCTTTCTGTATGGAGTTTGAATGATTCTCCCCGTGTCCGGGTGGTTTCTTCCGGGCATTTTGGTTTCCCAACAAACCAATAACATGCAAGGTAGAGAACACTTCGTAGTAGTCGGAGGATGAGGCGACTCACTACTGCCCCGAGTGGGTGGTCGCTGTGGGAAGCACTTTGTAAGACATCTCTATGCACAATATGAAAAACCGTAAAAATTGTATTTATTTATTTATCTTATTCATTCATTACATACAATGAGATATCTGTAGTATGTATCAAATTGACAAACTAAAATGAATAAAAGGAGCAGAAAGAAGAGTATCTTATAATATCTGCCCTTTTTCAATTACAGAAATTTCCTGTTAAGCAATACAATTCTATAGATCTTAACATAACACAATTCATAGCAAACAAATACATTCTTTTAATCATAACATTTATAAATCAGTTTTATACCTTTTCAAAAAGTCAGCTTTTATGTATTTCTTAAATGTCAATATTGTTCCTGATTCTTTGATATGGTTGTCAAGTCTATTCCATAATTGAACTCCTTTTACAGCAATGCAAGATAGTTAATAGCGTAAAATACACACGAGTTTTGGTTGGACATTTTTTTGGACTTAGCATGTTTAGGCTTCAAGTTACTACAATGGGTTGTGTTTAGGGTTGGGCTTGAGGTAGGATACGATTTATCCATTAAACCCAAAGAAAATGTTGAAACTTGTGGTTATTTTAGGTTTTGTTTTTTGTAGCATATTTAGACATGGAACATGGAAACCTGCTTATTCTGTGCTTTTGACATTTCATTGTATATCTACATTTTCTTCAGAGACTGGGCTGGGCTTGGGGTAGGTTAAGATTAGCATAAGGATTTTGTAAAATATCATAAATAAAAACACATCTTTACACCTCACAGAATTAACTGGTGACACAAAGCTCATACTTACGCAAAACAGGCGTGAAATTGTGCTAATCATACACTATTGACATGTTCTGTTATATGGTGGTGTATTTACACACTTGTAAAATGCTACATTAATAAACCCATCATACAAGCAAACTTCATATACAACTTTCTATAAAATGCAAAATTGACTCTCTTCGTTAAAATTACCCAAAGTTGGATTTTCATTCATGCACAAATGTCTCAAAATGCTTGGTCCACGTGGTCAATGCTTGGTTGATCAACGTCATTGTGTGGCAGTATTAAAGTTAACAGTAATATTAGTCTCAATTGAACAGGAGTATAATGCAATACACAATAAGATCTTCTTTAGTGCAGTTGAGATTATATAAAGAGTGACACTTATAAGCAGTAAATTGGAGCCTTATGCTGAGCAGAACGTGGTGTTCCTTCGCAAAGTGTATTAAAAGTCCTTAATGTGCTTATACAAGATACAAACTGAAATAGCTCATCTGTGATTCTTAATATCATGGTTACGTCTGAAAACGTAAATTCTGTTTCAATCAAAGTCATTCACAGCAGTCAATCCTATGTTTATCCATTGTTATGTAGATGGACACAGAGCAGTGATTTAGAATGTAAATTAAAGGTCCCATTTCCAAATTCTTGCTTCCTTAAAATGTAAACATGTTTTAAGATTTTTTCACAGCTAGAAGCGAGACATACCGGTATGCTAATGGTCTATAATTACAGCTACCATTAGCTACAATGCTAACAACAACAACAACAACAACAACAGACTATCTTAACAGAGATGGGTGAACAAACGTGACATATTAGACGAAGTCAGGACATTGCAGACTCAATTCTACTTGAATTTATACAGTAACAAGATATAGCATTTAACTGTTGCTGGGGCTACCTAGCAGTTAGCATTGGCTTTCTCACTGACCGTGATATAAAGTTTAGCCAGGTCTGCCATAAAAATATAATACCTCCTCTTCATTATGTCAATTCTTATCATATCAGTTATTAGCGTATTACATTTACTTCATTTTAACACACAAAACGCGAGTGAATACAGACCCTGCATGGCTCATATCTGGTTCTTTGCGGTGTACCCGACGGAGCGTGGACAGGCCTCGGTGACACTGGCTGATCGTCATTATGGAAACAGATTCGGGAGGTCTTTGTGGGTTGCTACTGAGCGCACGCATCCAACTCTAAAGCCCCCGTACCCCATCAGCGAGAGCAGCCAGCGGAACGGGACGCGACACATACCTCCGTACAAAAACCCACGTACACGCGAGAGGCCGTTTTAGAAAGGCTGCGGAGGCATTGAGCTCTGAATATGGAGGAGGAGGATTTTAATATTTCAAGATTTGTGTCTGCTAGGCTGCCCAAGGTCTAAATGAAAAAGTAAAGGAGAAAGAGTGTTTTCCATTGCAGGTCTGAAATTGCGGATGGTTCTTTCTCTCTGAGCATGCAGTACAGTACAATTTCAGTCTGGGCTTCAAACTACTATCTAATGCAAATACAGGGACATAAAGGAGGCTTTTTTTTACTCAAATGTCCAGGTTTAGTGAACACAAAGCACACAGACACCATCCGTATAGTTACATAGTGTGCACTGTGTTAAAGCAAGTGGATGCCTGTGGATATCAGCGTGGCAGGTTGTGGTGAGTTGTGAAAGTAGCACCGTAGTCCAGGGGTGGGCAAATATTTTGACCCAAGAGCCACATTTAAACCCAGACAAGTGGAGGTGGGCCGGACTGCGAACATTTGTGGAACCAATTCTTATCACAGCAAACACATTTTCACAATAGAGAATATAAAAAAGAATGAAAGTTGAAGGACAAACGTTATGAGACTAAGCTAAGAATTTAAAGAAGAGAGTTCTAATTTTGTGAGAAAAAAAATTATAAAAAATTTTTTTAGACAAAACTTTGAGACTGAAATAGTAATTTTATGAGGAAAAAGTCAGAGCTTTAGCAAATGTATTCAGTGTGTGTAAGTGATGCAGAATAATAGTTTATGTTGGACTTCTCACGTCTGTGGATGTTCAAATTTACACTTTGAATAAAAAAGGTGCTACTTTTTATGGCTTCGACTTTATTCTCAGAAAAGTAAGACTTCAAAAAAAAAAAAAATTAAGTTTACTCTGGTTTAATTACAACTTTTTTTCTCACACAATTTAAAGCTATTCTCATGACGTGTGTTTAATAGCCAAATGTCACAAGTTTCATCTCGTGTTTATTTCTTCCTTGTAGTTCATCGTACATTTCTCTTTCTCAAATAGTGCCAAGGGCCTCCGAGGTGCAGTTTGCCAGGTCTGCTGTAGTCTCACATGTGCATGGTAACATTACAAATAGTCAAAGGGCCAGGCCTAGCCCTTCTGGCACCCTGGGTAAGATTTCATTTGGAGTCCCACCACTTTATTTTACTGCAATTTGTTAATGAAAAATAATTATGCACATAGGCCTTTATCTACTAGTGTTGAAGACCAGATAGTGTTTGAATTTTGAAGTAAAAAACACAATTTCCTATTATCTCATTGCCCCCAACACATCCTGGAAAAGCTGAAAAAACTATTAGTCAATTTTTCAGTCATGGAAAACACATGGAAAATAAGAAAAACAGCCTAGTCCTAGATAATGATTTAATCTATCATGAAATAGTATGCAAATTTAGTTTTTATTGCCATTTCTTATATAAGGTGAGCAATAAAGATGATGACCTACGCAAAGTTTGGTTGTAACTCTCACTGAAATATAGAACTAATGGATTACTACCTTAACTGAAATCGTTTTTCTTCATGTATCCTCAAAACAATTTAAGCCAAGCTTATCAAAGGTCTATTTTGGGCCAAAAGTTACACAGGTATGAAGGAAATATATCAATTGAGGCAAGTTTTTCAGAGGGAGGACCCCCAGACCCCCACTTTTAGGTGTCTACCTTTTATGGCTATGGACCTTTCTGGCTATGTTACTGGCCGTATTCTATTGCATTGTGCTACCATTCACTTTCCAAACAATCTTCAAAAAAAAATGCTAATGTAGATGTCAAGATTACCTAAAATCTTCTTTGGAATGTCCTGGAAAATATTTTTGGGATTTGAGTGGGAACCCTGTAACTGTAATCTTTTTTATTTATTAATTCATCATTTACAATTGTTGAGTTATGCATATTTTGTACCCAAATTAACGAGTGCCCCAGCTCTCTGCCTTCACCACTGCTCCTCTCAAACACAGCCAATCAACTTCATCCTCGAGATGGATTTTGTGAACAGATACTAAATACTAAAATCTTTTTGTTTGTTTTTTTTTGCCAGAACAAAATGTCTCATGTTTTATGAGACTTTTTGCACAATTACATCTACAGTCCTTTAAGTTCCTCAGCTTTTTGTGGTCATAACTCAATGTTTGTCCCTTGAGATTAAATAAAAACGGGTTAGGTAGAACTTGATTTTTTTAGACCTGCAGTATAGCGCCCTCACCACCAGGTGGTGCCCTAGGCAACTTTCTAGTTCTCCTATGCCCTGAATAAACACGTCTAAGTTAATGTCCTTAATAAGCTAATTTCTCCATGAATAGAAGTCATGGTATAAGAAAGAGGAAGAGAGAGTTTGTTCTTTAGTTCAATACAATTGGCGCTTTCAATATATTTAGGGTGAAATGAGATTGGTTCAAAGGATAGAAAAAACACAAAAAAGAGACAGATTTTTTAACAATTTTTTGTGATGAGCAAATCATAATGATTTGATACTTTTCAAAGAAATTTATATTTTGATTTATTTACATATTTAGATATAATGGTAATTAGTGCTAACTAAGAATGTGTAGCATACCCAAAACCGAGCCTTTCGATATGCAGACTTCATGTTTTGTTAGTTATGTCTGTTCATCAATCAACATGTTTACATCCAAACATGTTTGTTGGCTTCAACCAGTGGTTTGCACTGTCTGCAGACTTCTACAATTGACAAGTGATCAACCCTCTTCTCTCCTCGTGACATGAGAGAGACACAGCCACTTCCTGATTGACAGAAGTAAAAACATGCATCTGCTTATTTACAGCACAGATAGCAAAGTCTGAACAGCAAAAACATTTCTACATCTCAAAAGCTTTTAATTTAATTTATTTATTTTGTGTCAGTAGGCCAGTATTGTCTGAAATATGCACACAAACAGCTGATGACCAAATACGCCTGCAAATTTAATCACCCTATTACAGCACACATTTCTGTTGAATTCTTGCAGAAAACACACAAAACATGAGTTGAATATGACAGATGACCAGATGTGTCCAGTGTGCACGTTCATGGAGAGGAACAGTGGTGGAGAGGAAGACTGACACAATGTGAAACATGATGAAAAGTGAAATCATATTGTATAGGATAAATTAAAACGTACACTGACTATTGTAAATATGCATTTGTTGGTCTAAGATTAGACCATCAAAGTTTTTTGTTCAAAAGTTTCCTGGACATGACCGTCATAGCCCACCTCATCAAACAATAACCCATTTGCTGACATTATTGAAGCTGACATTTCTCTTTATTGTAAAAAAATATTTAGTCAGTCTAGCGCCACCTAGTGCCTCTACTCCATTTCATTTCATTCCAGCTACTAGGTCAGGAATTTCAGTGTTTGTTGCTGCTTGAATCAAGCATGGAGACCAATCAGACGACCAATCAGACGACCAATCAGACGATCAATCAGCGAACAGAAATTAAGTGTCTGTTTGTAGTTTGCTGTTAAAATATTGATAGCTAACTGCATGTGTTTTCCTTTTTTTAAAGTCACTAAGCCTATGTTACACTGTACTTCCCGAACTACAACTGATGTGTTGGTTGCAGTGATTGGTTTGTGCGAAAAAGGACCCGCCTACCATAGAACAAATAAGCTCCAATGCTGAGACGATTTCCACAAGTACATTTTTGCTTAGGCCCCCAAAGGTTAGCAATAGCTCTTGCCAATGATCCCAGAAGCTAAGGAGGTCAGGACCTGGTTAGTACTTGGATGGGAGATTATTGAAGTACACCATTTAACACAGTGGAACTACTAGATAGAATTGCTTTTTCTTGGGCAAGACAAAGAATTAGCCCTTTCCTCAGTGTCTTTGTACACAGGTGAAAGTACTTTGATTGGAACTGTATAAATATAAATAGAGACCTTTTACCATTTACAACTGAGGTGAAACTTTGTGAGCTGCTTCCTCTGAGATCTAAAAAAAACAAACAAAATGCCAGTATTCCCATGAACATTTCACTTGACTTTATATGTGTAGTTGTCTAAATTGAGTTACAGATCTCAAAAGTCTCTCACTGAATGGTGTCAGGGAAAGGCATAATGTCATGACATTTGAAGCTGATTGATCCAAGTGTCGCAGACTCGCAACAGAGCAACAAGCTAAGAAAAGTGGTTTTTGTTAAGCCTGGCTAAGAGAAAAGCACAGACATCTTTCCCTTAAGGCTCACATTTTAAGCAATGAATAGTTTGTATTTCTTGCAATAGACCAAAGTAGGTTCTTAAAGTGAAGCTAAACACACAACTTTTTGGTGGCTTGAGTTGAGTATATGGTGTTTAAATAGAATTGCCTACTGTTTTGAGTCCATTTTTTGTTGAGAATCTAGTACAAACTAGGTAACATTGGCCATGTTTCAAGTCAAACAAGTTGCAAACCTCATGTGTCTCAGCACAATCTATCTCACAAGAAAATAAACCTACATAACAGGACATGGCAAAAGCATATTATTAGCATGATTTCACACTTTTTTTTGTGTAAATATGACACACGTTGCAGTCCCAATTCATTTCTATGGTGGTTGTTAAGATGTTTATTCTTTATAAATATTAACGGCATCCTTGTCCTAATCTTAACCTACCAATTGTATATTAAAATGATAAGTCCCAGCCTTATCATTTTAATAATTTAATAAACCTTAAGAAAATGTTCTCCTATAGCTTCAACCAAAACTCGTGTTTAATTGATGAAATGCGCTTTTTCATATCGTGCTTTATATACGGTGTTGAGGAAACATAAGTGTTGTCCCAACGAGACCAAGGGTTGCAAAGAAAGGAAGGCAGGAGACTCTGGATGTCTGAGACAAGGTACCATCAGTCACGGCTTGAGCCCGATCTTAAGAACACGTACTTTTACCACGACATTACAGCACATGTAAAGTGCGTATGATTAGCATGAGGTCACTGCTGTTTTGCATAAATATGCAACGCATCGCAGTCCCAGTTAATTTCTCTGGTGGATGTTAACCCTGTTCTAACCCTAACCCTGAATATTAACGAAATCCTGATCCTAATCTTAAAGGACTGTACCTGATTTTTGCAAACTTAAAATGTAAACAAAAGAAGTAATTAATTTTAAGTTCCTACTTCAGTCTACATATTTGCTCACTTAGCTAATGCATTCTGAGCTTTAGAATTGTTCATCATTATGTGTTTTAATGTTTTTCAGACTGTTATCGGAGTGAGTCATTATGATAACAACAATAGCCACAATGCTAAAAACAGAAAAAAGTTGTGACAAGATGTATTTTTTTAGACATAGACAGGACATGATGGACTAATTCCACTGAATAGATACATTACCAAGATATCAGTGCTAGGAAAAAGTTTTTAAGTTATCTTGTTTAAAAAATCAAGTATTCAACTTCAAGCTCCAAACCTAAACTTACCCATTTTATTATCTTGATGCCTAAACTTACCCGTTACAACTAAAGAAAAATGTCCCCGCATGGCTTTAAACAATAGCTTCAACTATGATGAAACTGCAGGTGCCTTGCTAAGACAACAAAGGCATGTATTTATGTTCATGAGTTGCTGTTTTTTGCTTTCTTGTAAGACTGTGTTGATCAGCGCAAAGACTAATGTGATTTCTAGACTGCGATCAGCTTTGTTTTGTCCACTCAAAACTGTGTGCTAGTCACAAACCAATCACACTGCTGCTCAGCCCCTCCTTTCACTTTTTCCCCTCATGCTCTTCCAGCAGACAAGTTAGTTTGAAATACTGTATATTGCTGGAGGACCTGAAAGTGTTGCTTTATTTTATGTTCGGCTTCAAACCTCAGTTGGATTTGACGGTTAATCGTAGGAAGATCAAATGGATTCTCAAGAGTTTGTGATATTACAAATACTGCAAGAATTCATCGAACATTGTGTTTCCAAATTGAGTTTTGGTGTGTCTTTTTCATAAATGGGTTCTCAAGTGTATCGACCCTGGAGTTCTTGAATGAAAACTATTGCCTTTGTCTTTAAAAGCTGTTTTCTTCAGAATATACCAATAAGATGACATTTGTTGAGAAAAGCTGAACATATTTGATTTTTTTCTCTATTCAAAAGGTGACAGATCAGGTCACTTGAAGTAATTTTTATAGCATTTTGTGAGAAAGCACAATGAGAAACACTCATTTGCTGAAGGGTCCTTCAATAAAGCTTAAGCTGACACCCGCTCTTTTGTGGAGTCAAATTCTAGGTTGCAGTGAGTGCAATTATGTAAAGCCTTCGGCACTTGACTTCACATTAATTGAAATTCTGGGCTAATTTGAAAAGGGCACAATGTTTTATTTAAACAGTAACTTGCAAAAATATTTCCATTTTTCTGTTTTTTAAAGTATATTTAAAATGCAGCACAAAATCGGATCACTGCACACTTTATTTATACGTGTATATATATATATACACTGTATATACATGTGGTATAGTTCCTTCTTGTTCTGTTCATTTCTTATGGGAAACTTGCAGGTATCCTAAAATGAATCAATATTTAAAAGTCAAAAACAGAGGCGGATTTCACTGGACCATCACTGCAGTGACTTCAGCACTTCGACGTGAGGTAATACTTCACCAGGGACAAACACCATGTGTTATTAAAGTGTGTATTTTGGCTAATGTCAATCAGTACGTCACAGATAGAGCCCTAGCGGTGCTCAAGCACCTGCCCCTCTGGCTTAAGTGCCCTCCAGATCAATTTTTTTTTTTAATATATAATATAATAATACAATAATGCAGCTGCTTCACTTCACTGTGCTCTCTCTTTCTCGCTCGTCATTCATCTGTTGCAGCTCATATGTCCTGTGTTCTTCTCGCTTTATTAACCTCATTAAACCTATTTGTTGTTAAGATTTAACAATCATAAACCAGGAACCATTTGGAGTTCATAACGATGTTCTACACAGCCTAAGCTTTTAGCCAGTTTTTATATTTTGATAGTCTGTCTCCTCTGGTATTTGCAAAGTTATGAGCAAAACTGCTGATGAGGCTTTAAATCTGCATGTTTCATACAGCAGTGGACTATGCATGTTTATGCTGTGTGTTTTTGGAAAAGATACGCTAACTTTTGTAAAAGCACGCACAACACACGTGAGTCCAGATGAAGTGAACACAAAGGTTTTAGGCAGAAATGTAGTTTGAGCGTGTACAGCAGTTTACAGACTAAAAATCGAATTATTAACTATAAAAATTGTATAAGTATACCTAAAATTGTATCCTTTTTAACACTGACAAACAAATAAAGCAAATATTAACATTATTTTCTGCAAATACACTTTACATGCCAAAAGCCCTTTACATGAAATGAACTACTTCCTGTTTTGTAGCGTGAATCCAACACGTCTCTGGAACAAAATGTAGATATACAACAAAATGTCAAAAACTTACATTTAGCTTGTGAGGCATTTTCTTTGGGTTTAACGGGTAAGTTTAGGTTTCAAGTTTCTAAAATAGGTAAGTTTAGAATTAGGGCTTGTGGTAGGTTAAGATTTACCATTAACCTACAGAAATGTTGCCATGTTTCAACCTAAATTTGTGGTTATTTTACTTTTGGCTTATCGTAACATATTGACGTAAAAAAGACATGAAAACGTCCTTATCGTACTATTTTTTGTTTATATCTACATTTTCTCCAAAGACTGAGCTATAAAAATCATGTACTTCGGCTTTTAGCAAACTTAACAGTTAGAAGTTTGACTGGTTCTAACCTGTGAGTCCTGTGGGGTGTACCTCAGGGATGTGCCCTGGGCCCTGTGCTGTGATAAACTCTGCAGCTGAAGGAGAGAAGGGAGTGAGACCCCGGGGCCCGACTCCTCACATCTGACTCGAAGGGCCCACAGGAGTGTCTTATCGGGGCCAACACTTTATCAGCTGTCCTTTAAGTAAGACTGAGCTCCTGCAGGGTTTTAGAAGTCCTCCAGCGACAAGACATTTTCGAGTAGATTAAGACTTACTTTTGTGTGACTTTTAATGGGCAGAAATACAGTGGTACTAAAGTTCACCGTAAGCCTGGTTGTAATGCACAACTATATGTGTATTGAAATATTAAAGTTAAGTATTACAAGAGGTAAACTTTATAGAAAGTTTGATTCCAAGTCTTTTAAGATTCTAAAATGTTGCTTTTATGTGTTGTGTCTGTTCAGTATAATAATTTGTTGTTTAGTGAATTTTATTTTAATTTGTTTACTGGCAGTAGTGGATTACTGAGATGCAACTAATATTGTGAAGACCATTTTTAAATTATGAAATGATGGTAATTGTATTTTGACTATAATGAAAAAAAGGCAAAAGCTAATAAAAAGTAAGCTGTGTAAAGTGTTTTTCTGGACTTTCCACGGTCTTTTTATAGCCATTTTGGATTTGGCTACACAAAAACCAAACAAACCCAAATTTAAAAAACACAAACATATAAAATACAGAAACGCAAATTCCAAACCCAAATAAAAAACACAAACCCTAATCAAAATCACAAATTCAAAACATAAATGCCAAACCACAATTGTAAATCGAAAAACGTAAATTCGAAAACACAAATGAAATTCAAAAACACTAATTAAAAAAAACACTTACCAAAATCAAAAACTCAAGCGCAAATAATAATAATTAAAAAAAAACACAAACGCAAATTCAAAAACCCAAATGTAAATTCAAAGACACAAATGCAAACTTGAATACACAAAAGAAAATTTCAAAACACAAAATCAAATTAAAAAACACAAATTAAAAAAACACAAACTCAAAAACCCAAATGCAACTTCAAAACACAAGGGTAAATTCAAAAACACAAATGCAAATTCAGAAATGCATAATCACTTTCCGTTTCTACCTATGATGTCACAAATCTGATAAATTTGAAACTGAAAGCTTTTTTGAGGCTCAGAGGGAGAAGAACAGGATTCAGGAATCATCATACAAGCACCAACTAACGCATTATACAAATTACAATTAATTTGTAATTTGTTCTAGTTAGAAAGACAGAATTGCTCAATAATCATTTGTTGTAAATTGTCTCTATTTTTTTTAGCACTTTTCCACCTTACAAGGCACTCAAAGCACTTTACAGTCAAATCAACCCCAGTGTACGCAGACACTGAGGCAGTGTGGGTTAAGTGTCTTGCCAAGGACACAACACAATCTACTCTGTTGTCCCACTGTGGCACCTGGTGTTCACGGTCTCCCATCCAAGTACTAACCAGGCCCTTTCTTGCTTAGCTTCTGATATCTGACGGGATCAGGCTTCTCACGCAGGTATGTTCTTTGAAATTTTTGATTAAAACCTATAATTCATTAATTTTCCATTCCTTTTCATATTGTTTTCATTCTAACGCATGAACCTCCGATGCAAACTATCTGCAACCCACACAACACATTCTCTTTAATGACTGCATGTCCAATTGCAAGCTCCAGAACCAACACAATATTCCCAGTTTAAATCATCAGCATTAATATCATATCCGCGAGTCTTCGGCCGGTGGGGAGGCGATTTGCGAGTTGATTTATCCTAACCGCGACGGAGGATGGACCCCGCTGCCAACGCTCGCCATTACTTCTGCAAATGATAGATCTGCCTAATGACTTGTGCCGTCTCGTCTCAGCTGGAAGGAGATGCAGCACACAAATGAAAAACAGCGGGGATGCTCCAGCTGTAGGTTGTGTTAAGTAATGAGCCTAAAGGGATATGGTCACTTAATGTCCAGAGAAGCATGATGGTGTAAAGATGGAGAATGGAGGCATGCCACGTTCTTACACCTGCGGCTGGCTTCTATAAGTGCAGATAAAGGTAGGTTTATTCTGCAGATATACTGGAAAAATTAGGATAAGGGTTAGGTTTCGTTATAGAAATGATCAACATGGTCTTTTTATTGCGTATCTATTACATACCATTGAGAAGACAAGCTTTTTTTTTTTTTTTGTTGATAGCCATGTGACGCGTGGGGCTTGGAGTTGGTTAAGATAAGCATGAAGATTTTGTTTATAATAAATGACCTGTACATCAACCATAGAATTTACTGAGGCAGTAATGTGGGTAACAGAGACCAGGCTGAATAGATTTTTGAAAAGGGTTAAGTTTAGGAATAGTTAGAAAATTGTGTTAGTGATCTCTCTCATGTCATATCAGGGTTAGGATTAAGCCCTCAATCAGGGCATTTACATGGAGGCCAGGAAAACCAGATAACTAGCCTAGCCAATTAAAACCAGTTTTCCAAAGTGCATGTAAACCCGGGCAGACCTGTGAGGAGCTGTAAACCGTTTTTCTAGCCTAGTCTGATTTCCCTGATCATGTAAACAGACTGATTGATACGGTAAGTGTAACATTCTAAAGTGAATTTTGCACAATATCAATTTAGACTGTTGTCTTGACAATGCGCTTACATGGATCTATTAAAAATGCTTGTTGCCATCTTTAAACCACTGCTGTACCAATCTAGTAATGGACATTGTTTGGAGAAGGACAAAACTTTCTATCGGGTAAAATAGCATGTTTTCAAATCAAATCAATTTATTTTTGTATAGCCCAAAATCACAACAACAGTCGTCTATGAGGACTTCCTAAGATTATTAATTTAGCAAACATGAATAACAGGAAATAAAAATAAAACAATACATATTCAATGAAACGATACACATTCAATGAAACAACTGATCAAGCATGTCAAAGCAGATTATTAGTAGAGCAGATGAATGATTGTCCAGAGCATCCCCTGTCCTTAGACCCTCCTTCTCGGCAAGGAAAACTCAAAAAAACCCTAAGGGAAAAAGAGAAACCTGGAGGAGAACCACAGTGAAGAAGGGATCCACTCCCATGGACGAACAGGCTGTAGATGTAACTAAGGCTAAAGTTATACCCGCCCATTTTTGCCATATAAGGAAGTATGCATTATTCATTTTTATGTAAATAACCGTTCGTAGCTGGAGTTTGGTGAATTTGGCATAAAGGCTGTTAGAAGAATATGCTCGTTACGAACTCGTCGTGAATCTGACGTGAGTTTTCGCAGCAGCTTCTTAAAGTGAAGTTACGCACAGATTTAGGAAAACTTTCATGAATGAGGCCATAGAGTTTAGTTTTATAGAGTCCATAAGCAGAGGGAAACGACTCGTCTAGCAGGACCAGGACAGGCCAATCGTGGAGAGGGAGGTGGGCGGAGGTCCAGAAAGAGGAGGATCTTTAGGAGCAAGATCTCTCTCTCCTTCCCTCCTTCTAATCTACATGTTTCTCAACGTGATCTGTCTACGTGCAAAACAAAGCCTTTGCAAACAAGCGGAACGCAGAGAAGTGCTTCCGGGCGTAAAAAGTGTCCTTGTCCCCCAACACTCGTTGAAGCGTCAGCTTCGAAAATATTCTGCTTCAAATTCTCTTCAACGCGCAAAATTGGCGCTTCAATGCTGTCCGATCTGAACGCAATAATAGAGTTGAATTCGCAAAGCCTGAACTGTTGTCCCAGTCTGCAGAACCATAGAAGCAATGCTGCAATATAGCGTACTGAAACTAGTCACAGGTTGATTCTATAATGTCTCAGTTGGTTGTAAACTGTCGGCTAATGCAAAGGGAATTTCAAATGGCGGTTTAGTATTCAAATGGAAGTAGAGGGGGAAATGTATTAGCAAGCCGAGGTTTTGTCCGTAGAGCTTTTCCGTTAGCCGCGCCGAATGCTAATTGGTCAGGTTCCTATTCACTTCTCAATCTGCCGCACTGTGAAGCCACTAGTGTCAGCTGTTTCCGGGCGGTTTCGCAGCCTATTCATTATGATAAACAGAAGTATGGCCGTTGTTCCAAACCACAGTGAAATGAACAAATTAAGAGGAGCAATCGGTGCCTTTTGCAGACTGGAGAAAATGACTGGAATGTAAATATGGCTGAATAAAATCAAAAAAGAAATGATGTGTGCAATTTTCTGAAATTTAATGAGCATCTGTAATAGAAGTGGTTTGTGGAAGGCCGATAAACAGGCTTCATGATGCTGCTGTTTTGCACATGAAATACATATACAGCTTATTTTAAAGTAGAAGAAAACAGAAGGGTAAAAAAAGGTTAAAACTTGATGTTAAAACAAAAAGTGTAATAAAACAAATAACGTGCATGAAAATCAAATCAAAAGCCAGAAAAAGTTTACGTTTATCGTCAATTTACTTGTAGCTCTTTGCGCCATTATGAGTTGTTAGTGGTTTCCTTGGTAACGGTGATGGGAGGAGCCTGAGCCAGTCAGCTTTTGGACAATACAGTACTGTGTGAGCATACAGGTAGGATCATGTGGCACTACCTGTATTTAATCCTCTTTGTCTCCTCCTGCTCCTCCCTCTCTCTCTCTATTTCTCACACACACTTCTCCTGCTCCTCACTCTCTCACTCCTCCTGCTTGTCTCTCTCTCTTCTTCTGCTTCTCTTTCTCTTTTCTTCTGCTTCTCTCTTCGTTACTCCAGCTGCTCCTCTCTCTCTTTCCTCCTGTTCCTGTCTCTCTCTCTCTCCCCTCATGCTTCTTCACTCCTCCTGCTTCTCTCTTTTCTCTTCCTGTTTTTCCCTCTCTCCTCCTGCTCCTCTTACTCTTGTCTCTTCCTGCTTTTTTCTTTCTCTCTGTCGCTCTACTTTCTCAACGAAAGTTGAGCAAGTTAAATTACTGTCAAACTTAGACAACCACTGCTTCTCTACCTCCAACTAGTTGGTTTCCCTTTATTCAATATTTTTGAAAAGATATTATAAAAAAGGTACATTTTAAAAGGCCTAAAATTATATTTTTTTGCCTATATTACCATAGGTTTTCACATAAAATGAAATATATACACATTTGTTTGTACTTATAGTAACTTGCCAGAAAGAAGCTGCATTCAAAGATGAGCACAAAAAAAGTTGCTTGACATTATTTTATATCACTGTAAACGGGGAACAGAGGTGCATTGCCTTTACGAAGATAACAGGAGGGTTAAAATTCCAATAGTGCTGCATCGCTTAATTGTGTCTGTGTAGAAACAGCGTGTGAACATGAGTTCCTCCCCGGTTGCGCAAAATCACATTTATTTACATAAAAATAGTATTGAAACGATTCACTACGACCATGCATACCATTACACCCCTAGTTATCACTGATCTAAAGCTTGTTCTGCGTGTAATTGGGCACTGACTGAGTGAGCATGTGTGTCAGAGCGCCCTCTATCGCCTCATGGAACTCTAAATTGCTAGAAGACGTCAATTACATCTGTAGCAGGTCAAGATTTGATTAATATATTTGAACATCTTTGGGCTAGTGTACTCTTTTCATTAGACTGCTTTTTCAGAACTGGTGTGTTTTAGGTATTCCATATATTTTCTGTCAGAACTGTCAGAAGATCTCGCTCACGCCTGTGACTTTAAAAAATGCAAATCAGACGGAAGTTTGACAGCCGGATTCTTCCAAAATGTGACAGGTGAAACTTTAAATGGTTTACTTTGTATGTCTGGCAGCAGAAGGACGGGTTTGATGAAACCCAATTAGCTTTGTCACGCTTAACACGAACCTAGAATTAAGCCGAATGTAACAGAATGAAGGTAGTTATAGGGCTCTTTACTCTATGTCCATCACAGTAAGTGTAGCATCAAGAATTCTCAGTTTCTGCACCTTCTTTTCTTCAAATAAAAGTCTAAGTGAAAATATTATTCCAAAGATAATCAGTTATATTCAGACGTTCTGCTACTTTAGCAAACGGAGACTGCTCTGCTCATCGTCCTCTGGACACCATTGTTGTACAATGTACAGTAGCAATTACTCAATATGACTACTCAGACACCTTTTCAAACTATAATAGACATTATCTGTCTAAATCTAACTTATTCCCCAATCTCATAAACAAAGTGTTCTCATATGTATCGTTTTATTTTGCCACAACACAACTTAACAGCTGACTTTTCAGTAAAAAAAGTGAATAACCCTGAATGTACACAGACTGCCAGTTTGGTGGCGGGTCGGGGAAAGTGCTTAAAACCAATGCGCAAATGTACATGGACCTCCGAGGAATGGGGATACGGGTCTGCAGAAAGAATCCGCTTGAAGTAAATTTTGGTCTGGTGCGTCTTTCAAGTCCTTTTCAGAACGTTTTCGCGGAATTTTGTAATCCGCGTGGCTTTGGTCAAAACCGGACTGCAGTTGACAGCATCTGGTGTAACAGCCACTTTGCAAGAAACCCCTCACCGTGTCCCGAACCAAACCCCGCCTTTTTCATCATATAATATACCTAAATATAAATGGCATTTTAATACACAATTTTAAAGGTTTTCCCAACTTGCAGTTATTCCAGATAAGTATTTAATTTTACTGTGGGGGTTGCGAGTTGTTTACATGGTTATTTTTTAGGGTTCCCGGTCTGAAAAGTTTGGCAACCTTGGTAGCCTTAGTCTTACTGCTTGTATATAACATTTTAAAATGTGTTTTAAAATGTATTTAACATTTAACAGTCAGGTTTATTAAAGCTTATTTTCCCCAAGGTTGAAAGTTTGTGACAATAATGAATGTGCAGTTTCAGTGTTAAATTATGCACAACTTAAATCCTTTCAAAAACACAATTTTATTGTTAAAGGACAATTAAAGAGGCACATGTCGTCCCTTGTCCATTAAATTGAATGTACTTGACTGAATTTGAATGCTGAGTTTGAGTGATTGGTCCAGCGGCACAGACTGACAGGCTTGTACTCTATAGAAGTTGCTTGAAAAGTAGATTTTCAGTGCCAAGTGTGAGTGAATGAATAATGCATTGAAAAGTGCTTGCAGTATTTTGTAGAGCACTATGTAAATCCAGGGCATTATTATCTTGTTACATTATCCATTGACGCCACCTTTTTATCCTGAAGCCAAACACTGTACGATAAGTGTTTATGGCAGCTTTATGCAGTTTTAAAATGTTGTACTTAATGTGATGGATTAACATCTGTTGTAAATAAAGTACAGTCTCAATGCATTAAGAACCTCAAAGGTGTGCTGTGTCCCTTGCAGTCTGCTGTATATACACATTCTTGTGAGATCAGGATGGTGTCAGATAGACTGATCAGTATGTATTACAGAAGGACATTTTAATTGAGGTTTTGCCATTCAAGCAGCAGAGCTATGTGACCTGCTGTCAGCTGAGAGTAGTGTGCTTATGCCCGAAATGATAAAGCAGGACTATGTAGGCCAGGACTTCAGCACATTTGAGGTTGTACAAAATATCCACATTCTGGGAACACTTGGTGTTTGTTGGAGGTTGAGGTGCCAGGTGTTTAGGTAAATGGCCTCTGCTGAGCTGCCCCAGGGCTGTTTGCAATCTCTGAGAGAGGATGAGGGTTACTGTGTGAAGCATTTTGGAAACATCTGTCTGTGTAAATGCACTATAAATAAACTATTTATGCATTCAGCCAGTCACTCAGTCAGTCTTAATACACAGCTGTGAAATGAATCATTCAAAATGTTGCATCCAGATTATAATAAACCACCACATTTTAAAGGTTTACTGTGTAACTACTGTATGTTTTTGTTGCATTAAATAACATAAAAAAAAAAAAAAAAAAAAAAAAAAAAAAAAAAAAAAAAAAAAAAATAAAATATAAAAATAAAAAATATATATATTTTCATGGAAGAGCTGTTCCTTTAGCTTAATATGTTTTATTAAGGCATAACACATACATCCCCATTGAGAATGCCTTTCTATCCTTATTAACTTGTGCAGTTGACTTTTCAACTTTAGAAGTTCCACAGTGACGTTAAACAAGACATTAAACATTCCTTTTAGGTTTGAAGGCATCAGAATGTTTGTTATTTCAACTAGGATTGGAGAATTGCTCAATTTTGACCCTAAAAACTACTAATTTGGGCCAATCAGTAGGAAGTCAAATAAATTGGTCAAAGGGGGCATTTGGCCCTTGGGCTAAATGCCCGAATATTTTATTGAGCTTTGAATGACATTAATAAACTAGTGTGTGTCACGATGTCTGGAGTAATATAAAGTAAAGGAGTTTTAGTCTATTAAATGGTTGCAAGCTTCTTCCTAGCGTGATGTCATCGTTTATGACCAGAAAGTAAATGATAATTTTGCACTAGAAATTTTCTATAATTATGCTAAAAAGTCTAATTTAAATCTTTAAAAAAAGGCTAAAGTATTTGGCAAATCTTAGGTTTATTTTGGTAAAATAAGTAGATTAACCTATCATGGGTACTTGAATATATATTTTTTAATCGAACCAAGTGTATTATTGAACTTTTACTGAAAACATCATCGCTTTTCCTTCCAGATCCATCTCTTTGTTGGAATATGGTCCGGACAAGTTTCCTTCTCCATTCTTTCACAGAGATTTCCTGATTTACTGCTCTGTAGCTTTCAATAATGAAACCCATCCTTGCAGCGCGACAGCAGAGGCGACCGTGTCTGCGGGGAAATCGCAGTAGATTCCTCAAAGCTGTAGTTTTTTAGTGAAATATGAACATCTCCAAGTTTCCTCTGCCTAAGCTTCTCCGGTCTCCGCGGACTTCTGCTTTTTCCCTAGAAGATAAATGCTTGTTTTGGTCCCTCCTCTCCACAATAACCCGATGAATTATGGATGTCCGCGGATGGAGTCTTGTTTTGTTTTTTTTCTGACTCACTTGCTGTATTCACGGCTTTCCTCGCGGGACAGATCATATCCCAACATGGTCCAGATGCGGAGCGGAACAAACGGAGGTCACGCGCCATCTGTTGCACGCTCCGACTTTGTTGGAGTTTTCTTCCTCCGGACAATAACCCCAGACGAGCCAGTTTTTGGAAAGCCCGGGAAAGGTGTTAGCAGTCGGGTACGCTTGGGCCCTCTTTCACCTCTCGAGCAGATGGCCCGCGCAGAGGGGATTGTTGACAGACGCGACTTGGAACGTCCTTGACTGTCAATAGCGCCGGAACCTCTTTTCATTTCGTTTCGTAATCTGTGAAAACAAAAGATTTCAGGAGAAGGGAGGCTTGTAGGATTTGCGGGAAGACAAAGAATTTAAGACAGGCCCAGGGATCAGAGCTGTGTTGATTTGATAACGCGGTGCTAGAAAAAAAAACGAAAAGGACGATGAAATTGCTTTGGTTCAGCTGCTTCTTCTATGACACGTCTTAAAGAACGGAGCTCATTGTGGCTTTGAATTGATCTGACTTCTATTTCTGAAAAGTTTAGCGCTACATGAGTGCGAGGTCGATGAAATGATTTCGAATGAGAGGCACACTTTTAGACAATAGTTCTGCTCTTATGGAACATTGTACGTGCTGTGCAGAGTACCAGGGCACATAAGTGGTTTGATTCTTCATTCTTGCCTTATGACATCCTTTCATCACTTATTATTACACATCACCACATTTTATAGCATTTTATATCACATCGTGACATGACAACTATAGAACTAAACAGGTTTGTGGCTTTACTCGCCAATGTCTGATGCTGTCAAACTTGAAGTTAAACAAGAGTGCCTGATAGTAATGGATACAGCGTTGTTGTGTCTTTAGGCAAGATGTATTTACATTCCTTGCATTTACATGACCATTTTAATTTCGAATAAAGATAACGCAGTATAAATAATTCCGCTTTAAAAAACCATGATTGAAAGTATTATTCAGATTATTTGGATTTTAACTTATTCACAAAGTAAGTGGGTGGTTTGTTTCACTTTAAATCCAAATTAATGTATTCCTTTGTCATGTAACCGTTTCATTCCGTGCAAATATAGGCTAATAACTGCAAGATGGTGACACAGACTTGAAACTTTTTGTTTTTATATTTAAGTTATAGAAGCTACAAGCAATGAAAGAGTGGATGGCAGAAAAGACAAAACAATAACTTTTTCAAAGAGGCAGTGGAGTTTGGAACAAAGAGGATATACAAACAGAGACGCAGATCTAACCAGGCTCACGCCAGATGGATCTGTGTTGAACTCTTCCACAGTATCCATCTGGAACTTTACTCGCAGAAAGCGTTTAGGAAAAGGTGGGACATACATCGAGCTGATTGGGTGTGCGACCTACTTTATTCCAATGTATCGATGTCTGCATGGATTGAATAAGGTCGCACACTATTTGTGCAGACTTTACTATCACTGTAGTTACCAAAGTAGTATCTATCTTTCATATGCACTTAACAATTTGCTTCTTAATATTTTTGTTAAAACATTCACAACTTGTGAGAGCTCTCTGTGTTACGCAGTTACAGTAATGTTCTCATCAAGTTGCTTTGATTACAGCGTGTTACTGATGACTATTAACAATTGTTGCAGGTTTGTGTTTAACCAGTCCAGACTCAACCCCTCAGTAGATGGCATTGTCTGAGGTGGAGATGAAAAAGTGCACAGTGCAAAAAGCAAAAACAATTTTCAAAACGAGGTTTCTAAATCTAAGTTAAGCCCCATTCACTCAAAAACTTAAGCACATACTCTCAAAATTGAGCTCAATGCATCTTAAAGTTGGGTGCTAACTGTTTAGTTATAACTGTAACTTTGTTTTCCACTAGTAAGTAGAACTTTGTGAAAATAGACCACTGTTACTGTCTGAACTGAATAAAAATTTAGCTTCAGAGCCAATGCTGGCTCTGTTGGAGCTTGACGGTCATCCAGTTTAGTTTATGTTGGTAAAAGAAGTTTTAACCAAGCACAATGAACACGTCTATATAAGATTAAAGATTGAAGCTGACAGGTGCAGACACCCACCTATTCGAGTTACAGGTACAGAGGAAGACATAATGTGCTAGGTAGCACACCCATGAGACAGGAATGTCTTGCCTCGAGACAGGAGCACAAATCTGGGGAAGGATACGGAAAAAGTTTTGCTGTTTTGAAGGTCACAATGAGCACAATGGCCTCCATTCTTCAAAGACGTTTAGAACACCAAGACTCTGGATGTCCATCTAAACTGAGCGAAGCAATCGGGGAGAAGGGCCTTAGTCAGGGGAGGTGACCAAGAACCTGATAGTCACTCTATCAGAGCTCCAGTGTTCCTCTGTGGAGAGAGGAGAGTCTTCCAGAGAACAACTCTGCACAATTAGTATGTGCTGTTTTTTTTTTGACATTGTCATAATTTCTGTGTGAGGGTGAGAATTTAATACAAGGAATGAGCTGTACATGACAAAAAGTGAAAGAAGTCTTGGATATATCTTTTGAGTTTTTATTGCAGAACATGCAAAGGCGATTGACAGTTTTCTGTTAGGTGAAACAGCATCTGCAAAGAAGAGTCTGGATTTCAGTTTATCAACATGAGATTGACTGATGAATAGAAAAGGATTTGCATTTAAAACCTAAGAGAAACCTTTAGTCAAATCAATGGATATAAACATCAACCCATTTTTACTCTTCTTCCCAGTGAAATTATTGCTTGCAAAACCATTTTCAGCACCAGTCAAAAGTTTACCTCTCGTAACATCAGCGCCGCCTTTCACAGTTCTACTTTACGCCACCACTCAACTCATCCAAACCGCTTCAAAACTTCAAACAAACTCCCTCACTTGCATCCCAAATCTCCGACTGTAAGCAGATTTAATACTTACCAAAGCAAACTTCATAGAATTTACGTTTATCTTCCAAATAACGGGGCCCGAGCTGCTTTGGTTTGCAGAATGAAATCTATTCGGAGTTCTGTCACATCTTACCAAGCGGCTGCGGGATGTTGAAAGCAGCACATTTGTCACTTGGAGTCTCACGCTTTTCATCACGCTGGCGGTAAACTGGGCTTCCTTTTATTTGTGTGTCAGCTGTAAAACTCCCACACAAACCGCTTACAGGCCCCGTCTCCTGTAAACCGTGATTCAGCCAGGCTAAAGCTCCGCCGGATTACACAAATGTCACGGCGCGTTTCATGCCTCCGGGTCCAGGTCTCCGGGACGTCCACGAGGTCCGGTGGTTTAAAGTTTACTTCTGGAAGCAAGTAGAGCTGTTTCTTAAAGAGGAGAGGTTATGTAAAATCTACTTTTCGGAGTTTTTAAGCGTTGCAATGTCCTCGCGATGTGGATGTGTGTAGAAAA
The DNA here is from genome assembly GCA_038363315.1 of Mugilogobius chulae. Classification (NCBI taxonomy): domain Eukaryota; kingdom Metazoa; phylum Chordata; class Actinopteri; order Gobiiformes; family Gobiidae; genus Mugilogobius; species Mugilogobius chulae. The sequence continues at coordinate 5,159,486 of CM076397.1, read as the reverse complement.
CGTCGGATAGAGCTGTGCAAAAAAAAAATAACATCTACATTTTTTTGACATATCCCTATGACGATGGTCAAACAACATAAAGTCAATCTAATAGATGTTTCGAAAGTCGAAATGAGAGAACGAATGAGGATTACACGGTCTTGTTGCTGAGAACTTTGGGGAAAAACACACTCATGTTGATTTGAATCTGGAGAACGTCCTAGAATGTTCAAAAGATGGGCAAACAAACAGTTGTTCGATTTATAACATTGCACTTTGTCAAAATATAGAAAGAAATTTCCATCTGGTGATGTCTGTTATTGACTAGAATTTAGTGGCTCTTAACCTTTTTGACCTCGAGGCACAAATATTCATGTGCAAAGTAACTTCATCTCAGTTTAAATGTATTGTATTTTAGAATCAGACTGGACTAGATCTACAAAAAATGTATTTAAAAAAAAAACCTGGACTGTAGAATCTTGTCATTCAAATGTTGAAATTGTTGTGAAATGAATCACAAAAGTGCAGAGTTGTTACATTTAAACCCTTAGTTGAACACTTAAAGCTTATTATTATTTTTTTTATTGGTTCTTTTTTGTAATATTTTGCACTGTAAATGACTTAACATTTAATATTTTAATATTGAAAAAAAAAACAAAAAAAAAAAAAACTAAATTTTGTTGTTTTTTAATATTTAGTATGAAACTAGAACATGTGCAGATAGGTAATTTACCTTTTGTTCATTGTAAAACACAAAATTGATCTAAAACAACTTAAAAATAGGAACAACTCCAATGACTTCCTGTTCAAAACTGCAGAAATGGTATATTAAAATGGTCTATTTATATAGCTCTTTTCTACCTTTTCAGGCACTCGCTTTGCAATCTAGCATCCACTCACCCACTGTACGCAGACACTGAGGTAGTGTGGGTTAAGTGTCTTGCTCAAGGACACAACGACAATCTACTCCTGTCGTCCCACTGTGGCACCTGGTGTTCTAACGGTCTCCCATCCAAGCACTAACCAGGCCCTTTCTTGCTTAGCTTCTGAGATCTGACGAGATCAGGCTTTGACAAGCAGGTATGGCCACTGAAAAGCCCCGCCACTTCATTTTAAAATGTAACTGTAAAAAGCAACAGATTTTTTAAACCTATTTTTTATTGTTGGAAAGTGGTTATAGGACAGTATTGAACCATACATGCTTCACTTTCAATATTAATCTTTTCAATTTTAACAAGTAAATACAGACAAGTGGGAGGGGATAGGTGGTAGGTGAAAACGGAGATTACTCAAACATGCATGAAATCAATTCAAATATAACTTTGAGTAAACTAATGATAAAGGAAGGCCATCATAACAAGGTTAAAAACGTAGAAAAGTGAATTTGACATATTAGGTCCCCTTTAAGATGTGTTTTATTTTATTTGCTTAAAGCTTCTTAATTCATTCATTAATTTTTTTACAAATTGTTTCCATTAGCAGTCATGGGTGAGCCTATGCCAGTGGCTTTGGGTTTTAGATGGAAAACACCCTGGACTCTTCACAGGGGTTAGACTCAGACAGACAGATAACCATTCATGCACTCATTCTTACTCATTTGTTCACGTCACTGGTAACATCACACGTGTGTGAAGGAATGTCTGTAAGAACACTACAAAAATGTTTGTTTGAGGAACATGACTGTTGTGTGAAGAATGATTAAGCAGTGATCATGTGTGCACCCATGAAAACTAAAAAACAAGAGAATATGGCAACAAACAGCAGCTGGCAAGGGAAATGTGTTTGTCTTGTCTGACTGACTGTGTGTGTGTGTGCAGGTGTATGAGCCTGGCCTGACGTCACATGTTTGTTTAAAAGGTGCACATAAAGTAACAGTTTGATTTCTTGACTTATTCTGCTTTGACTAATCCTCTTCAAATGTTTACTGTTATGTTATATTGTCATTAAGATTCTAAGATAGACTGAGAATGGAAGAACTGTTGTTTTCTATTTGCATAAGTTAATCTTCTTAAGCACTATCTCACCTTGTGTTTTCGCCAATTGACCAGTTCCCCTCATTGTGTGGCCCTGCCAAGCTCTGCTGTGTGCAGTTTATCCCCAAATGCATCTGGCTTTGGAGCTCTGCCACCAGCCTGACATTGTGTTACTGGGCTACTGTTGCTATCTGCATATGACAACAGCGCTCTCAGAAGATCCCAAGGCTTTACCCAAGATTAGAACGTCACAATATAGACACAGTATGTTTCACAAGTTACCAAAGCATTTCAAGTGAATTTGTTTTGTGTTGCGTGTATGGCATAAGGCAGTGTTTTTCCACCTTTTGTGAATCACAGTAAATGATTTTGGTACAATTTTTTTGCCCATATGCGAGCTGTATCTGATTTTACCAAGTGTGAACAGCGCAAGTCCGATTTTTTTCAAATGCGACGCTTTCATATGTGAAAATAAATCCGATTTGTTTTTTATTTCAAACTACAGTCTGAACGCCAGGTCGCATTCATCAGACATTTACGTCACAAATGAAGAGGAGAAGCATCCGCCATAGCAAAAAGTTGGAGCGGAAACTCAACTCTAAGCCTGTAAAGCGGACACCGTAAATCATACACAGCCTGTTTAGTAACCACGGTTATCACAACTACTGCAGCAGAGCATCAAACAAAGACAATCAAACAGAGACAAACAGGGTGGATAATCTTCACTCATCTCTGAAAGTTTTCAGATTAAACTGTGAGCTTTACCGGTCCTTTTTTCCATAAAGTTACCAAACATTGCTGCAATCCGTTTAGAAGTATTGTTTGAAAAAAGAAAAGCCAAAAATTGCGAAGCAGTCCTCTTGGTTGTTTTTGTTTATCGCGGCACGGCCTGGTCAAGTTATTCTAACGTCATTATCATTGACTACTTCCTGTCAGTGTCGCCAACTTTCTGTGCTTCAAACGCATTTCTCTGTGCACTCTGGCAAATTTTACACATGAATTAACAGTTCGGACTTGTATCTTAGTAGTGTAATGTTCTGAATGTTTTCTCTTTGCGACTTTATTTTAGTCAGGAAACAGAACATGCTAATGTGCGCTGCTGTTAGCAGCTTTCAGTGAAAGTATTTGGTCTTTGCGGCTTTGCGACACCAAACATGTCTTGGCTTTGTATTTACAGTCGTGTGACGTGACGCTCTTGCAAGCGGGTCACTTTTGGGGCCACATCTTGTTCACACAGAGACAAGTTGGAGTCACATGTTTTGTGTAATGTGAACGACCACATGAAAAAAATGGAATTGATGAAAAAAATCTAAAATGAGAATCCGATCCTGCAGTGTGAACGTAGCCAGATTCTGCTAACACTACACCACTGTTAAAGCATAACATAATGAAAAACTTGCAATGCATTATTGTCACATTGAAGTTTCTTTCGTAGCTTTAAAGTGAAGATGTTGTCCTGTTCACCTGCACTGTCTTACCTTCTTATGCAAGAGTAAAAATTGCTTGGACATTTTACATCCACAAAAACAAGTTTTATATTAAAATATTACAGAGTGCTTCTAAGTACCAGGCATGGAGATTGGTCTATTGTAGTAATTAAAGTTGATGAGGGAAGCCAGACAGAAAAAAGTCATCAAAACACAGGGAGCAGGCGAGTGCCACCTACGCAACACTGTGCAAATGAGAGACATTAAGTAATCCTGCCAGAGCAAAGACACATTATGCCCCATTTGTTGTGTTGTGGGTCTTTGAAGTAGCATTTCAAGTTTTAGAAAAAAAATAAAAATAAAGGTTCTGTATTAGCCAAGTGTGAACCCCATCGAGAGTTGAATTATTTCTACTGGCAGCAGAGGGAATCGGACACAACATTCTATAAGTTATTAATAGTTAACCCTTCGAGTGCCAAAATAACACGTCTGCACAGGTCTTCCAGGGTCTCATCTTCAAACTACAGATTCTCTGTTTCTGATAAACTTTGGTAGTTTGAAGCTCACCTTTACACCAGGCTACACACATGCTCTCTCTCTCAGTGCACTCTGACCACAGCTGACTGCTCTCTGCTGCTTGTGCTGAACCTTCTGGACATGCTGTAAATACATTTTCATACCTTGTGACTTGTTTGACTTCTACACGAATTTAAACTGAAATATGGAAAATCGCTACATTTCACCAAACACAGCCAATAAAAAGTGCATTGATATGAAATAAAGACTGATTAAAAACTTGTGAAATCTCAAATTTCGTGCTGTAAATGAAAGGTATAGGGTTCCAAATTTCTATCACACACAGCGCTGAATGGATGTACACGGAATGCGAGTCTGGTGCATCCCACAGAACTTAGAAAGTGCTTAAAACCAATGTGCACATGTATAGTGACCTCCGAGGAGTGCGGATGCGAGTGTGGGAGTGGTGCAGGTGTGCCGAAAGATTTAGCAGGAAGTCTGATTTCCCCGGAGACCACATCGATCTGATGCGACTTTCAAGTCATTATAAAAGCGCTCACGCAAGACTGTGTGGTTTTGGACGAAACCAGACCGCATATGAACGCTTCTGGTGTAGGAGGCACCTTGCAAGAAAGCCACACATATCCCAAACCAAACCCACCTTGCAGTCAGTGTACACTAGGGTAACTCTCCTTCTGTTACTGTGCGCCCGTTAGGACCGGTGCTGGACACGGCTTCAAAAGTTTAAGCTCAAAAGCGGAGCGTTTATTTTAATAAGTTAACAATAAATATGATCAAGTTGTGCGAAAGTGCAATGCAGCAGGCGGGTGGCGTGGCCAGGTGGAGCAGCCAGAGGAGAGTGTCAGGGTGCAGGAGGCGGGTCCCTTTTATAGACACCTGGAAACACTGGGCCCTAGCACATCCAGGTCACCTCAACACAGACATCAATTGATTAAATGCAAATAACAGCCCCTAAACCCTCCCCAAACCTCTGATCACAGGGCAGTAATGAGTCTGACTGACTCTCCTAAAGCACAATTTTACAGGACGAAGCTAAGAGGGGCATCTGGTGCTGGGCCTAAAGCGTCTTGAGTGTCCAAAAAAGCGCTATATAAGTGTGATGAATTTATTATTATTATTTTAAAAATCTGGTCTAAGGGTTTTTTTTTTTTTATTTAAATTTTTTTTATTGACGCTTGTCTTTTTAATTATAGTAAAATTACATCCCAAAGTAAAAATATCACATCTAAAACTCACTAAAAAGCAGAAAATTGCACTTAATAAAAAAATAAAAAATTCAATGGGACGAGCTCCCAGATGCCCCTCACTTACATCGAAACCATGCTCTATTGAAAACATATTTTGATTGGAGAGTTTACAGTATCTGTGTGTAAATGTAATTCAATAAAAAAAAAAAAAATTTGCCCCCTGGTGGTGGCAGTAGATTGACTCATGGTGTGGCTTTTCAAGGATGACAGCTGAAAATATCGACTCTTGACCAGTTAACCACAAAGGCAAAATTCTATGGAAAACTGAACTTTTCTCTTTTTCTGACAAATGAAATATATTTTAGAACAACTAAATCAAGCTGTGTGAGAACAAAGTTTAAATTAAGTTATTATTAGCATTGTGTATGTATTTACATATTTGGACAATTGGAAACCTTTATTCATCTCCATGTCTTTGTCTCAGTATATTTCCTTAAATTTTAATAATAACAATGTACTTATGCACTATCTAGAATTTTTATGAACAAAGATGAACAATACATTTTCTAAGGGCCAGGTTAGCCTCATTTCATCTAATACAAAGTTGACATTCTGTGCGAAATCCAACACATTCTCTGTCCTCTTCTAAACCCGGCATTGCCTTTCACAAAGCCGTTATAACCTAATCCTCACCAGTTGGCTCGTTGTATGCAAAAGGCCCCCGATGCCGCGTACTCATCCCGTGCAGTCGTATTAAATAAGAGAATAATATAGATTTGTTCTGGTGCTTCTCCCGTCGTGGAGGACAGGTCTCTCACTGTGCCAGGAAGCAGCTGCCATCTGCGCGGGCGAACACGAGAAGGTCGCCCACCCCCAAAGGACCCTCCGGCACCAGTCACCTTGTGCCAGTCAAGAGCTACATGTTACAGCGGCTCTAATTAAAAATGCTAATCTGACATTTGGAGTGGAGCTGGCTGTACAGGCATGTGGAAAACAAGGAAATCGACATTATTACATTTGTGCAACATAGCTGGAAAGATAAGGTCATATTTGAGGTGTACAGTATGTTGGACTGGGTGATATTGACAAAAGCTGATATAATTTTTGATTACAATATACAGATGATATTACGGAGTTCTAAGCAATTTTGTTGAAGCTTAAAAGCGACATTCCAGCTTCTTTACAATAAAATACAAAACCAGGTATTGCACAGAGTCCTGAAAGGGTGTCTGGAAGCTCTGAAGTTGTCTTAAGTGTGTGACCACCATGATGACCCCAAATATCGTCACGCTAGGATCTAGAACATTCCAACCGGGTTTGAGGTCTATGTTGGAAAGCAGCACATAAATGCAGCTCTTCATCACACAATGGTACTTGAAGATGTGTAAACTAGTCCTGTCAGAAATTATACCATTTGTAGCAATCCTCCACTTTACCACATGTGCAATACAAAGCTCTTTAAGTAAGCCATGCCTTATTGAAACAATGCAAATGACCGTATAAACAATAATGCTGTGTTCAGATTGGTCAAAATGTAGCGTCCAATGTGTCTAGTTTACATGTTAGGTCAATGTAAACCCACGTTGTGAGGCACACAGTGATTTTTTGCTCAAATTTGCATCCAGTGTGTTGATATTTGTTGGAATTTTTGTTTGAGCGCCCCAAATTCTTGCAAAGTAGATGCTCCGACCTGCGTCAGATGCTTTGGCCGCTCATCAGGCGTCGACCCACAGTTGGGCTTGCTTTCATCAGCTGAACGTCCACATCCACCAATCAGACACTTCTCTCCTGTAGCGTAGTGACATGCTGCTTTTTGTGAGTGCTGAGCCAATCACAGAAAACCCGGGAACTCCACCAAAACTGCGTAACCCGATCTTACAAGAAAGTGTACATACATGACATAAATATGCCAAGCGTTGCAGTCCCAGTTCATTTCTATGGTCGTTGCAAAGATGTGTTCTTATGACTATTAATGAAATCCTTATCCTAATCACCTGATGCCTAAACCAACCCGTTTCACCTAAAGAAAATGTCCCCACTATGTTTTTTACGCTGTGAAATCTCATGCAATTTTACGCTTTTTCATATCATGCTATATCCACGACATAATAAACGGCATGCAAAAAAGGCAAGAAATCATGCTCATAAACGCTGTTTTTGTGTCGTGATAAATGTACACTTTCTTGTGAGACTGTGTTGAACAGCAACACACTAAACCTATCATAAATAGGTAGCACAGAAGATTTTTTTTCAATATGAAGGCAAAGGTTTAAAGGAATTTATACGTTACTAATCGTTCAAAACTGAAGCAAGAATCAAAAAAAAAAAAAAAAAATTTTTACAGATACGTTTGACATCTTAAATGTTTTGAAACATATAGAAAAAATAAGTTTTGAAATTGTCAAGGTGTGGGGGAGGGGAGCACTGTTTGAGATTGGATCGTCCTAATTTTAGACAAAGTGATTGGCTCTGTTTTGGTTCCAGAACCCTTCTGCATTTGAACAGAATGTAGCAGGGCTGGCTGGTCAGGCAAGTGTTTAAACCAGTGGCTCCCAAAGTGGGGGTCGGGACCCCTCGGGGGGTCACGAAGAAAAATCTGGGGGTCGCAAGATGATTTCAAAATGTATTATTACAATTATGACTTGCCTTTTAACCAGCTTTTTGGGGGAATTTGGGTCATATAAAGCAATACATTGTCAAATAAACACAATTAAACCTAATTTAAATGATTTTGTAACTTAAATTATCACAAAAGTATATATATTTTTTTTTGCTGTGGGGGTCGCGAGTTGGTTGCACAGTTATTTTGGGGTCCCGGGCTAAAACGTTTGGGAACCCCTGGTTTAAACCACTGCTGCTGCTGCAGCTTGTAGGAGGAGAAAGTTGTGCTATCGATTAAGTTAGCTACATTTTATAAATGCCCCTATCTCTTGTTCTCTCAAGGGGATCAACCTTTGAGCAAAACAAAGCCTTTTGCAAAATGCAGAGAGGCGTAAAAAGTGTTCCTTTCCCCCTACCGCCTCTACACCATTGGGGTATTTAGGACACCTGTAGGGGTGACAGCTTCAAAAAATATGTTTATTTCGCTTCAACTTGCAAAGTTGGACCCGTCAACACTGTTGGGTCTGAATGCTGCACAAGATTGAAAATAATCAAATTGAGTGGGTTTTCAAGTGTCTGAACTCCATGAGCTGTGCATTTAGTTCAAGAGTAAACACTTAATCCTTGTTACCATAGAAAATATTAAGTGTCCTCCATAAAAAGACAGAAAAAATAAAACTTTATTTGAGTTCATATGAAACCAGATCCACCAATATGAACCCAAACCTCTTCAACCGTCTCTTCCTGAAGTGGAGCAGCTGCTGCACTCATCAAACCAAAAATACCTTTTCAATTTTGCAACAAAAAAGTAGATCCAACATTTGCTCTCATTTAATCTCCCAATCTCATCCAAAATTTGAGGCTTTGAATTATACTGCCTTTTGAAAACGAAGCTCTGCCCTTCAGCGAAAACATATCTAAACAATATCTCATTTGCATGCGCGATATTGAAGAACATTACATCAGCCGATAGAGCGTTGCTAGCCTCGACTTTCTCGCCTGCAGCTCATGATTACCACAACACAACCCAAATACCTCTGATTCACTTTGCATTTAAACTTCCAGACAGGGGCTATTGAAGTTATAATCCAGGTGTGGTAAACAACACCGCGACAGGAGCAGCTTTCGGGGCTTTGAAGATAAGAAAAGTGGAGTCAGAGTGGAACAAATTCGAGTTAGAGAACAGATAAGGCGGTTGAGGTGGCAGCCGTACGTTTGCGGGCTCTGATTCGAGTTCAGACGCCTGCTTGTGAGGCCTGGATGTGTCAAACTGCGGGGCCTCGTCGGGCGCATTTGTAAATAGTGGTGGTCTCTAGTGACTACTTCTGTTTCTGCGACGACAACTTTCAATCTTGTGTGTTTAGGTTAGATGTCAAGGTAGTTTGGTTTGCTGCTGTTTTTCTTTACATTCGAGTAGATACGCTGGGAAAACAAGTTGAGTAAATGTGGTATTTTAGATGGTTATCAGACGGGAGTTACATTTTCTGTGTCCAGTTTCGAATCATAACAAAAAGCCCTGACTACATTAAAGGTCAAATATGACATTATGGTTCTCAGCTTTTTACACCAAGCATCGCCAGATAAAAAATATGTATAAAAACACAGTCTCACTGAAATGTGTATCTATACTATGGCATGTTACGTGTCTATTATACAACATTTCTAAAGAGATGCTATTTTCTTAGTGTTTTATGGACGCGTATTTTTGTTGAAGCTACGTGGGAACATTTTCTTTGGGTTTTCGACTAAATTTAGAGAATAGGGCTGCAATTAACGATTATTTTGGTAATTGATTAGTGGACCGATTATTCTTTTCGATTAATCAATAATTTGTTTAGAATTCAAAAGTTACTTGAATACAAGATTTTTGACAAATTTAAGCTGTGGTAAAGTCGTTTGATAACGTCTTGGAGATGTATTTTTTAGGTTTGTTAAAGAAAAAAAGAATCAATTTCTATCAATGCACTGTAAAAAACCTAAGGCCAAATTAAACTAACTTAAGGTTTATGTGATATAATTGATAATGTAAGTCAAAGATTTCAACCAAAGTTTTAAGTTATAAAGAGAGAATAGAGAGAAGAGAGAGAGAAGCGAAAGAGAAGGAAGAGAAGGAAGACAGAAAGAAAGAGAGAGAAACAGGGGAAAAGAGAGAGGGAGAAGACAAGAGAGGAGAATGAGAGACCGGAGAGAAGAAGAGATGAGAGCAAAGAATAGAAAGGAGAAACAAGAGATAAACAGAGAGAAGAGAGATTAGAGAGAGGAGAGAAAGAGAGAGGAGAGAAAGATGAGAAAGAGAGACAAAGAGAGAAACAGGAAAAAAGAGAAGGAGATGGAAGAAAGAGAGAAACAGAAGAGAGAGACCAGTCGGAGAAAGAGAAAGAACAGAGAGAGAAACGAAAGGGGGAAGCGAGAGGAGAAACTGAGGACGAGAAGAGAAGAGAAAGAGGGGCCGAGAGACCAGTGAGAAACAGAAGAGAATAGAGAGGGAGGGAGATGAGGAGAACGGAGGGAGGGGAAGGAAGTGAAAAAGAAATGTGAAGAGCCGAGGTAAACTGAGATAGAAGAAATGAGAGAAAAGAGAGAGAGCAGGCGACAAGAATGAAAAGGTAGAGAGTCCGGGAGGCGACGGGGATAGAGCAAAAGGGGGGGAGCTGGCGAAAAATGAAGAGAGGGAGAAAGAAGAAGAAGAGATGTCAGAACAACTCACCACATTAGTTTTTAATACAAATAAAGGCAGAAATTGAACTTACATTTATAATTGAGTGTATTTTATTTTTTACAGTGTGGTATAGAAACTTGATACTCATTTGAACAAAGATCCTACTAAAAAAAATAATAATTCATAAAAAAAAATTACCAATACATAACCTGAGCCTTAATCAAAACTAGTTTGAACCAAATGGTTCATTTAAAGCGTTGTATTTTGTCCTGATAAAGAGCATTTTTAATTATCGCTGTAGTATCATAAGGCTCCTATATAAGAGATTTGATTACTAAATTAGTTGGCGATTATTTCAATAATCAATTAGTTGAGATGATCAATTAATTGTTGCTGCCCAATTAGAGATAATGTGTTCTAATTTAATTTGAGTTTATTATTTTATTATACACAGAATCCAAAAACCAATATATATGTTTTGTGTAATAAGTATATGTACATCTTCCATATTAAAGGTGCATTGCGCAACTTTTTGGCCATAAATTGACATGAATGAATGCACTTCTTTTTTTTTTTTCATTTAGGTGCCTTTGTTACACTAAATAATTAGCAAAAATCTAGGTTTTTACTTGAGTAGGCTTGCCATGACCACAAAATAGTTAACAGGACGGAAAAGCTGTTCCTTTAGCTGCTTTTTTTTTTTTCATATTATGCCATAAATGTATTTATTTCCATTCAGAAAGTCCCAAAGTATAGTTTGAACTTTCTATTGCTACTGAATTGTGTGGATGACTTTTCACCTCCAGAAAGTTACACAATGCACCTTTGTTTGTACATGCTCTCAATAACATGTTTTTGTAGGTAACACTTTAGAATAATTAGGCTTAATAAATCATTAACAACATCTTAATAAAGACTTAATTCGGTATGAACAAATGATTAATTACGGTAATAGATGAAAAAGCTTATAATGCTTAGTAACTACTTAATTACTCCAAATCCTGCCCCCAACCCTAAATCCTAACCTTAGCTTCTTAGTTAAGTAGTTATTAGCTTTAATACCTTTTTCATTATTATTTCACCATTAGTTCATGAATAATTAAGGTTTATAATGCTTTATTATGGTTTACTAAGGTCAATTAAGGTGTAGTACTATAAGTGTTTTTTTTTTTTTTTGTTTTTTTTTTGCACCCACCAATTTAGTACCTGGCTTTGATAAATCAGGCTCGTAAGTGTAACATAAAAAGATAATGTTTGCACTTTTGGATTAAATAAAAATATACATATCCATTGCACAGCTGAAAAATAATTGGTGTTTCTTTAAGCGTCTGTTGTGCATTACACTAATGGAACATATACTGACCACTCTCCTGGCTTATACAACATAATGGCAGCAATCATAACCTTCTCAATGTAACACCCAGAACATTCATTGATTATTCCAGCTCCTTTTAATTGGACGCAGTTAACCCAGTAATGACTTCCTCCCACCAGGGCAAATGAGATACACGTCTGAGCCGCATCGAGCCGCTCCGTAACAGATGAGCGTCCGTGGGATTGATTACATCAGCGTAACCAGGGAAACGCGCCGACCGCAGCACTGCAAATCAAAGGTTCGTGTAAACAGCTTAACCCTTTTACACCGCAAGACAAGCCTGCCGCGCAAACTCGAACGGACGAGATCCCGGCGTGATTGAGAAAGTCGTCGGCTGAAACAGAGGCAGGGGCTACAGCGGGGAAGTGATAGCAAGGGACCGTTTCTAAATCCAAGTATTACAAGTGCAATCTCGGAGCAGTGACAGGCCTATAAGGGTTCGGGGAGGCTTAGTAGAAAGGGCCAATGAAAGGTTATCAGGCCATATCGGCCGGTGGCTGCGTTTAATCCTCCAATCACGGCCCTGATAGAAGCGAAGAGAGTCGTGATCCCGGAACAGTCTGCACTCGAGGCTGAATTATGTTGTGTAAGTGTAAGAGACACTTGGAACGTTAGAAGAGCCCAGCCGTTGGTAAGTTTTGTGTTGGAAGAAATAGAACAAGGCCTTTTATTCTCCTCTTGAAATGTTTGAGTACATGTTATAAAACTGCTTCTGTTACTTAGAGAAAAATAAAGTTTTTACTTCCAGCTGAATGGTTTTTCATGAAAGTTTTCTTGTGTTTTCTTGAGATTGTGTCACAAGACAGCTACAGCTAGATACCTTAACAGAGCAGAGAGGTGGGCAAAACTGCTATATATTATAGGCATGCAGGAATACAGGAGGAGAGAGAGAGGGAAGAGAGAGAGAGAAAAGAGGGAGAAAGAGAGAGAGAGGAATTACTGTTCTAAAACTTTTTTTTTCAAGTTACGCTCAGAGGACGCCAATTTAAAGTAGGGTAGCTGATTTTTACTCTTAAATATGACATATTCCTATCCTAAATCCTTCAACACGTAGAACTAAAGAGGCTTTCATACCTACAGCTTTGGTTCGCTTCAATCGAACTAGAGGACCAGTTTGAGTTGGCGCGCACCAACGAACCACACCAACCACGTTGGAGTAGTCTGATCTGCTCCAACGGACTCCAAGTCATGACAAGTCCAAGTCAATGTCAAGTCAGTGCCCCACAAGTCAAAGTCAAGTCTTAGTTCTTAATTTTCAGTTTTTATTATTTACTTTTTGAGAGAATGTAAGAGTTATTGATGTTAAGTCCAAAGTCTTAGTTCATCAAAATAGTGACTCAAATCTGACTCGAGTCTAAATGGGATGGAATTTGTGCAGATAATCTCAGAAATTTACCCAGATTAAAGACATTTATAATGTTTTCTGAGACATTTTTTGTTTATCAAATTTCCCAGTTTGGCTTAGCATGTACCTTTGATCCTTGTTATGTGTCTCGGGGACTTTTTGCATTTTCTTTTTAACTGCTACACCATTGCTACATTTATTGGAGATATTTCAATAATTTCTTCAATACAAATCTTAGTTTGAGCCATATTAAAAAAAAGAAATCCACTTATAGTTTCCCTGTACAAAATAATATGATGGGCTCAGGAAAACTCCCCACTCTATCTTTTGTTTGGCAGCTGTAATAATACAGTAGATTGTTTCTACACTTTTTTTTGCTTAAATCTGTTCCACTTCTGTTCTGACAAAAAAATACCAAAATAACAAAAAAATAGATAAAAATCCTCAAGGTTTTATTATTTTAAAACTTGTATGAAACTTGTGACCTGCTATTCACAGGCCTGTTTCAATGGGAAATACACACAATTCATCATCAAGTCTAAAGAGACACATTTCAGCTCTTCTCAAAAGGAACAAACACAAATGTTTGGGAAATCACTCTTTATAGAGGATTTTCCAAAGCAAAAACAAAAAGTGTTTATAATGGAAGTCAATGGGGACAAATGGCTGAAACAGAACAAGAGGAAGAAACAAACTACAAACTGCTTCTGCACAAAAACTACAAAACTCCTTTAACATGTCCAAGGCTGTAATTAAAGGTCCACACAATCCAGTTTATATTCACATTTGAGATGAAAATGGGCCATCAAAACAAGTGTATTAAAAGGCCGCTAACATGAATTTAAGAACTTTTTCTAACGGGGACACAAGGCTTAAAAGCACCAGAATGCCTGCCTCTGATTGCATTTCTCCTCTCCGCCACAACGTAAACAGTTCCTTTTAATCTTTTCAAAGCCGCACTGCACAAACTCTTCTTCCACAAGTCAGGCGGCGCGTTCTTTTCATCCTGTATACGGTCGGACCCAGAGGGCGCCGGCGTTTTTACCTAATTTACTCCTCTCCCTCCATCACCTCCACATAAAAGCCGGTGCCAAATGGATCAGTCAATAAGCACATCACAGACAGACAGCGGAGAGTATCACAGGGCCCTCCAGCTTTTTCACCAGTCGCGGGGCCCGAGCGGAGGACAGGAGCTCCCGCCAAAAACCAAAAAGGTCAAACAAGTATTGATCGTAAATACAAGGCAGCGCAGAGGAGGAGGAGGAGGCTTCGGGGACAGGCTTAAAGGGAGCGCCGGTGGAACCGACAAACGAGAATTAATGAAGCTGTGGAAGAGGTGGTAAAACGCGTCGTGATGTACAACAGAGGTGAAAAGAAGTTCCAAAAAGCTAAACTTGTCGGAGTAAACACAGACGAAGTTTTTGTCACGCAGACGTAGCTAAAGGGAAAGGTGGGCGGATCGGTCTAAAAATATACATTGTGGCTTGTGTTGAATGAGTAAAGACTTTATGTCAAAGTTTAAGTCAAAGTGGGAATGTTCATCATGGCTTTTATAAACTATGGACATGGACGAGGCAGGTGTGTCCGAATTACAGATAAAGATGTCTATTGCAACTCTCCAAAATGTCTTAGTTGCTTTGGTCCAATTTATTATAATCAGAACCCGCCTGCTCAGTGGGCAGCCTTGGTCCACTTGTAGCAAACTTCATGGCCATATCCTGTCAGATCTCAGAAGCAAGTTGGGTCAGGTCAGAACTTTGATGGACCTCTATGTGACAATATAGTGTTACCTGACTGACCTAACTTGTGGGTGGCAGTATAGAGGGATTCTTTGTTTATCAAGACAGGTGATGCATGTGCACTCGATATGCAGAAAAAGCTGCTGCTCTTGACCAAGTGGAGAAACAACTCGAGCAAAGGCTGCTGTCAGCTAACTTAAACTATGCAAAAACTGCTAATTCATATTTGTGATGATATTCAACCCTACGACCCTTAAAAATGTCATTCAGCTGAGTGAAAAAAAAAAAAAAAAAAAAAAGCAAGAAAAACACTGTCTCAAGCTTCAGGAGCCAGACGTCTGTCAGACCGGTTCAGAACTGATCCAAAAAGCCATCTCTTGTCTTGTTTTGTTGTTTTAATCAAAGAAGTTTCCTCAGCTAACCAAATGAGCAGGGTCTTTTTCTGCATGCGCAGTAGAGGTAAAATGACTCAACCAAAAATCCTTCTATTACACTCTGCTTGTCCAAACCCTGGTGATAAGATGGCTTTTTGCACAATGGATGCGTCAGTGGCACTTGTTGCGAGTTAGCTAACTCTGATTCAGCTAACATCCATCCACCAAACATGCGCAGTTGTTCTTTTTCTCATGGGACGTGCGCAGTTGTGCGGGCTCATGTAATTCGTGACCCACGCTGACCAATCAGTGTGCAGTGTGCAGATTTGCTCTATGGAAAAAAAAAAAAAAAGCTTCTGGACTGATAAGATTATCCCACTGCAGTATTATTTGAGTGGCCACTACTTCAACTCAAGACAGTAATAAGATAGAACTATCCTATCCAGATTTTTTAATAGATCCATGTTTTATACAGCCTGCTGAATCTATTAGAAGAAGAAGTAGTTAGATGTGAGACCACTAGAACCTGAGGTGCCACTGTGCACTCACAAATACAACTACATAACTTAAATCAGTTCAACTGTCCTAAATATGTGGATGTACAATTTTGAAAGAAAAAATGTCTACTCTTAGTTTAATCTAAAATTATAAATTGACAACACTTAAAACATTGAGCAATGCAGGAATCAAACCATTTACTTTAAAGCAGTCCAAACCACCTTAATGTTAGACATAAAATCAAAGGCATTATTATTTTAACATCATCTATAGATATATTGCCAGGTTTTCTCTAATTATTTTAAGATCAGCTCCCCACACACACCAACATTTATAGCCTGAAGACCAGTTGGAAAGTTTTGTTGAAGAATTCAGTGATAGCATAACTGAGTTTTACATCATTTCAGTTTGATCAGGTTTACTTAAATACAACAACAAATACAACCAATAACCATTACTTCAAACATGGTTCTGTTATTTTTCACTATTGGTTCATGTGAAATTTGTGCCACTTTAGACACAAAATCCCTTCTCCTATCCTTACTAAACTTGAAATATATGTATTTTTCTATTTATCTGCATTGTCTTACCATTAGAGCCAATCAAAATCACTTCCTCATAAAAGCTTTTAAACCTCTCCAATCCTTCCGAGCCTCCACTCTTCCTCCATAATCTGCAGAGCGACATCTCTCACATTCTTGTATCTTTGCAGGATTACGCCTTGAGCCAGACTTTTGGAGTTCACAGTTTGCGCTAAGTGCCATGTTCAGTTCCATCCCCCAGCCCTTATCATATCTGCCAAGTGCACATTGCCCTCCGGTGTCAACGTTTAGCCACAGGACGGGCCAGGTGTGAACTGCCCGAGGCTCCCGGCGCTACCGCAGACCTCCCAGCGGCTTAATATTCATGAACTACGTGTCATTTTAAGCAGCGCGAGACCTTGGCAACCCTTGGAATTGCGTACTTTCAATAATGCAAATGAGCCCGGAGCTAAAGGCAGGAGGTAATAATAACCTACAGTGGACGGATCGCTGGTTACGCTCCGGTGGCACCGCAAGGGCTGACCTCTTTCTGAAATAAGAGCAAAGACAATACTCGCACCTATGTTAGAAAAAAAAAAAAGAACAGGTTTGGACACTTGGGCCTGTTCTGACTAATCTAACAGCTTGTTTATAGGGCGAAGGGTGGTTAACCTCACAGTGGGACGTCTGTAAATGGTTATTTTGTGGAAAACAGTAGCACTGCCAAACAAGCATGAGTGGAATTAAACTTTAAAGGGGCACTATCAAAAGCAGATTCAGTGATCCAGGTCTATGGGAAGCTATGATGAAGGTACATAGTGCACCTTTTAATTTAATCATTAAATTAGTAAATGATGATTGTTTTGCTTCCATTGTTGGTGAAAATGTTCTTCAAACACTCCAGGCTAGGAAATAATTCATTTGAATCAGCTTCATCTTATTGCATAGATTGAATTTTGGAAACAGGTTATTTTTTTAAAGGCACACCTAGCAATACCTCAAATCACATTGGTGTTCCCCAGCACACCGGTTGAAAATCACTGATATAGATGACGGTTTAATTTACACAGCATATACAACTGTCTTCCAAGGTGTTTCACGCGGCAACTCCCTCCCCACTCAGTGATAACAAGCAGCCCTGTAGCAGCTCAGCAGAAGCAAGTCGCCTAAACACCTGGAGCCTCAACCTCTGACCACCAAGGATTCCATAAACTGCATGTTATTGGGTACAAACATGAAAAGGCCCGGGCCGTGCGGAAGTCAAACCGTCTTGCTTTGAGGCGAGAGTGCTACCCAACCTGCCACTGTGCTGCCGCGTCACATTCACAGTTCTAGACCCAGATGTAGTGGTGCATTGAGCTCCATGAATCATAAAAGCTCTTTTTTATGTCGACAAGAGCAGCAGAGCCTGTCATTAACTTTATGCACAAAAAATGGACAAGCAGCTGTAGTCAAACATCAGCGCAGTCACGTTGAGTCAGCTTTGTTGAATGGGATGCAAAGGTCAAAGCATATCAGTGAGCTATGACATTACTGCAAATTTAGCGAGGTTACTGTAGTCCAAGCTCTCACCATTATGTGTTCTTAGCTTTGTGGCCTTAGTGTGAGGTTGGCCGTGAGTGAGTGTGTCGGCAAGCCACTATATCTCTGTCCTGTGTGTAGCTTTGTGTTCTGATTTTTCTGTATATTGTGTTATAATGGTTGGCCTATTGAATGGCAGGTGCCCTTTAATTTTCCCTTGCCTGTCTGCTCATCCGCTGTTTTGACTTGTGCCCTCTTTCCTGTGGCGCAACAGGCTGCCACAGTATGGACAGTGTCAGTCCTGCAGAGAGTGGGCAAAATGTCTATGTGCAAATCCAATCACATTTGAATGAAAAAATTTTAATCTTTCTTTAAAGCACGTCATAGTACTGAAACTGAAACTAATGATCTTAATTTATCTGTTGACTCTGGGTTACCCACTGTTTTACTGCTTTTAGATTTGACAGCAGCATTTGATACCATCTTTTTCTGTGCACCTAGGCTCTCATAGGTCAGATAGGGCTTAGTTGTGGTGACCCACAGGGTTCCATTCTGGGTCCATTGCTGTTTTCTTTGTACAGTATATGCTGCCCCTGGGATCATTTTTTTTTTTTTAAAGTAGGGGAGACCGGGACAATTGTAACACTTTTTTTTCCAAATTTGACATATCAGCTTAATCTTAATTAAAGTCCTGCTTAAAACTACATGAAATAAAGCTGCAGATCTTGGCTTGACACGTGAACGGGTTTGGATTCTCTAGAGCTACTGAATTTGAAGCTGTTTTCATTTCAAGACAACAAAGTCAAGTGTTACAACTGCCTCACAACTTGGGTCATTTATAACACATGAAATTACAACAATAAATATGTATTTTTTCTTTATTAAAAATAAAGCTTTTGACATACTGGAAGGTTGTCCACATTTAAACCACCTTAACTCTGTAATCTTATTATAATAAAACACAAAACTGCTGTGGAAAAAAAAACTTTAACTTTATCTAAGTGTTTTGAATTAAATGAGAATTATTTTGAAAAAAATTTAAGGCTCTGATAAAAATCTGTCAAACAAATTATACACAAACTTTTGGGACAAAAAACACAAATCTAAATAAATCTATTCAAAATGAATTCATAAAATGGCCAAGGGGCAGTTGTAACAGTTTTGCAGATAATGTGCATGTTTACCTGACCATAATCTAATGTAACTTTATTGCTTTCTCTGTACAAAAACTTTACAAAGTAAAATACCAGACCAAACCTTCATATGACATTATTTTCTTTCACACGAGCCCATCACCTCCACCACCTCTCCTTCTCTTGTTCAGAGTCAGCTGGCTTCTGTCCAAGTTTGACGTTAAAAGCTGACTACTGCTGTCACCACCACTCGCCTGCGCGCTCACTTCATCAAACCTGCTGTATTTCTAAGGACACTGGATGGTTACTGGCAGGTCGCCCTTGACAACAGAGAAACGCGCAGCATAATGTAAACCAACAGAATCAATCAGGTTTCTTAAGGATACAGCAGATGACCTACAAAATTAGATTTGATGTGGTAAACTGTTCACATATTTAAGGGAGAAAATGTGAAGTGACAATCAGTTCAACATTATTAAAAGAAGAGAGATCAGCATGTATCATATTGTGGCAGTGAAGATAGCAGGATTTTCTATTGAAACAAATTTAAGATTAGGAGCATGTGGGACAAATGGAGGGCAGCTAAAAAAAAATCATCTCCGGTCTGTGGAGATGTCATAAATATCTTTGTGTTCATCTTGACAGGAAGCTCAATTGGTGTGTGAACATCCAGTAACAGTACAAAAGTCAATTGTTATTTCTACAGAAACGAGATCTTTTGATGTCTGTTCAAGATTATTCTAAAACTTTTCAAAAGATATTAACCCTTATATTATGTTACGGGTCAATTTGACCCATTTCAATTTTGCCTTGACCAAAGTACTAGTTATCCATTATTACTCTTTCTAAAATTTTGTGACTTTTCCTCATCCTGGGTCATGAACTCGTGTAAAATCTGGACTCGCTGATGTGTAGTATAATGTCTGTGTAGAGGTTGTATACAAAGATGATGTTGCGGGTCATTTTGACCCGGACATTTTAATGTGGGCAAATAACTGTTCAGGTCTAAAATAAACATCTCTTAGATGATCTCTTCTTTGATAAACTTTATTGAGATTGTCCTGAGACCCAAGTTCAAGTAGAAACAAGACTTTCTGCCTTGTCCTTGTCACTCACGGTCTCTGTCCTTTTCGGCAGTACATGTCAAACAAGCCTCTCCTGGAAAATCCAGACGATATATATAAAAGAAAATATATCGTCTGGCCACCATCCCCCTCTTTAGAATTTCAGTGGCCATGACCCCAAAAATTAGCCAATCAGAGATATGCATCGTCTGGTTGCGTGAAAACCAACATGGCTCCTTATGATGAAAAAACATTGCTGTTTTCTGCAGAATCCATGAGCGAAGCAAAATCTACTTTTTTGTTTCATCTGCGTCACGCAAATAAACTAATCTGATTGCCCAATGTATTGGTCTGAAACACAGGTGGGGGAATGGTAACCTGGCCAGCCAGATGGTTTATCTCGTGATATTTGTGAATTCACAAACACGAGATAAACCATCTGGCCTTCCAGCAGCCTGAATGGTTTGGGAGTCCGAAACAACGATGTTTTGTCTCAATCACATCACAGCAGTGTTGTTTTGAGCCCCAATCACATTGTAGCAGGCGGGCTAACATGGGCTGTTAGCGCCCGGCGCCGCCGTCGAGTCTGATTCAAGCTAAACAAAGATGGCTGCTCCTGTGGATGTACGTGTTTCTGCTGCTTTTAGCTTTTTTAGCAGAGTAATTTATTTTTGAAAGAAGAGCAGTATGTGTGACACTTGCTCTATCCCACACGGACATTGGATACACCATTATGAGTTGTTGCTGTGATTGGCTAGGCTAAAATAAGGTAGGCCCCACACCCAATCAGCTTGAAGTATTTCACTAAACGCCACCTTTTCCTGCTCGCTTTCAGCGAGTTAAGTTCCAGATGGAGACTGTGGAAGAACTCAAATCGTAGTTCAACACAGATCCATCTGGCGTGAGCCAGGTTAGTGGAATGGTGACCAGACCCACTCTTCACAATTTGCTGAAGCATGGGCTCTGGATCTCAGGAAGAAATGGCATTAAATCAGTCAGAAGAAACAAACCAATTGGCCCTTGGTGATTTTCTTCAACATTGTAGACGCACCTTCGTACAATACCTATGTCCTGTGGACTATATCGACTAATGGAATGACGGCTAATTGTTTCAACGTTGGCTTTTCCTGAAACAACTTGGCAAAGCACATTAAAAAAATTGTTGTTTGTTTCTTTTCTAAATGTTCATATAATCTAAAGTAAAGATGTTATTGGTTTAACCTGTTTTTTTAATGTTTTGCATGGATTTACACAGTGCGGGTCAAAATGACCCGCAACATAATCAATGTAATTTTTTTTCAACATAATGCAAGGGTGAAATTTGGGTCTGTTTATTTAATTCTGTACAGTATTGATACTTGTTCAAATGAGTATCTAGTTAATCTGACAACCCTATATACGTATTTTGGAATTTTTGCAGATACAGCATGACTGTGGAGACACTAAACCGGAATTTTGAAATCTTTTCACTTGGGGACCTTCATACATATTAGTTTTCAGTGTCCTGAAACTCCTGCTTCATGTGGATGATGTGTGGTTTAGGTCAAATATTTGTTTTGCTTCATGTGGACATGATTTCTGTGCCTTCACTGGATTCTAAAGCCTAATTATCAACAACTAACTTGACCGGCCAGATGGAATCTTGAATTATTTGTGAATTTTTAAATTTGACAGAAATCCATCTGTGCTCCCACGAGCCAACTGATTTGCAGTCTAAACCACTGGTTTAGCGGCCCAATCACATTGCAGCAGAGCAGGTTGAAAAAGGTTGTTAGCAAGGATGACAGCAAGTAGAGCATAAATCAAGTCAAACAAAGACGGCAGCTTTCGTGGATGTATGTGTTTCTGCTGATCTTGAATCTATTTCAGCAGACATACAGAGTATTTTCTTTTTAATAAAAGAGCAGAAAGGTGTCGTGTGAAACTTGCCATTCTATTCCATGTTCACAATGGTTTTTGTCATTACTATTGGAGCTAGTCAGCTCTATGGTGAGTCATGAGCGTAAGACCTATATTTTTGTTTAAAATCCATTTCTGCAGCTTTATAAACTACAAAGTTATTAAGATATTTTATCTGTATCACTTTGGTCAACTTTGTTGTTTTTAAATGTGCTTTATACTTAAATTGGAATGGTAAGGATTTTTTTGAAAAGCCGATGGCACTTTGCCAGGGCCGGCTTAATGTTTTTGGAGGCCCTAGGCTACTATATTTTGAGGCCCCTCCAGTGCTCGCAATAGCCCTCATCAAGAATTCAGATGGCGCCCCCAAGGCACAGACTGACAACTGGCTAAAAGGCTGAAATAAAGTGATTCATTAAATAATGTGGTGACAGTTTATAACTTCATAGAAATATGACCAATCTTGTTGGGGGGGGGGGGGGGGGGGTTTGCTTAAAACAAAAGTTATTTCCTGCATTTTGGTGGATTTTAGAGAAGATTTTGTTGCTTTTTACTCAGTTCCTGGCCACTATTATTTGTAATATTATTATTTCAACATGATTTAGCAGTAGCTAATTTAGTAAGTTTTACCTTACAGAAAATTTCCAGGTTAGAATTAAGCTAAACTATTTCTGCGGTCTCAATGTCAAGCAAATATATGGCTAACAATGTTAAAATGATTTTTGTAAAGATGTGTGCAATTTTAAAACACAGTGGAGCACTTTGTACCTTAGAAATCAGTGTGTTTTCAATTTTAGAGAAGAACAAGGCCTAAATATGAACTAACTGTGTCTGAAACAAGTGTGAAAACAACAAAACACAGTTCCAGATATGTTTTACATGTGAAAACAGTGTTAAAACATATGCCACATTTTTTTGTGTATGGGCCCTTTAATTTCCCTGCTCTCTTCTGCTGCTTCGCGGCAAAGAGCGCTCTCACGTCACGCACACATGAAGCAGAGTGGCTCACGCTAAAATAGCTTGTTTTTGGACACTTCTCTTTGGAATAATTCGACAGAAATGCGGGCAGCAATGCGCCGCGCTTGGTCGCGGTGATTTGCGCTATTAAACAAGATCTGTTGAAATGTTTGTTCATCAGCTTTTACTGATCGTATCTCCGAGAATACATGTCGGATTGACCCGAAACAAAGACTGGCTGATAGCTTGTGGCGTGTAGAACGTGTTTTTGTGTCTAAGTTGCGTCCAGAGTCTTGGATTTCTCGCTGTATGCTGTGAATGATCTTTCCAGAGTCTCTTTCTCTCGCTCTCTCTCTCTCTCTCTCCCTCTCTCGCTCTCTCCCTCTCTCTCTCCCTCTCTCGCTCTCTCTCTCACAGCGCAGCAGTACGGCCCCTCCCTCTGAGTATTTGCAAAAGACACAAACTTTTTTATTTAACTTATGCCAATAGAATTGTAATGTGTTCAATCATAAAATATACATAAAACTTTCTAATAGCAATTTTGCTTTTGCTTTTCAGAACATATTTCAATGTAGATTATCTACAGTAGATACATTTTGAAGTGCTGCTCACTGAGGCCCCCTGCTGGCGGAGGCCCTAGGCTGCAGCCTATGTAGCCTAATGCCGTAAGCCGGCCCTGCACTTTGCAATGGGACTTCCAGAACCAGGGCGATCTTCCACTTTTTGAGCTCCATAGTGATGTTCACCGAGCCAATGTGTGACGTCTTCTTGGTGTAGGCTTTTTAGGAACACAGCAGGAGCTCTTTGGGTTGCTCTTAACACAGCAGAATACAATCATTGGTCTATTCTGTTTTTGTTCAGTTTGCGTCAGTTACATTTTAAATGTTTTACCATGATGAACATGCTTACTACATTCGAATAAATCTAAATACGCATTTGTATTTGATGAGGGAACAATGTCATAACAAGCTAAGAAGCACAACTTTGCATAACATGTGTCCTTTTACACATGCACAAGTGTGAAGAAATGAAACGAATGAAAAGAAAAAAAAAGTTTTATACTGTATTCCCTCACAGACCTACATGCTAATTTCTCATCTGACAACTCCAGAAATCCGATAACGATCAAACAGGTACGCTTTGATGAACTAACACACTAACAGCTCAAATTAGTCCATCTTTGACAGCCTTCTCACTTAGCTGTCCGCGGGCGTTAGCCAATTAGCCATGCCAGTCCGTGTTTGTTTACGTCCCAACTACATTCTGAGTGAGGTAATTACATCGGAAAACAAACGCGTCGTCTGTTCATCTCTCCGTAATCTCCATGTCTTTGTTGTTGCAGTTTCAGATATATAATGAATTAGCCGCATCGCCAACTACTGCTAATTATATGTAAGCTCTCAATATTTCATCGACTGTGCCGGGTTTATATGCATACGTGTAAATAATGCATGCGGGTTTGGCAGCAGAAGACGTTGCGTTGAAAGGATTACGACCCGATTGGAAGTGATGGTTTTTTCTCACAGCGATTCTTCATCAAGCTACAGAGCGGACGTTTTCAAAGTGTGTCTAGACGCTGTATCTCTCGTGTGTGTGTGTGTGAAAGATTTGGATTTGAATTGCATTTGTTTTCAGCGTTTGTGGCTGATGTTCTTGCAGTAAATTGACTTTTTATCTGTTTCTCTGGCAGAACTCACTTTGCTCCTTAGCCTGTCAGTGCTTTTGGATCATTTTAAACTGTCTTCAGAGCCGCACAGAAAATGTTATTGAAACTTAAAAGAGACATACATGTGTTGACTTTATGTATTCATATGCAGTGGCGGTTTTTGGGGTGGGCGAGGTGGGCAGCCGCCCAGGGCGGCATTTGCCAGGGGGCGGCATTTGCCGAGAAAAAAAAATCAAAAGTCCTTCATCAGTGCCGCAGGACGCATGCAGACTAATGTACAGTTAACAGGTCAAGCTATACCAGGAGAAACAGCACCCTCTACTGGCGGCCGGATCCCTTCACAAACAGTTCTTGGTCATGAGCTATGTCATAACACCGCTGATCCTGCAGAGGGCGCCACGTGCACAGTCTGTTTGGTTTCACTTTTTTTTCACAGCCGCAGATTCTCCAAATTAAGTTGTTAGCGGCAGACTGCTCCGTCTTCTGCAAACTTTATCCGGTTATCACTTTATTGATGCGATGGATCTGTTTAACAGCGAAAATAAAAGGCTGCTGTCTTTATTTTTAACACAAATCCTTCGCCGTGGAAAGGACGAGCTCTGAATCACCGCAGTGTTGGACAAACATAAACTTTCACGGAGTTTTTTGATCAAACAGCGCTGTGTTTCTCCGGGTTAGTTTAATTGGCGGACCTCAGCAAACATGTTTTGTTTTTGTGGTGTAACGGTGCTGCGTGTCTGCAGCATTTTGGACAAAACAACTCCGTCTGTGTGGATTATTTTGGCTTTGTTTATCACCCATATCCCTCCTCCAGAGCTGCTGCAGCAGGTATGTAACCCGAGGGTCCCGTGGGATTTAATTTGCGTTATGAGTTAATGCGAATAAATAAACACGAGTTAATGCAAACAAATAAAACTGAGTTTCCAGCATTCAAAATTTGCTTCAGCCGTTATGCGCATAAAACAAAATCCACCTCTAGAGAGCGTATAGACCTTTATGCGCATTAGGGATTCTAAATGTGATATTTGCCGTTTCCACCTCCCAGGACTTATTCGATACTTCTTAATGCGCATTAAAAACAAGGGGGTGGAAACGCTAGTAGTCTCTTTAGTCATAGATTTTTCATTTGCATGTGCAATGAGACGGTCAAAACCCTCAGGTACTCAGTTAAAAAAAAAAGAAGAATAAGAGAAAAAAGGATAAAGGTATAATGACTTTTGCCCAACTGTCATAATTATTATTTAGCCTGCCTGGCTAGCACACTAATTCTCCATTTTAATATCAAGAAGAAGGTTCAGAAGCTGTATTGCTGCTGAGTTCAATTTGATTATTAAAAATCACATATTACTGACAGATTGTTACCACTTTTTGACAGATGTGGATATACAATAATTGTAAAAATAATTAAAGCCGCAAGCGGCATTCCAACGGCCTCGGGGCGGGATAGGGGGTTTGGGGGGCGCCAGAGGAGCTTGTTCGCCCAGGGAGTCATGCAGGCCAGAACCGCCTCTGTTCATATGAAAAGGGGCATTGCACAACATTTAAATAACAAAGTAAAATAAATCAATAAATGTGCCGAAATTAGCTGATATGTGCTAGTTTGCGTCGGTAGTAAGCAGATTATGTGCTAGTTTGCGTCAGTAGTTCATCTGTGAAGCTGTGACTGCTTTGAAGATTTATAAATGTTGTGAGATTCATTGGTTTTATCTGTGTCTTTTTTAAGTTGTTTGTTTAGTGAGTTTTTGGTTTGCCAGTCACACAAGGATGTGCGCTACTAGGCACACACCCTTTTACAAATAAAATACAGTACATCTTGAGAAACATACAGAGAGAATTCGATTTTCTCTTGTTCCATAGTGTAAAATAATTTCCCTCCAGATTTTTGTTCCCAAGCTTTAACTCCACAGTAAACAGTTGTTCAGTGACACAGCTCAGATACACAGTGTAGAGGGCCGAGAACAGACGGTCAGAGTTGAACATAGCTTGATCATGCACTTCCACGTTCAAAGCGGCAAATGAAACTGTCTTTTACTTGCTAATATGAGGCTGTCAGCTGCCCAAGATAAAAAGGCTTAGCAGCGCATCTAAGAGTTTTAAACAATACCTCGGGTATGGAGATGAAAGTTTCGGCGTTTTCTTGATCGCTGGCGACTCTGTGGCTACTACTGCTCTTCTCACAGTTTGAGACCGTCAGTCATTTGAAAAGGGTGAAGAGTTGACTAGGTGTCCTAAAGTTAAATTAGTTTATTTTATTTTGGTCAATCAACTAGGATAACTACAAAATGGCACAACATTTCTACAATGCTGTAGAATACAACAATTTAATTACAATTTGTCCAATTTTTTTCCAGCACAGAACAGCTTGACCCTGGTTACCCTCTATTTTTTACTTCATCACTTGTGTGTGTGTGATGAAAATGTAAAACACTGGATGTGGACATGTTAGAATATATGCTATATTATAGGCTTTATTTATGTAGAATATACAGTAACATAGAGAGCCCTATATTTTTTGTTTTTTTGTGTGGCCTTCGACCAACTCTGACTTTGATCATTTCAGCCCCAGTTCAATTTGAGTTTGAGACCCCTTTAACTCCCTGCACAGACAAACTTCTTAATTTACCATAGAATACAATACATACATTTCAGTGTTTTCTATAAGGTTAAGGTAATCACCACCTAGTCAAGCCACTATTAAAAACCTGCTGCTTTTTCAATCATTTTTCTAAGTTTGGCTTTTTCATTAAAAGCCACGAGAGGCGAGAGCATTGTCAATATGATGTACTCATTCTCCAGGGTCCAAGTGATTAGTCTTTCATTATGATACAAACAGCACAAGCAATATGCAATTTACCTAAACTATAATTGGTCGGGAAATTGGTTATTAACACTGTATGTTTTTTCACATAATGAAAAGGTGAACATGTTTTTCTGACAGCATCACAAATATGATATTTTTGTTTGTTTGGCATTGTTCATGTCTTTTGAGCAGCTTTACGGCATCATGTTGTGGACTAAAAATGACCAAAGATGAGTCAGAATAGAAGGCAAGGCTATTTTGTGATATCAATGCAATTTAAGGTAAGGCCGTTTTTAGTAGGACAATGTGCAATTACATGAAGCACAATGACAGAGATGCTTTTGTCAAACTGTAGCTTTTATAGTCAGTTTTCATCAGGAGGTCTAGGTTGAATGGAGAGGGAGGCACGCGTTTTTAGTGGTAGGGGAAACTGGAGCACCCCGAGGAAAGCTACGCAGGCACAGGGAGAACATGAAAACTTCACTTAGAGAGGCTTTAGGATACCTGGGAGTCAAAACCAGGACTTTCTTGCTATGAGGCCAGAGTGATAACTAGAGTCACTGCTTTGCAAGTTTCAAGAAAGTCTTAAGTCTTTTGCCTTTAGCTCAAGTCAAGTCCCAAGTCCCTCAGTTCTCCACAAGCTGGACACACTTTATCACAGAGCATTACGTTTCATTACAAACGCTACATTCAAGACCCACCACTGTGAACTGTATGCACTGGTCTCCTGGTCTTCGTTGAGCCTCAGAAGACAACAGCATTGACTTTACATACCTATAAGGCCATAATGTGTAAACTGCCATCATACCTCTGCCAGCTCCTGACTCCAGCGAACAGTGGTTATAATTCACGTTCTTTTTTGCCCAGGATTAACAACGAACTGGGCAGAGCGGCATTCTCGTATGCAGCTCCCTGGGTTTGAAACAACATTCAGAAATCTTTGAAACTTCTGGAACTCATCACACTGATTTCTTTTAAGTCTCTTCTTAAAAATGTCTTCACTGAAAGTTGTAAATTACATTCCTGAGCTGGATTTTTTACTATTTTTATGTGTATATTTATCATATTTATAAAGGTTTCACTGATCTGTACTGTGGTGCTTCTAGGCCAGGTCTCCCTCAAAAAAACTACCAAAGACATCAATTTTGATGATTTTTATTTAGGCTAAATTATTCCATTTAGTCACATTTCTGGTCATTGTAAATGAATGAGGAGGGACATGTTTCAGTTTGTAGATTAAATGGAAAAAATACATAAACAATGATTTTTTTTTTTGCAGAAGAAGCGTCAAGTCGTCTCAAGTCACTGGCGTTCAAGTCCAAGTCTTAGTCTAGTTTATCAAGTGAAGTTTCAAATCATCAAAAAGTGAGTCTACTGCGCCACCATATTCACAGTTTAACAGCCAACAAAGGTAGTTTTAAAACTTAGTCTGACTTAATGTTAGCCAAATACAAAAATCAAACACTTGTTCACCATCTGCACTCATAAATCTCACTTATAGCATTCCGTATTTAAATGAACAAAGTGTGATGCGATCAGTTTGCATTCATGATTAATGGTCAGCAGTTTTTTGCATGGTAACCCACTGCACCAATGTGATTACAATGACCCATCCATCAGTGACAGAGAGAGAGTTTTTGTGGTGTTAAAAGTTCAGTTGGAACATTTGGAGATCGAACAGTCCTGTCTTAATCTTGACTTCAACTTGTAGTCCCATCTGAACCGAGTTAAACCTATAGTCTTACAGAGACTAGTTGGATGAGTTTGGCACTGGTGCAAAACTTATTCTTGTCTTCTCAACAAGTTTACATATTAGGTACTAGGATTACAAATATATCTGAATTCATGCATGTTCAGTATATTCACAACAATCTAAGAAAAAAAAAGTATGTCATTGTTTTTATATAGAATTAAAGCATTTTATAGGGAAGAAAAAAAAAACATTTTAGGGGATTTTGAGTATCTAAATTAGTTTTGGGGGAAACATCTATTGAACTGAAAATTTGCATTAATAATTTGACTTAAAATGTTAATAATCAGAATTATATAAATCCTTCTGTAAAAAAGTTTGAAATCTTTTGAGCTACTTTAGGAGGTGATACTCACTTACTTAAAGGACACATATGATGCATTTTTTTGTGTTGTTTTTTTTTTCATCAAACTTGCTCCGAAGCACCTCAACATTGTAATCTCATGCACCAGAACTAATAAAAAAGTTTAGTAAAATCACACAAGGGTTGTGTGTGTTTTCTACATCAAAAATTGAGTTAGAGCTCTATTGACTCACTCCAAAAAAAATTACAGAGGTTATGCAATCACACCAATCTTGCCTGACATGCTAATCCTGCAGAAATGCTCAAAACGAGTCCGGACGGTTAAAAACAGTGCAGAATATCTAAGAGATCTATCTATGACATCTCAGATCTGGGACATTCAGAACAGTGTTTTTGGGAGAACTAAAGATTTCTCACTAACAAAACTTCAGCAGCATTTTTAGTGAGGAGGCAACTTTACAATAGGATTAAAAACTCAAAAAAGTTGATTTGCATAATATGTGTCCTTTAAAGTTTTTTCACAGCTGTTAGGAGCGAGATTTGTCAGTATGCTAACAATTGTTTGTCGTGATCAACAGACATCAACATCAAAGACAAACTTTGTCGATTTAGTTGAACAAACGGGACATTATTAGGCGTAGACCGGATATTGCTGATTCATTTTCATCTGAATAGATACAAGTGCTGGGGGGATTGATTTTAAGTTATTTTACTGTAAGAAATCTGGCATAGGTAAGCATTTGTTTTTTGTTTTTTTCTGCTACCAGCACCAGCCAATCCCTTTCTTGAATACTTCCCTCTGATTAATTAGAAGTTCACATAAATATGAAACCTCAAGTCTCAGGTACATTAATGAATCATGCTATTGACGTTCTGTACAGTACACAAGGTCTGTAATGGTTATGCATGATCAAGTGCATTTGTACATGATTACATACAGTATGAAAAGTGGATGATTGGATGTGATTGAATTTTCACACAGCACAACATGTTTATCCAGGTGTTATGGCATAATAATGTAAATTTCATACTTTAAAATCTATACCTTGAGTCTTGTGAGGTTACTTCTGTCAGTGTCTGAGCAGAACCTTGGATTTGATGTAGAAAAACACCGGGGATTTTCTGCTGTATTTTAGATGGAGAGAAGAGGAAACCAAGATCAACTCAGCTATGTGCATTTTCAAAGATTAGAAATGAAGCTACACAACAGCTTTATGGTTCTTCGCTAACTGGCAGATGTACGTTATGTAAGTTTTTAATTAAAATGTGCTTCTCTGAATAGTTTTCAGATGCCATGCTATTACAGCGACTTGAGTGAAGTTATATTCTACGGTCTTTAATTTTGGGGAACACTAGTTGATGTTGATTTTTATTATTGTTATTATTTATTTATTTTTTGCTGATGCAGATTTTTTTTTTTAACTTTCGGCAACCCATTATTCATTCACTCTACTCTACACTCACTGTAAGCTAGTAGCCACAGCTGACTTGGGGTAGAATCACAGAAGTGAGGCTGCCATTTATCGTCCCCTTCGACCACCACCAACCACCTACTCACTCACAAGATGCATTCAGGCAATGTAAGTGACGTGTCTTGTCTATAGAGGCAAGGGTTTCTCCTCTAGTCATCCTTTGTCAACAATTTCAGCTTTTAAAAAATTGCCAAAACCATTCAGGCCCAGGCTAAAGACAACAACTATACTGCTCTGCTTTTTTACCACCATCAAAATCTGATATTCTTTTGTGCAGGGCCTGTTTTCAGTTATAACTAAAGTTACTCTGCATGACACTGACTGCGATGAGAGTTCGGTTCGAGATAAGTGCGGGTTTCTTGCCAAGTGCCTGTTACACCAGATGCTGTGGTCTGGTTTTGTCCAAAGCCACGCGGAAGAACATTCGTATAATTATTTGAAAGCCGCACCAGACCGCTGCGTTTTCCGGGAAAAGTAAACTTCATGCGGATTCTCCTGCACTCGCATCTGCACTTCTCAAAGGTCTGTACATGGGTGCATTGGTATTAAGCACTTTCTAAGTACTGAGGGACCCGCACCAAACTCACATTCAGTGTAGATCCATTAGTCAGTAATCAGAGACCAGCCAACTGTTTGCACTTTAAATAATTTTAATTTGAATTGTGCAAGATATTTGTCACACATTTTAAGAAAAAACTTTGAGTCAGTGGTGGTGCTCATTAGCGCTTGGCTCTAGTAGGCTCGCTACATCTGTAGGTTTTACAATCCTCCCAGCATGCACATACAATGTAACCGCGCTGATCAATCAGAATGAGAGAGCGAGACAAAGCTAAAATAGAAACCTTTTTTTAATCAAAGTAGGACATTTTCAACAGAAAATGGTCTGAAATCTATTTCAGATCATGAATTTGCAACCAAATATTGAGTTATAGATACCATCATTTCTGTCCAGGCTTGATTCATGATTATTATTTTTAAATAAAAAATTAGCCTGAATCTGATTTTGAACTATGAGTCAGGAACATGTTTGAGTTTGATCTGATGTTGCAAAAAGACACAGACACAACTGTCTGTGACAGACTCATACCCTTGCTTCCACACAGTTCTCACCAGCCTCTACTCACTTTAGGTCTAAAAGTAATTCTTAATGCTAAACTAATGCAAGCATGGTCCTTTTCACAAACTGGCAACACAAGTTCATCTGTGATTCTAATACATTTTTAAACCAGTAGTTGTGCATCTTACATACGGTTCTTTTAACCACAGGGCTGGGGCCCACAGTCAGCATCTCCTTGAGGTTCGCACAATCAGGAAAATACAATAAAATTAATATAAGATTGGGCCACAAGTTACTTAGATTTGAACATCTGGGGCCTCGAGGTCCAAAAGGCTAAGAGCCCATGTTGTCTATATAGACACTTTTAATCACATCATTTGATCTTTTTCAAAGCTGTATGTCTAGTAGCTGAAAGTCACTTGGTTTTGCCTCATGATCTATGAGAAAAATGCTTTCTGAGCTGCCAAGGACAAGCCTTTGAGGGCAGCTGGGGCTGGGTTTAGCCTAGCAACATTCTATTCAGATTTGATAATAGATTTGTAGCTTAACCATGTGCTAAAGGATTTGCAAATGGTTTGAACAGATTTAAATAGTCCTGTTTTGCAGCATCAACACCAGCTTCCCCAACTTTATCTCTCAATTTCACAACATTAACAGCACTTAAGCTTCAGACCTAATTCCCACTCCTTTCTCTACCCACCTGTTATGTCAAGCTAACTTTCCCATGGAGATTTGCAGTGTGTTGTCATCAGTATGCCCGCTCTGCGCCGGTCTGACCCAGGCACGCTCACTTCCTCCTCCTCTGTCTTCTTCTTCTGCTGCTGTTTTTCTTACACACCTGGGACCGGCCTGTCACTGTCAGTCTGCGTTAGCTTCAGGTGTCGTGTTTCTGCCGCCGCGGCCGTTTGACACTTCTATGAGCGTGGCTGCCCCCCCGAGCGCGCTCTGAATTAACACGGACCGTTTTCCTCCTCCGCTTTTCACACTGGTTTCTCTCGTCCACTGCAGACTGAGGTGGGTATTAATGAGTTACATAGAGGTGTTTTACTCTTGTAAGTCAACTAGTCTGTTTTTCATGCGGTAACAACAGCATGAGACGGTTAGATTTTAATATATTCTGCAATCTTCAATCTTCCTTGTTCCGTAAAAGGTCGTTGAGCCGAAATTGCTTCGTTGTCTTTACTTTAGAATTTAAGTCTGTTAGCCATGAATGTAAGAAAATATCGGCAACTTTAGGTTTTAAGAAGATGCAGAGATAACACTGTCAGGTTCATGATGTGGTCTCCAACAGTGAAATGAAGTAATCTTTGGACTGATGATGTTTTAGCACAAGATTTAAAGGCATTATGCAAAATCGACTTTTTTTTAGTTTTGTCTGTGAGATACCTTGTTTCCACAAAACAATCTATTCTTAATGCCCCTGATCTGTGATGTCATAGGTAGATCTCTAGTAGAGATCTTTTATACTGTTTTTAAGTTCATAAATTACCCAGACTCATTTTGAGTATTTCTGAAGCAGTAGAATATCAGGCAAGCCCCGGTGGTCAAAGATGGCAGGTGCTGTGTGTCAGTGGCTTTTGCTCACTGGCGTTTGTTGCCTTATTGGTCATTAGCTTTAGCCTTTTGCTAGGAGCTCTAAAGGCTATTGGACATGCGCAGTTCTGTTTCCCCCATGATTCTTTGCACGATGAGCGTGGCGAGCTGAAGCCCAGTGAAGCCAAACGAAGCCGAAAGCTCACGCCTGATCGTTTTAACAGAGCGAGAGTTTAGAGCGAGCTGTGGTAGCCAAAGTTAAAGCTTAAAAGCTTTTTTAATACAAAACTAAAATTTTTTGAATCGTAAAAAAGTTCAGGATGTGAAACTATAGAATTGCCACAAGATCTGACCGTTATTAAAGCTGTAGATGTTTCTGTCGAACAGTTTGTGTTTGCATTGTATAGGAAAAAATGCTTTTTAGTCTGTAGAGCAGAGATGTCAAACTCATTTTGACAAAGGGCCACATTGGCATCGGGTTGTCCTCAAAGGGCCAGTTGTAACCAAAAGTAACCTTACTAATCAATCTTTGTATTTGATTAGGGTATTAGTGGCAATTGCTGAATATACAGTACATCTGCATTAGTCTGAAAAATGACTTACTTTCAGACCAATCATTTCATCAAGTTAAGACTCAGATTACTCCTATCACTAATACTATAACATTAAAGTAAGCCTTTAAGACCTTGAGGGCCACATGAAATGAGGTGGAGGGCCGCATCTGGCCCCCGGCCTTGAGTTGACACATGTGCTGTAGAGGTATTAATGGAGCGACCACTGCGGCTGATCTGCAGCAGCTAGTAATACCATATCCAGATATTATAACAGATCCATAATCTGCGACAATAATTAGCATTATGATCTTAGAGCAAGAAGGTCCTGGGATCGACTCCTAGATGGCTCAGGGTTTTTTCTATGTGGAGTTTGCACGTCTCCATGTCTGCAAAAATTACTTAAACAAAACCATGTCCATACAACTTAGATGTTTTTGTTGCGCAAATAATTTTAATAAATTGCGTCTGTACTTTAAGCAGGCTTGCATGGCCACAAAATGAATTACTATTTGTGCTGAAGGAAATGTCTATGGAAAGGTTGTTCCCTTACTTTATATACATACATATCTAAATTTACTACTCATGTAATAAAAATGGTTTGATCCTTATAAAGAATGTTCCAAAATATGGTTTTAGCGTTACATTTCTGTCTATTGAAGTATAGACATAGACATGATGCTTCTACTGCAGAAACCTACACAGTGTTACTTAATTCTACCAGAAGTAACTAATTTGTTTCCAGCACAGATTTTATGACAGTTCCTTTTACCAATGTAATCTCCAAATCAACAGAACTTAAATCCTCCTGTACACTCTTGAATATAAATTTGACTCTTCTCACTTCTGTTTAAACAAAATACCATCCAGTTTTAACTCTGATGCTCACAAGGCCGATGCTAAACTATCCTCTCCACTTTGATTAGCTCGTCTGTCGCGTGTTCCGGGCACTATTAGCCAAACGGACAGATGCATAATGTTAACGTCCCGGTGCGCGGCGGAATTGACGGCGCTCTGTACCGCGCCCGATGCCAACGATGGAGCCGGAGGATTTGGAAGTGGAGTGTTTGCGTACAATTATGGAGTGGATTAAGAGCAGACATCTGAAGTGACAGTTGGGTTATGCCTAAGTGTGCCGTGTGTCAGAGGGCTGAATGGGGACTTACAATTACAGGCAGAAAGCAGCAGCTACAGGCTAATCTGAATAAGACAATTTCAGTGAAGCGTGTAGAGGGTGTTCAATTAAAAAAAAAAAAAAACAGTTAACGATTTGTGTTTATTAGCAGAAGTGCTCATAACAGGTTGTCATGTTTTTGCAGTGGCCAGGAGTAAGTATTTATCCAAGTTTTCAATCAGGAATAAAGCAGTTTGACATTTGGAAATTACAGAAAATTGCTTAGAAACCACATTAGCACAGATTTGTTTTATTTATATGTGTATTGCCTTAGTTACATTAGCCACAATCAAACATCAATACCTTGTACAGGAAGTGCACTGCCAACAATAGTGGGCAAGTTGAAATGCTAGATCATTAATGCTAGATCATTTGTGCACTTGAAATTTGAAAGAAGTAAACACACAATTTACAAAATAAAATAAACTGATAACACATAAAATGGGCATCACTAGGCGTCCAACCCGATCTAATAAGAAAGCAGTAGTGTATATACCATGACATAACAAGTCAAAAGCGCATGATTAGCGCGATTTCAGGCCTTTTTTGCGTAAATATGCCACGTGTCGCAGCCCCAGTTCATGTCTATGGTGGTTGTAAAGATGTGTTAATATTTATGTATATTTTACACAATCCTTATCGTAATCTTAACCTACCCCAAGCCCCAGCCCTAAAGTTACTCATTTTATTAACTTGAAGCCTAAACTTACCCGTTATTTCTACCGAAAATGTCCCAATGTGGTTTATTTTGTGCTATGAAATATTGTGTTTAATTTACATCTTTCATGTGTGTCTTATGTACGGTCGTCGTCATCTAGCGCTGTGCGCTCCGGTGAAAATTGTTGCTGCCGCATATAAAATTCGCGCTTGCGTAGATTTCGCTTGTATTCTGCGCTTGTAGTTCACACATATCGAGTTTGTAGATTGACCGTGTAGTTGGCACTTGTAGTTTTACGCTTGTAGCTCACATTTAAAGTTTGTATTATCATACGGGGCTTTGGGATCAACTTCCACAACCTCAAAGATCGAGTGGTCAGTTGCGATTGACGGGTTGGGCACCACTGCTTCACTGCAAGACTGTGCTGAGGTGCCAACAATGTTTTTGATGAGACATGAATGTCATGAATGTCAAAAATGTCCCTTAGGACAACAGATTTTTTAAAAGCAGGATAAACATTTGCTGTCTTTCAAAAAGTATATATACAGCACTACAGCAGTAACATACATCAGTGGCGGAAAAGGGGTGCTGAGGTGTTTTAGGCCGATCTTTTTGATTTAACTTTGTGTTAAGAAGACTGGCCCCCCTCAAGTGTCGTCCGTGTAGACCAGGTTTTCTGTGTCGGCGTCAGGGAGTAATTTGTTACTACGCACACGGTCTGCATGGAAATCAACGGCAGCTCTCTACCTGTCAGCATCTGCTCTGCTCTAGTCCATGCAGACTTCATGAGCAGGAGGCATAAACCAAGCTTCAGTCTTGACAAATTTCTTTGTGGCTGCTGTTGTCATTACGTTGCCAGTTATCAAATACCAGTGGCCACATTTGTATTTTATTTTTAATGAAACATAATACCATTTCATCTACTAGATGGGACGCATGCAAATGGGCAGTAGTGTCCATCAAGTTCCAGTAATGTATGAATAATGGATGAATGAGAACATGTTATTGTTATATTTATAATAATACATTTTTTGTTGGTTTTAAAGCAATGAAACCAGTGTTGAGCTCACAATAAACATGGACTTGTTGCAAAGACTGATGAACAAACTGATGAGTTCAAAACTTGACATGTTCCTACCTTTTGTTGTAACTAGTCTGATGATTAAATTTGGTCTTGGTTGGGGTGATCTGGACAAAAATATTATCACCATTTTTTTCCCACATGTTGATCGATCCTTTTCAAAAACAAGAGGAAAATGGCTTTTATGAACACCAACAAAAAACATTTAAAATATCCTATTATTAGATTTTTTAAAATACACATCAATATTCTGCTCAAAGCTTGACTTTTGCCCCAAACCACACATTTTGACTGACAAAGGATTGTGTTTGGATCTTTTGATTCAAAACCCCCATCCAAATAATTGACGATTCGATTCAATTCGATCTTGATCTCACAATTTTCGACTAATTACCCAGTACACCTGATATTGCAAGAAAAAGCCGAACCTATGTAACGTTGTGGTGTCGAGATTGGACTGTCGAGATTGGACTTACTGTTCATGACGTACCAAGCTTCCTGCGATAAATAGTTTGCAATTAATTCGGCTAAGTTTAGGCATAATTTGACGGCTAAGTTTAGGATTGGGGCTTAGATCAGCAAAAGGGTTAGGGTTTAATGATAAAAAATACTGATTTTCTAGCACTAACTTTCAACAAGGGGGGGTCCAATCTCAATGGTGACCAATCTTGAAAATCAGACAAAAGCGCTTTGATCAACAAACTTACACATTTCCTCCCTTTTTGTTGGCCATTCCTTGACCTATTGCCTTAGTGACCAGCTGCCCCTGCTAAATGTCTTACAATGACAAGTTAATCTTCATTACTTCTCAAAAAAAAAAAAACTATTTAAATGCGTTACAAAATTAGGTTGACTATGACACACTTCAACGTAATACATTTTGTTCTGCCGATGAAAAATGCAATTTTGGCTCATCAAGGTAAAAAAATCTTTGACAGCCGGGGCATAGACACTGCTTTCATTCCTATCATTGCCCTCCAAACTTGTTTTTCTGCTTGTCTCTCCACAGTCCTGTCCCACTGTGCCACTGTTTTAACATCTGCCCATTAGCCTGTTATTTGTCCCGCTCTACCCTGTACCACTGCTCTGCTTTAGCGCTGTGATGAAGGCTTTAATAAAAGGGTTTTCTCTCCACGGGACGCCCCCATCTCGGACCCTCCATTACCCCCGCCTCGCTTCCTCTGCCCCAGCCTCAGCCTCACTAATGCAGCTCTGGGCCACTACCTTAAGTGCACCTGAACGCGGCGAGCTAAAGTGCAATGCAATTTTAATGTGGTCGCGTCCCGTTGATGCTAATCGAGGGTGAAAGCCACAATTTGTCTGAGTTTTTCCGGAGAAGTGATGTTTATTTATAGTCTGTAGGATGCGCACTTCAGCAATAGTGACAGAGACTGCGACCCGGGGCGAAAGTTTAAGCACCGTGTTATTTCAACTGACATCATATCGAATTTGAAACTTTTAGTCATTCGTTTGAAGATTTGCACAAAATGACTTGCAAAACTAGATTTGATGTAGATAGACTTGACCTAAAAGCAATTATAATTAGGTACACCAATGTTTTCCAACCGGGGGTTCAAGGTCCCCCTTAGCACTTGCAATGCCAAAAAATATGTCAATGCGCAGCGAACCACTGCTTGCCATGGACAGATATTCTGTCACTGACTTTATTCTCGCATGTCAGCTCCTAAGCACGTGCTGACTTTGTCTACATCAAATACATGATGCAGTTTCACAGATTCACCAGCAGGGGCAATTGATAAGCACAAGGACCAGAGGTCACATGTCCAGGAATACATATGCTCTTTGCTGACATACTCATCGCGATTCACTTTCCGCGACTTCGCTGTTTCGCTGATTTTTTTTTGTGCAATGTTGCTTTTTTTTTTTTTTTACAGTGTGCGGTCCTATAGACATGCGCTGTGCTTTTTTCTCAAATGCACTGTTGGGGAACATATCACATTCACAGACAACAGCACAGAAGCTCTTTTGGAAAACTTTAGACAGTTTGGATCATGCAGGGAAGCTGACCTGACGCTCGGACGTTTCTCCAGGTGAGGATTTGACTCATTTGTGTAGTTCAGAGATGTGTTTGAGGAGCGTGTTGTGACTTCGCTAGAGTCCGAATGTGTTTTGTGGCTGTCGGCTCTGGAGCTCGTGTGATCCGTGGCTCTGCGGTCGGCTGTGGAGCGCAGCGGGACGGGACACGTGCCAAAAACAGAGCAGGCAAACGCGCACAGCACCGTCCCTCTTTAAGCGGTCACAAAAACGACTCGTGCTGTTGTATCTCGCGGTGAAACATGTGTTCAGCGAATTATTACCTGTACAAAACCAGGCAAGTTATCAACTGAAATTACAGGTAAAAAATGAAGATCACTACTTCGCTGGTTTCGCTTATCACGGGTTATTTTTGGAACCTAACCCCCGCGAAAAACGAGGGGTCACTGTACTGCCAAAACGTCTTGAACTAAAAACATAGTTCAAAATGTAGTGCAGGTATTTGGTCTTTAAAATGACGAAAAGATTATCCTACTAGACTTGAAATCTGAGGAGAATGGTACAAGCAGCTAGTCTTTTTCCCTAAAGGAGGAACAAAGAAACTTGATATTACATGAGTGAGCCAAAAGTGGTCAGAGTAAGTCAAACTACTGTATTTCTTCATGTTTTGAGGGTTAAACAAAGAAACTTCATGATACATGAGTGAGCCAAAAGTGGTCAGAGTAAATAAACCTACTGTATGTCTTCATGTTTGGAGGTTAAATATAATCTATGACCCGTGAAAGAGGCTGAATCTGTAGAATCTGCATCAGAAAGTAGAAAACTGCTGTGCTTTCTCCTTGTCTGTAACACAGGTTTTGTCAGTTTAAAGATGAAAAGACACTGCCAATAGCATTATGCTTAGCACGATTTCATGTCTTTTTTGCGTATATATGACACACCAGTACCAGTTCATTTAATGGTGGTTGTAAAGATATGTTTATATTTATAAAAATGTACAAAAACATCCTCATTTTAACCTACCCCATGCCCCGGTTCTAAACGTACCCGTTTCAGTAACTTGAAGCCTAAACTTACCTGTTAATAAGCTCAAGAAAATGTCCTCACGTAGCCTCAACAAAACTTGTGTGTATTTTACACTTTGAAATATTGTGTCTATTTTACATTCGCATTGTGCTGTATGTAAGGCGTAACAGATTTACACAAAAAAGGTGTGAAATAGTGCTCATCCTACGTTATTTATTATTGTAGTGTATATATATATATATATATATATATTATATATATATATATATTATATTATATATATATATATATATATAAATATACACATTTAAATGACAATGTGTTGGAGTTAAAAAAAAGTTCAAAAAGGCTCTTTGATTAGATGTTCCAGGCATGTCTCATTGGAAGATCGTCCCATTACACAAAGGAGAGGCTGTGTTTTACGATTGGTATGGGAATGTATATTTCAGTTTTGTCACACCAGTGGTTGTTTATTTGATATACAAGTAGACAAACAGTTGAACATTTTAAATATAGTTTACAAAAAAATCAAATTAACCTTTCTGAAGTGGCATGGAAACACCTTGGAATGAAAATGAATGAAATGAAAATGGATGAATGGACACATACAGTAGATGGATGGACTACATACCACTAGGGAAATCATTTAGGTTGAGGAGTATTCACAAGGTCTTAAAAGCATTGAAAAGTAATAATGCCCATTCAAGTCTTATTCTTTTCGGAACATGTTTTCATGTTTTTTTTATGATTAAGTTTACACACTCGCGCAGGAAGTAGAATAGAGTTCTAAACTGATGACATCACACTAGGGCAGGATGTCCAAACTTTTTTCTCAGTGGGCCACATTTTGAAATTTATAGAGCGGAGGCCATGTAAGTCATTTAACCTAATTTCAATGAACCACCAAACTTTTAATAAGGGAGGTAACGTTTGTTGTAGGTTCGAAAGGCATCAAAATGTTTGTTTTCAACTTTGACAGACGAATTGCTCAAATTTGACATTAAAAACGACACTTTTTTATCATTTGGGCCAATCTAGCAGGAAGTCAGAGGGCCAAAACAAATTGGTCCAAGAGCCGCATTTGGCCCCCGGACCACACTTTGGACATGCCTGCACTAGGGAGAATGAAGACATTTTCAGTTTTCCTCACAATGAACATGTTTTAATGACTCTTTAAAACATAAATGTAACAAAATGATCGATGTGTGTTGTCGTGTTTTTAGTACTGTCTCCAAATTAATCAATGTATTGTCTGCTTACAAAATGTCACAAATCTTTGTTCTATCAGTTTTCTTTATTTATGCCGATAATCATGAATAATCGCACAATAAGATCTTCTGTCTAAATGACTAAAAGTCGTAAAACCTGCAGCTCAGCAGTTCCACCTTGTTTTTCCCAAAACTTCTCATTCCTCTCGTCACTGATACTGCCACGATCGGATCATTCCTTTATCTACACAATTGACTGACAAAAAAAAAAAAAAAAGCTAACATAAAATAACCTCCAATTCAAATTACAAACATTGACTGGAATAACACCGCTGTCACTTTCAAATCCTGAAAATATTAGCGAACAAAACGTAGAAACGATCTGTTCTCAGAGTGCAGAAGATAAGAGATGACAGGCAAAGTAAATTACCCTGGATAAACGCTGAAACTTATAATTTTCTTTGCCAGTGAGCAGACTCTCGAGCAATAATTTAATCTGAAACCACAATGCAATTCATAGGAGTCAGAAGTAAATGTGCAGTTGAGTTGAATGGGACTAAACGGAATCATCTCCGACGTCAAGTAGCTTAGTAGGGCTGTCGTATCAGGAGGTTTTAAGAGTGTGTGGATGCTAAAGCCTGAAATATCAACACAATATTCTTTTTCTTTCTTTTATTTTACATAAGAGATGCATTTGCCTTTGTTGGTTGTTTTAGACCAGCAACTGCATTTCAATCATTATTTTGCAGCGGTAATTTGCAATGTCAAAGCTGCAGACGTCTTAATTCATCTGCTGTTTGTCCTCGTAACTGCTTGATATGTGTCCTATTGACGCCTAATAAAGATTGGCAAGAGTTTATGAGTTGTAGAACATGTTCCTGTTTGTTTTTCTTTGATTGAGTGCTGTGTGTTAAGAATCATCAGGCACAGGCGTCCAGACCTGAGTTCAGCAAGAGGAACAGCTAGCGAATGTCTCCAGTCATTATGGGTCTAAACAGAAGTCTCATTTTCTACATTTTGACGTGCTTTTATGGTATGGTATGATTTTTGTTTTTGTACAGGGACAATGCACAATTGACATTAACCAAAAGGACAGATGCTTGTGCCAGGTTATAGCAAAAAAATGTATATTCCACCTGTACTCCCCGGGCAGGTGATGTTGCAGTTTTAGAAGAAAACTGATCTATATGTAGGTGGTTTCTTGACCCTGACATTGTAATAGTATATATATACAATTTGCATTTAATTTAATTAATTACTAACACATATTCTAGCCCAAGACTAAAACTATTTCAGACTATAAGACACATTCACTCTTCACTGTCTTAGCCACACTTTACACATACATTACCAACACAGTCTCACTAGATGGCGTACTTTTACCACGACACAAAAACAGCGTATTTGGACTACGACTTCACAGCTATTTTTAGTACTTATGTTACGCCGTGCATTTAGCACGATATGAAAAAGCGTAAAAATGACACGAGATTTCACAG
Organism: Mugilogobius chulae; assembly: GCA_038363315.1. Lineage (NCBI taxonomy): Eukaryota > Metazoa > Chordata > Actinopteri > Gobiiformes > Gobiidae > Mugilogobius > Mugilogobius chulae. The sequence goes on along the minus strand of CM076397.1, from coordinate 5,116,923 downwards.
CGTCAAAATAGGACGAGTTTTGGTCTTGTCCACGTGAGGACGTTTTCTTCCAGGTGAAACGGGTAATTCAGCCATAAAGTTACTAAAATGGTAAGAGTAGGTCTGGGGCTTGGGGCAGGTTAAGATTAGAATCAGGATTTCATTAATATTCATAAATAAGAACACGTCTTAACAACCACCATTGAAATGAATGGGGAATGTGACGCGTACTATCATTACGCAAAACAGTCGTAACTCGTGCTAATCATACGTAATTTGCATGTTGATTGTGGAATGTCGCTTCTTGTAAGTCTTACATGAGACAAAGGAAAAGGCAGATCTAGCAAAAGAGGTCTTTTGTTTTGGAGACTGCATTGTTCTCTTGAGGTAGAGCGTGTGGCTCAATTGAATTACCAGTGCTCATGTCACTCGGCGGGCTGCAGACGGGAGGGCACTGCTCTGCCTAGTGCCCCCAGAGCAGGTGGTGCCTTATGCTCTCTGTGTTATGTGTATATCAGGTGGTGGCACTGGCCACTGCTCTGGAACGAACTGTCTTTGTCGCTTTGCTTTTTGGACTGAGGATGCCTTTAAAAAAGCTTCCAAAAACTCCCTTTATAGGGAGGAGTTCCTTTTCTACATTTGCAGTAACTGACTGTATATTTTGTTGAAAGTTTGGTTTTTAACTGCTTTTTTATATCCCACTGTGAAGCACTTTGTGACATTTCTGTGAAAAAGGCTTTACAAACAATGCTTATTCAGTGCATTGGTATCTATGCACTTGTTACATCACTGTTGCCCGTATATTTTAGATGTATTTATGTTTTTCTATAAAAAACAAGCAAGGAGAAACCATCTTTGGTGTTTTTATCTCTCAAAAACACTGTATGTTTTAATACTGTAAGCAGGCTTGCCTTTCTACAGATCTGACTCTTATTGGCCTGGTAGCATCAAAAACTGAGATGTCTAAGTTTGGTGTAACAATCAACAGGTAAAGGAATATATTTACTTAGAAAAAAATGATTTCAGATTCCAATGAAAAATCTACAAACTATTATGGCACAAAAACTTCAAAAACGACCACACCTTAAATACATAAACGACTAAGAGCATATTTGATTAATGAAACCTTTAAAGTGTATATTGAGACCTCACAGTGAGCAGGTGCCTCCCCCGTGTCAGCTGCAGCGTTGTGATGATGGAGGTGGCTCTTCCTGCTTGTCTGTGCGTCGCCGCGGTGACAGGCTGACTTCCCGTGACAGCGGAACAAAGGCACTAAACGCCGCCTGTCATCCCTTCATCCTCCACAAAACACGGCGCCACAAAAGAGGCAGCGGAGAGGGGGAAAAGTGCTGAATTCTGTCTTTGAAGAGCATAAAGGCAACGATTCAGGTTCAAGGTGTGAGAGAGGTCTGGAGGGAGGCTGTGGAATGTTCACCGTTCCTGCGTTTTCTACGGCTTATTCCTGTTTGGAGTTTGAGGCCTATCCTTAAAAAAAACTAAGTACAATGTCGATTAAACTTGTGTGTGTATGAGTTGTTTCTCTCTCCTCTCTCACCCTTTTCTTTCTTTTCTCTTTCCTGTCTTCCTCTCTCTCCATTCATCTCCACCCCTCTCTCTCCTCTCTTTCTCACATTGTCACTCCTTTCTCTTTCTTTCTTTCCTTCTTAGTTTCTCCTCTTTCTCCATTTCTCTTAATCCCATTCTTCAATCTCTTCACCCTTTCTCCCTTTCCCTCTCTCTCCTTCTGTCATTCTTTCTCGATCCCTTTCTCTTTTTTCTTCTCTCTCATTTCTCCTCCTCTTATCCCTTTCTTCCTCTCTCTTCTCTTTCTGTCTCTCCCTCTCCTCTCTTTGACTCTCTCTCTCGCTCCCTCTCTCTATCTGTCATCCCTTTCTCCCTCTCTCTTCTCTCTTTGACACTATTTCACTCCCTCTCTTTCTCATCCCTTTCTCTCCCTCTTTTTCTTCTCTCTCACTCAATTCTCCCTCTCCTTCTCTCATCCCTTTCTTTCTTTTGTCTTTCCTGTCTTCCTTTCTTTCCTTCTGTCTTTTCTCTCTCCTCTCTTTCTCACATTGTCACTCCTTTCTCTTTCCTTCTCAATTTCTCCTCTTCCTCTCTCATTCTTCAATCTCTTTCACTCCTTTCTCCCTTTCAATCTCTCTCCTTCTGTCATCCCTTTCTCCCTCTCTTCTTTCTGTCTCCCTCACTTCTCTCTTTGACTCTTTCTCTCTCTCTCACTCCTCTCTCTATCTGTCATCCCTTTCTCCCTCTCTCTTCTCTCTTTCTTTGACACCATCTCTCTCTCCCTCTCTTTTAATCCTTTCTCTTTTTTCTTCTCACTCACTCACTATTTCTCCCTCTCCTTCTCTCTCCTTTCTCACTCTCTCCTCTCTCTCTTTGACACTATCTATCTCGCTCCCTCTCTTTCTCATCTGTCTCTCCCTCTCTTCTCTCTCTTTGACACCATCTCTCTAGCACCCTTTCTTTCTATAACTTTCTCTTTTTTTCCTTCTCTGTCACTCACTTCTCCCTCTCTTCTCATCCCTTTCTTTCTTTCTCTTTCCTGTCTTCCTTCTCTCCATTCATCTCCACCCCTTTCTCTCCTCTCTCCCTTTCTCTCCTTCTGTCTTTTCTCTCTCTCCTCTCTTTCTCACATTGTCACTTTTTCTCTCTTTCTCTTTCTTTCCTTCTCAGTTTCTACTCTTTCTCCCCCTCTCTAATACCATCTTCAATCTATTTCTCTCTCTCTCTCTCTCTCTCTCTCTCTCTCTCTCTCCTTCTGTCATCCTTTTCTCACTCTCTCTTCTCTCTCTCTTTGACCATCTATTTCTCATCTGTTTCTTCCTCTTCCTCTTTCTGTGTCCCCTTCTCTCTTGACTCTTCTCTCTCTCTGTCATCCCTTTCTCCTCTCTCTTTGACACCATCTCTCTCGCTCCCTCTCTTTCTAATCAGTTTCTCTTTTTTCTTCTCACTCAATCATTTCTCCCTCTCCTCTTCATCCCTTTCTTCCCTCTTTCTCTTTCTGTCTCTCCCTCCCTCTCTTTCTTTGACTCTCTCTCACCCCTTTCTTCTCTCTTTCTTCCTCTCTCTCTCCATTCATCTTCCACCCATTTTTATCCTCTCTCTCCTTCTCCTTACTCTCTCTTGATCTACCCATCTCTTTCATCCCCTTTCTCTCTCTCCTTTCTTTCTCACATTGTCACTCCTTTCTCTCTTTCTTTACCTCTCATTTCTCCTCTTTCTCCCCTTCTCTCTAATCCCATTCTTCAATCTCTTTCACTCCTTTCTCCCTTTCCCTCTCCCTCTCTCTTCTCTCTATCTTTGACACTATCTCTCTTACTCCCTCTCTTTCTCATCCCTTTCTTTCTCTCTCCCTCTCCTTCTCTCATCCTTTTCTTTCTCTTCTCTTTCTGTCTCTCCCTCTCTCTCTCTCTTTGACTCTCTTCTCACTCCCTTTCTCTATTTGTCATCTCTTCTCACTCTTCTCCTCTCTTGACACTCTACCTCACTCACTCTCTTTCTAATCCCGTTCTCTCTTTTTTCTTCTCTCTCACTCATTTCTCCCTCTCCTCTCATCTCTTTCTTCCTCTCTCTTCTGTTTCTATCTCTCCCTCTCTCCATTCATCTCCACCCCTTTCTCTCCTCTCTCTCATTCTCCTTTTCTCTCTCTTGCTCTACCCATCTCTTTCATCCCCTTTTCTCTCCTCTCTTTCTCACACTGTCACTCATTTTTCTTTACTTTCTTTACTTTTCAGTTTCTCCTCTTTGTCCCCCCCTCTCTCTAATCCCATTCTTCAATCTCTTTTTCCTTTCCCTCTCTCTCTCCTTCTGTCATCCCTTTCTCCCTCTCCTCTTTGACACCATCTCTCTCGCTCCCTCTCTTTCTAATCCCTTTCTCTTTTTCTTCTCTCACTCATTTCTCCCTCTCCTCTCATCCCTTTCTTCCTCTCTCTTCTCTTTCTGTCTCTCCCTCTCCTCTCTCTCTTTGACTATGTCTCTCTCTTTCTCTCACTCTCTCTCTATCTCTCATCCCTTTCTCCCTCTATCTTCTCTTTCTGTCTGTCTCTCCATCTCCTTTCTTTCTTTCTTTAACTCTTTCTCTAATTGCTCCCTCTCTATCTGTCATCCCTTTCTTCCTCTCTTCTCTTTGACGCTCTCTCTCGCTCCCTCTCTCTCTCTCTCTGTTATGTAAGTGTAAGTGACAGTGCAGCCGGCCAAACCCTGATCCTGTCAGATCTCAGAAGCTAAGCATGTTTGGTCTGGGCAGTACCTGGATGGGAGACCACAGGAGGAACCACAGTGAGATGAACAGACCCTCGTATCAATATATTTTTATTAGAGTGAAAGTAAACATTTTATTTAATTAAACTTTACATAAAAAGTAGCTGAATATAAATACATGTATTGTTTGCAATATTGCATCATGGAAGTTATTTTGTTCACTGTAAGATATTCAAAGATATGTTTAGACATTGCAAAAAAATATCAGGATATCTATTTGTGTTAATGCCGCCCTGCTACTTTATAATAATGTCCAGATACAAATCATTTATAAATGTTAGTTAACCATCAAGATAACCTTACCTGATCATCAGTAAATGATTAGACAGTATTTACTAATAATGAGCAAACATTTGCTAATCATTTACTTCCATCCCCTATTCTAAAGTGATGCCCATTTATAGGTTTTGGATGATATAGTGTGTTATCTGATTCTCTTTATCAGTAAAAATATCTTAAACCCCAATCCTAAATTTAACCATAGAATTGTGCCTAAACGTTGCCAAATTGGTTGTTAATGTTTTCCCATGGTGAGGTTGTTAAGTCACAAACAGTTACAAAAGCCAGTGAAGATGCTCACTTTAATACCACACTGGTTTACCTCCAAAGTGTAGCTGATCTAACCGCTACATGCACATCACTTTAGAATAGGGTTCTGAAGTAAATGATTAGTAAATGTTTACTTATTATTAATAATTAACTAATATTTGTAAATGATTTGTATCTGGACATTATTATAAAGTGATACCAAGAAAGGTGTTTACCATAATAGTACTGTATGTTGTATTTTCTCAACTTTAACAATCATACATCCTATTCATTTTAAAATCAAACACCCTCCTATCAGCTCCAATACCGTATGTTCCCCATTTCAAGCCTGTCCTCCGTCGCTCCTGACATTGCGGTGCCGTAGTACGAGACAAGCGGGTCATGTGAGGGCGGCGGGTTCTCCTCCTCAAACGGTGAACCAACACGACTCCTCCGACAGACACTGATTTAACGACGAGCCGGCCTCATTTCACAGCAGACTGAACATTTTAACAACTCGCTATCAGAAAGCTCACCTGCAGTTAGCGCTGAGTCACCACCGCCACCGTGTCTGTCTCTTCTCTCTCTCTCTCTTCTGCGAGGTACTCCGGGCCAAGGACACCACCGCCGCCCGAGTGAGCTCATACGAACGCGCTACAGGCCCTGGGTTATTTACTACAACAGCTTGGACCAGAGGTAAACAACAAGAGCAGCTAGAGTTGTAGAATATATGTGTGGATTGTAAGAAGTGTACAATACTCTTTTTTTAATGTGTGGTGTGCATCGGACACAATTTAATAGAAATAGAAAAGCGGTACAGGTATTAATTGTGTTATGCGAAAATGTGAAGAACTAGGACTAAAGATTAATTTTTCCATGGAAACTAATGGTTGAAGTGGAGCTTCTCAGAAATAAGATAATAGTCAATTTTGTGACCATGCATGTTCGCTTTAAGGAAAGAACGCAGCATTGTATTATTTATTTGTTAAAAAAGTCCACAAGTCTCAAGTCTTTGCCCATGAGTCCAAGTTAAAGGTTGTATGGAAGATTTTCAAAAATAGTTTGTTGTCAGTCTTGGTCAAAAACAGTTTGTAACAGCCTCTTTCTTATGCTAAACAAAAAAAGAATTATAAAAATATATAAACTGTAGACATGATGAGGCCAGTAAAACGTTGACCAATAGATAACGAGGTACCTCGTTATCTATTGGCCTGTCAAGCAAACCCTCAGTGTCCCTAGTGTTCCTGGCCCTGGGAGGAAAAACAGCAAACAGTTGTTGGATTTGAAAAATCCATACAACCTTTAAGTCTCAAGTCTTTGCCCACAAGTCCAACTCAAGTCTCAAGTCTTTGTCCATGAATCCAAGAAGTGTCAAGACTTGCAAACGAGTGTCTAGGCACAACCAGCATGTGAAGAGCAGAGTGACAGTGCCTCACAACGACCAGTACAGTTTTCAGCATGGTCAAACTTCTGAGTTAATTTTAATCAAAAACTGTAGAAACAAAGGAAAAAAACAAAAACTTGTATGCACAAAGTTTAGTCCAGGGATTCTTGGTAATGTTTTATAGAACCATGGTGGAGAGCATCATATGGTTTGGCATAACAGATGGTAAAGTAAAACACACTGACACATACACAATTGCAATGAAGACAACTGAACACAAGAACTAAGAATTACTGCAGACAATGTACAAGAAGATCTTTGATGAAACAAGACACCAAGATCACAGCAAACCACCACTTTATACAAAAAGTGAAAGTAAATCTAAACCACGGTTATCCTTAATTAAACATTACTTTGAAATTTCTGTTTATAAAGTACTGTAAACAACCTAATGCGTACAGTGCCTTTAATCAAACTAACCCTCTACAACTTTCCACCCTGAGCTAATTACACCGTTACATCTTATCTCCCATTACTATGACGACCAACTTATTACTTCCGTTGCTCGGCATCTTCCCTCGCCGCCGGCACCGGTGTGTACATCCTCGTTCTATTTCCCCTCCGAGACAAAATTAAACCTTATCCAAAACAAAAAAAAACAAAAAACAAACTGCGGCACTGCAATGTCTATATGCACTGCCTGTTTCAGCCTGGCCACACATTCATTTAAGAACTTAATAGATCCCAGGGAGACAGAGGAGGTAAATGACTGGTGTTTGATGGTGGCTGCAGGTCTATAAGAAAACATATGGGGCCTAAGGGAGCATTACCGTCTCCTGAGTGTGTGCAATGACTGTATGTGTGAAGAAAAGAGAGGATTGTTTGGATAGGGCGAGATGCTTGTTATAGTAAGTTAAAGCAAAGAGGTTCAAAGAAAGAACGCTGGAGAACAATATGGACGAATAATGCAAGAGTTGTCGTGAAATGTGATCCAGAAAGAGCTTGCAAGTCCAGGTCAAGCCATAATTCTTTCACTGAGTCAAGCCTGAAGTCTTTTGCTCAGTCTTCGAAGATGTGCAACGAAATGAATCGTACAATAAGCACAGTTTATACCTTTTTCATGGCTGTATGTTAGGAACAGCTAAAACGTGGCAACATTTTCTTTGGGTTTAATGGATAAGTTTAGGCTTCAAGTTACTAAAATGGGTAAGTTCAGGACTGGAGCTTAGGGTAGGTTAAGATTTTTTCGGAGACCGGATTTGATTCAATTGAATCATTGGGAACACTTAAGAATAACTACAAAATAATTAGGCTTAATAAATTATTCACACCTTAATAAAGAGTTATTTCAATATGAACAAATGATTAATTAATAGATAAAAAGCGTATTAATGCTTAGTAACTACTTAATTACTCCAAATCCTGCCCATTAACCCTAAATCCTAACCATAGCTCCTTAGTTAAGTAGTTACTAAGCATTAATAAACTTTTTCATTCATTAACTTACCATTAGTTCATTAATAATTAAGGCTTTATTTATGTTTTATTCATGTTTACTAAGGCAAATTAAGGTGTAGTTAATATAAAGTGGTACCGAATCATTTATTAGTTTGAAGTGTCCAGAATATCATTTTAGCCACAATGAAGGCAAAGCAATTGCTATTTACTAATTGAAAACAAACAAACAAACAAAAAAATGTAATAAAGGTGCATTATGTAACTTTTCAAACAAGAAGAGCTAATTATTTTTGGAATGTCCCAAAGTAAAATATTGCACATATTTAATATGTATTTGATAGATTATAGGGTCATTTTACTGAAATTCTTATTGCGAGTAAGGTTGCCTCTCCATAGATCTGACCTGTATAACTTGGTTTATGGTTATGTCATATGCTTCTCTCTATGTTTATAGTAAGCTTGGAGGAACAGTACAAGCAGGCCCTAGACCGGAAAAAGTCACATAGTTACCTTTAATGTGCAATGGACAGTATTTAAAAAATTAAATCATGTTGCTTTCCATCTGGCATTGCACTGTTCGGGGTTGGTTCTCTCCACAGTACTTGGTTGCTTTAACCAATTACAATACAGCGTAAACATGCGTGTATGTGCAGTAAACTCAATATAAAAGGTACAATATCATACTCTAAATTAATATTTGACACAAGGTCACTCAGGTCACTCACTCCATTTCAACTCAGGTTGGTTTTGACCAGCACACTTCTGTTTTCCGTTAAGAAATTGAATGCCAAATAGATATGTAAGAAGCCCTTGAGAACAAATTTCTTTGCAGAACATGTCGTGAATCAGGCCCAATATTATCCCACAATTAAAAACTCAAGAATGTCTGTTTTATAAATGTGTCTATAAAAATAAACGACCATTTGTTCAATAACTTTCTCAAACTTCCTGAGCTCTTCTGGCTAATTATATCCTCACAATTGCCGTCTCAATCCTGCACTAAATTACACCCGTGACAAGTTTCTTCTTCTTTATTAAAAACACACTGTGACCACGGTTCAATTACTTTGGTTTTGACAAAGTGCAACTAACGAGCTTCATTTAACCAGCACTTGGACGTTATTCACCCGAGAAACACCTCGGCGCACGGAAATGGGGAAAAAAATACGTCTTTGAAATGCTAATGCTGCCTTCAATTAGCATAAATAAGAGCGTTCCCTGTGCTATTGTGAGCTGTGTGTTGAACAAATGAGGCCTGATTTACTTAAGAGCTTCACTCAGGTTCTGATTAAGGAGTAAAATGATAATGCAGAAGGTAGCGGTCTCTGGTGAGGTGTGCCGCGCTGGGGGAAAGCAAAAGTGTGCGTATTAGCAGAGAGAGGCGGAGACTGTCCCCGCAGAACCACGGGAAAGAGAAGTCAGTCATTCTACACTGCTCTGTACTGTAGGTTAATGAGGAACGGATGCACAAGGTCATATCAGGACCTGTTCAGACTGAGGTAGAATGTAGAATTTGGTTTTCTTCTGTTTGTCTGTGAAGAAAAAATTGAAGAAGTAATTTTAATCTGTTGGACAAATCACAATTTTAGATGTATTGACATACCACACTGAATATCTCAATTGAAAAACGTTAGTAAACTGATGTGGAATTATGTTAAAAAATACCATTACTGCACCAATCAATAAGTATTCAATGGAGGTTCAAATATGAGACATTGTATATTACTTAATATCTGTACAATTATTTTGCAAAAATGAATCCTAGTAATATTGTTATAGTAGTCCAAGCGAGTCCAAGTCAGTGGTCGAACTCATGGCCACGTCATTGGTTAACAAGTTCATTTAATTCCAAGTTAATGATCCAGCAACTCAAGTCCCATTGATACACAAGCTCATCTCATGTTCCAAGTCAACGACCCACAAATCCAATTCATGTCTGGCGTCAGCTATCCACAAGCCCAACTTATGTCCCTCAATGATCTACGAGTCTAAAGGTCTCTTCGTACTTCATAAGAAGTACGAACTTTCAGCCCAGTCTCTGAAGACATCTGCTGTTCACAAACACACTCCATCTAATCTGACTGAGCTGGAACTATTTTGTAAAGAAGAATGGGCAAACATTTCAGTCTCAAGATGTGGAAAGCTGGTAGAAACATACCCAAAGAGACTTGGAGCTGTAATTGCATCAAAAGGCGGTTCCACAAACTATTGACTCAGAGGGGTTGAATAATTTTGCATGCCTACTTTCAGGTTTTAATTTGTAAAAAAATATATATATCATGTATGACTGTTCTTACACTTCACAATTGTGTGCAACTTAGTGTTGGTCTTTCACACAAAGTTTCAGTGAAATATGTTTGATTTTTGTGGTCATAATAAGAGAAAATGTAGAAAAGTTCAAGGGGGTTGAATACTTTTGCAAGGCACTGTATATCTACGTTTTTTTTTTAGACTGTGTTGGAATTTTGTTTGAGTACCATGTGCTGTTTTAACAAGCTTTAATATTCATACTTTGGTATTCATATTCATTCAGCAAATGCACTGTGGTCGAACTCCTCTAGACACTGCCCCTGTGATCCTGTTGGTGGAGAAATGTATTCCCTGACTGTTTAGAAAAACAACCAAGACACTAAAGATATAAATTAGGATAAGATTTACTTACATCTCTATTTTGTTTTTGTTCCAGCGTTAACATCCTCGTCCTTGCTGCATGCTCACAAAGAAGCAGAGTTCAAAGTGATTCTTTTATGTGTCCTCTAGTCTAGAAGTTTCTCTATTAGCATGTTTAAGCGATTGGTCCTCCAGTCTTTGGTTCACGCCATTTTTGGTTGTCACTTGTCTCTTCTCAAAACCATCCACTGACGATCTCATCCAGTGTTCAAACTTTGCTATTTTTCAAACCATAGCAAGATCAGACCGTTCAGAGGTCAACTGTTAACTAGTGCTTTAGAATGTTTTCTCCAAACACAAATCAGCATTTAGCCTAGTTCTTACAAATGCATTTTCATTACATCATTTGACTCATTTGAATGATTACAAATTATCAATACACTTAGAAAATATTTTTTTCCTAACAGATCCCTAACAGCCGCTTTCATGCTGTTGCTATCTAGATTTTTCTCACTGACAGCTCAGTTGATTATGTTACTGCATAGTTAGAGAAAACCTAGCTATATCTTATCTGTTGCAGGGTCATATAAATGAGCCTAAATAAATAAAACAGATATCTGTCACAGTCTTGGTCAGAAGAATGTTTGTTTACTTGTCACTTCTTCACATCAGCTTGACACAAACGTGCTTCTAACTTAAGTTTCGCTCTGGTACATTCCTGATGAACAAACCTAAAGTTTGACATAAATGCTGTAGCATCCTCCTCATCTGTCACTCTTCATAATAACTTATTTTCTATACTTTTCTATCTGTGCAAATCCTGCTGCATGAAGCAGGAGCAGGACCAGCAGATCCACAAAGGGTTCTGCATGTGCTCTCATCATTGTGTCTTAGTGGACGAGTTTGCATGTTTGAAAAATGATCCTGAGATTTGTATTATTGTCTTGTGGCTTTGACCTTTTCAGTGGCTCGCTATTTTGTTGATTGTTGAATTCTTCCATTAACAATAGGCTCTAACTAACATCCAGGCCAGGCCAAACACAGTTCTTACATCTGATCTAGTATGAATTGGCCTTGACTCCTGTTCCAATTCAATGATCGCAAGTCCACAAGTCCAATTTAATACTGAGATTAATACTTTAATACTATTTCAGTTGAAAAGAGGTTAAATGCATAAATGTTTGCACAAATTCTGACTTTTTAACACATGCAAATCATATTTTCCAAATCAGTCTTTGACCTTATCGAATCTTTTTAGCAGCTATTTATTCATTCACTCATTTCAACATCATTAACCCATTTTTCATGACATTTCCCCCAAATCACAACAATATTTCCCTTCTTCCATGCTGATTTCCTCCTTATGCAAAATAGTTAGTTTACTCCCCGACCCACGCACTTCAAACTTTATCGCTCTTCTCTCCCGGGATTACACATGGAAGCCCTATTTTCGCTGCTTCTTTACGCTCTTCCTAATCAAACTTTCCCCAGCGCTGATGAGGATTTACACGGATGCTGCTCCTAATTCACTTCCCATCTCTGGAGGCGCCGAGCTGTTGGAGACCTCATTAATGCCCGCTATGCAAATACGGCACTATATCTGTTGGCGTAGCGAGCGTGGCTGACCTTTGGGCCCGAGAAAGAAACGGTCCCGGAGACGCGACGACAAATCAGAATTTATGGCTGGGGTAGGTTTAATGGCGGTCGGGCGCGGAGTGCTGTCTGAAGCTGATCGGCTGTGAAAAGTGCTGTTGGAAACTCCGCGGTTGATGACGAATGAAGCTAAACGGAGGTTTCACAAAGGCGGAAAGGATGTCTGAAGTGAAAAGCATAAAGGAAACAGCACTGTAGAAGCTAAGGACGTGAGAGGAGAGGAGCTTCTGAGGAAAATGTAGTTCAGAGAGTAGATAGTGGTCTTTTGTGGACTATTTTTTTTGTTTTTTTAAGTGGTGATTTGCTCCTAAAATATCTTCTACTTACACCAAACTGCACAGTATGGGACTAAATATTAGAAGTACAATAAAGAAGGATTTGTTAAAACGTTGAGTCAAAGATTGTCTAAAAAAAGAATGCTAATTTTAAATTTGCAGAAATATTTGAACAAAAGTACTGAAGCATTGAGTTTTTCAGTTTCCGGTATGCGCAACCCATAGACATATAATTAGTAGACGTGCAGTCCGACTGTGATGCTATCGAACACTTAGCATCTGAGCTAGTCTGGTAAGATTTAAGCTAGTTCGGAGCGTTCTACTGTTTATTTTCCTATAGCCGTTAGCATTAGCCCTAAAAAAGATAAGTTATGAAAGATCCAGAGAGTGTCAGCTGGTACAAACCTACCGACCACATTTAGCAGAGGTCAGAGATTTGTTACAAATTCTTGTTGAGTTTGCAAACCTTTTAGTATTTTATTGTAGATAAAATTTGTGTATAAAACTGCTAACGGCTAGCAAACTTCAATAAAAGATTTCTCATCTTGTGCATCTTTTAATCAAATCAAATCAATTTATTTTTGTATAGCCCAAAATCACATCAACAGTCATCTCTGAGGACTTCCCAAGATTAATAGTTAAGCAAACATGACTAGTAATAAACAAAAATAAAACAATACACATTCAATGAAACAATAAACATTCAGAAGCAGTGATTGATCAATCAGATTATTAGTAGAGCAAATTAATAATTGTCCATAGCATCCCCTGTCCTTAGACCCTCCTTCTCAGCAAGTAAAAACTAAAAAAAAAAACCTAAGGGGAAAAAGAGAAACATCGAGGAGAACCACAGTGAAGAAGAGATCCACTCCCATGGACGGTCAGGCTGTACATGTAACTAAGTCTAATGCAGATCTAACTGCAAATTATAGCGTTTTAAGACTCTAATGACCACCAAACGTCCACTTTTACATGTTACTAGTGAGAACGGCAGACAAATTACATAAATAACTCCAAATAAAAGTTATAGCTTCACTTCTCTGTGGAGGCGCATCTGTCGCATTGGCAACTGATGGAGTTTCCAGCCTACAAATATAGTAGTTTGAGAAATATAATTTCACATCGCCAAAGTTGTTTAAAAAAGCTTCATAAGACACAAATCAGTCCATTTTGCTCATGGTTTTGTTGAAATAGCTTGTTTTAGCTCATTTTATTTATAAAAGCGCAACTTCTGCCATTGTGTTCAATTGATTTTCGTCGTCACCATCTCTACTGGAGGAACATGGCATCGCTTTGTTCAAGTTGTAGCAACAGAGCAGAGCTGCTGATTGCGAGTCTACTAATTTAATGTCTATGTGTGCAACCAGCCAGACTTCCAGTGCCACCATGTGGTAGGGAGGACACGCATTTGTAGCTTTCAACAAAACTGATACTTTTCAAGCAGATTTGTTATTATCTCTCTGAAAATCCCACCAAAAAGAGCAAAGAAAAATGCAGAAGAAACTGTGACTCAACTTGATTCACCGCAGTTGAGCACAGTAAACAAAGGCGATGCTGGCCAAACATCGCACCTGGAGACATCGGTCCTGGCAATTGAAGCTCTTCACATGGAGCTATCGTCAATGAGTGAAGAAATAAGCGCCAAGATTGATGCCCAAGTACAAGAGGTGACCACAACCCTGAGAGGTGAAATTACTCACTTGAAAAAAAGACACAAATGAGAAGTTGGCATTTCTGCTAGCTAGCTCACAAACTCAAAACAATACAATCAGTGAGCTGGAGCGAGCGTTGTCGGAGGAAGCACTTTTTGATGCTAGCGGAGCATGGGACTCAGCAGCATGACTCCAGCATTATGGCTGAAGCGCAAACCCTGAGCTTGAAGATTCCCTATCCCTATTCCCTATCAAAACCATGGATGGGCAAAGACAAGTGGATAAGTCAAAAATCATGTCGTTTACAGTCACCCAACTGTAAATCTTAAATATTATTGTGCTATATATTCAAAGTGGAAGGTGATGAGTCATGTTTTGCAGGCAAGAGCAATATAAGACCAACAAACAAGCATACATCTGGCAGAAGTTCTGAAGCAGTGTACAAGTGGAAGTTGGAGAAATCAGGTACAACTATTCTCGTCACCTCATAATGCTCAAAATATTACAAATGCTGTTAAGGAAGCAGGGTTGGGTCCTCAGATTGGTTGTTTTGCCCATTTAATCAAATTAGCTTCACAAAAAAACAGGCCTTAACCAGATCTAATGGTGAAAAGTGAGTTAGACTGTGACATTTTCCCACAGAAGTACCACAGCAGTCCATATCCATGAAAGCAAGCAACAAGCAGCTGTTTATTCTGCACTAACTGAACCAGCACTGACACCAACACACTAAATGACCAGGATGAGGTGATGTTGTGAGTTCTGTGTCGATGATCATACCAAGATCTATAGTGCTTCACTCAGTGCAGGCAAGATTATTGGCCTGATATATCTTCACAAATGCACAGCTATGAACTACCACATGTGGATGAGGAACAGAGAGAACTGATCTTCAGGTATGTCACTTATTTAGACATTTTTAATAGTAGAATCACATAATGTATTTAAAATGCCATTGGAAACATCTGATTTTCTAGGGCTATCAACCTCTACTAAACCGGCCAGCCAGATGGATTTTCTCACATATTTGTGAATTCACAAACTCAAGATCTTGCCTTCCAGCAGCCCAATTGGTTTGAAGTCCAGCGGGTCGACAAGAAGTACCACCTGACTCAAACAAAACAAAGATGGCAGCTCCCGTCTATGTACATGTTTCTGCTGCATTTGATTCTGCTTTATATATAATTGTTTTATCCCACAAGGACATTGGATACATCATCATGATTCATTGCTGTGATTGGTTGAGCACAAATAAAGTAGGTCGCACACCCAATCAGCTTGGTGAATTTCATTAAAACTCTTTCAGCTCCAATTGCAAGATTTGAGTGCAACCTTTTCAGAGCAGGTAAAAGAGGAGGCGTGCAAATTCAGAGGACCAGAATGCATTTTCCTTGAAGCTGCTTTGGGGGAAAAACAAATGAATCCACATAATTCACATTTAGCTAAAAAGAATCTATCTGTCTGTCTAGTATAAAGGTAGAACTAAGCAATTTCAGCGATAGTGCTCCCTCTACAGCTCTCTTGAGTGATTAAATAAAATAATGAAGTAATTTTGCTTCATGATTGATATATGGCTGCTAAACAAACAAAAAAAATGGCCCAAAATACTTGAGCGACCATCATCACGGAGAAGTATAGAGACATTTCACAAGGTCAAAATGTTACTAAGTTCTGCTTTAAAGCTTATAATTTTAATTTGCAAGACAAGTCACAATGTCAAGAAGCAAAACTACACCAGGTTGTTTAACTTTCTGCATTTGTAGATCGTTAAACAAAACATCACGATCTACAAATATATCCGTCTGTATCCTATGATAACAGACTCATCTTTGTCCAGGCGATCGTCTGGACACAGCTGGTTGTTAGCCCACAATAACTTTACAGTCAGACTCACCTCATCTGTGCACCCGCCCCCCCGCTGTGATCCACCAATCACAGCCTTCCTCCACCAACCCGGGCTACAGCTCTGCACGCCGCCCCAGTTATCCAGTAAACAAGGAAAGTAATTACTGTATGTGGGGTTTCTATTTTCCAAAGCTTACTCCTGTGTTTATGTGTTGCTCGATACCGCATACATTTTTCATAAAGTATTGAATGAAACCTACATAATTCACACGCGCAGATGAGGCGAGTAAATAGGCTGACAGGTGTTAGCTTCTGTCAAATGTAATCAACTGAAGCTGTGGGAGATGCAGAAGTCGTATTATAGGCTCTGTAGTATGTTAGGCAAGCTTTTAAAATAAAGCTTTTGCATAGCCTGGTTTGGGTTTTCAATTTGAATAAACTTGAAATATTACATGTCTGCATTATTGGTAAGGTGCAGAGGAGCCACAGCAACAGCCCAGAAAAGCAATGAGGATCCACAACACCCTAATCCTAGCCTTTGCCTCTATGTATAAGGTTATAGCCATGATTTTCAACATGTAATATTATAGAGGGATTATTTGTTAAACAACACAGGTGATGTGCACACCCAGTATGCAGATCCGCCACTCACTGATGTCAAATTAAGTCGAGCCAGCACCATTGTCAGCTAACTACAAGAGTTTATGCTGCTAAGTCAACATTTGTGAATAAAATTCAACCCTACAACCCTTAAAAGTTACATCCAGGTGGGTTAAAAAAACTATAACTCCTGAAGCTTAAGACAGTTTTTTCTCTTTTCATACCTGATCCAAACAACTGCTGTCATCTGTTTTGTTGTTTTAATAAAATAAGTTTCCTCAGTTGACCAGATGGACTGTGTCTTTTTCTGCATGGAGCATGCACAATAGAGCGGTAAGTGACATCCACCGATAATCCCTCTATAGTTTCTTGCTAACATTATTTGATACAGAAGGCCTTTCAAAAAAGAGATTTTGGCTATCTCATTTCATATTTTTAGTGGAAAACACAAAAGTTAGTTACCACAACTTTAAGGGTCAAATAAAAATGTTGTTACAATTTATTTGAAAATGTATTTCACTCATGTGTTTGACAGCTTTTTCAACAAATGGATGCAAGCGAAACATCTCAGCACTCATTGGTCTCACACTGGGCACCACTGAAAAAGCTTGGAAAGTTCAGATCCCCACACTAGATTGGGACAGTCTGTAACAGTGTCAGACCTTGTTACAATCGTGAAATCAGACTATACATCATCCTCACTATACTTACAGGTATTTTCTATAACTTTGCATTGCACAAAGAATTTGGTGCACTCAAGCACAGTCTCTTCAAAGATCTAATTTCCCCACATATCGTAGTATTATGTCCCGGTCCTCTTATTCCCAGGTATTGTTATTTATTGAGAGTGGTTGGGTACATTCTGTTCCGTTTGGCAGCAGCTGCAAAAGTGCATTTCCAGGCTCCATCTCATTCTTATTCTGACAAAATGTAGCAGAGCCAGTCTGCAGCGGCGGGAGAAGTGGTAATAGAGTGAACCAAATTTAAATTCCTCCCCAAAAATCAAAATAGTAGCGTAGTTGGCTGTGGAGAGCAGATAACGGTGACGCCACATTCACATCAGCGCCGTTTGAAAAGAGCTGCTTCTCTGTGCAGACGAGTAGGTTGGAGTTGGACAAATGAGTCTTAGTCAGTTTGATTCAAAATACGGTTTCTGGTGCAGGTAAAAGAATACCAAAGGAAATATATAACGCTGTTTTGAAATGCTTTGTGATATTTTGTGTTCCATAGCCGACAATCATAGATATACAGAAGACAAAAATCTCCAAAATACTATCTTGCACACATTTACATACAGAACATTCAATTCACTGCATCCTGTTAGTGATATCTACCTGTTGTGACAAAGAAACAATTGTATCTGATCTGTGCAGTGACGCACGCACACTGGCACAGGACCAGGTAAAGCCGAGAAATTTGATTATGGGACGGATTGTGGCCACCTCAGGCAGCCTTTTAATAGGTTAGGGATGTTCATCATGTCTTCTTAAAGTATTTAAATGAAAGCGTTTTTTCTTCTATATCAGACAAGTATCGGTAAGAGATGGTTTATTACCTGACTAGTTTCGACGGGTCACTTCCGTCTTCGTCAGAGCGTCTCATGTCGCCTAGGTGACGTGTCTCATCAGCTGCTGTTCCAGACGTGGCCAGCCCAGCGGACCCGTGAGGTCTACCGGGCTGACCACGCCCCCCGCCGCTCGGTGGTCGCTGGAGAAGGCTACTCCACGTACAGGAGAGTTGGAAAGCTCCCTCGTCTCGATTCAAAGTGCGTGGGCCTCGCTTTCTGATTTCTATTGCTTCTTTGATCCATCGTTTGTATTTGTTGGTTTCTTGATTGATAATCCGCGCATTGTCCCAGTCCATAATGTGGTTGTCCCATTTGCAGTGGTCTGATATTGCCGACTTCAAATTGTCCTGTTGCGCCCTCTGTCGTTCGGCTCTTGATAAGCGCCCTGTTTTTAACTGGATTGTCATAAAACATTTTGTATTTTGTAGTTAAACACTCAGAGACTAAAGTGGTACTGTTGTTACTGTCCCTCTGTCAGTCAAAATCTGTCTGTGAGCTTATTTAACCTGTGCCCTGGTCTGTCCAGAGTGAGAGGAAGCGTGAGAGAACTGCGGCGCAAGATAAAATAACAGAAGCTGCAACATTAAATATAAAAATAAAATGTATTTTAATAATTAATTAAATTAATGTTACTTTGACTGCCTAAAAAAAGTTTGGTCGTGAATGATGACCAGTTAGAAAAAGTGGGTCGCCTGAAAAAAAGTTTAAGAGCCACTGGTTTAGAACATACTCTCAAGGGGAGCTGTCCATGGTGCTGATCAAACTTACCCAGGGGAGAACTGTCCGTGGTCCTGAATTTGTATTTATCTATTTATTTTAGCACTATCCTGTACTGAGCTTTTGGCAGAACTTTCATGTTACTGAATAAATGTTTTTAGATGTAATTGTCAAACACATGGAGGGAACTGTCCTTGGTCCTGAACTAGGATTTGTGTGTCCTTAAAAAAAAACACGACTTAATCACAAAATTTGATCTTTTTATGTCATGCTGGCAATATTTTGTATTAATAAAGCTTGATTTGAATGTCCCTTGTCTACCCCATTACTGAAATACCAGTTTATGTCATTCTTTATTATCCAAAACATAACTTAAAAAAATAAACCCCTGCTTCCATCTTTGATCAGTCGGAAGTGTAGAAACATCCCGTGACAGCCGAAGTGAAGTTTGTGGCCTGGCTGACGGTGGCGTTCCTTTTAACAGATGTGATTATTGTGGTGCGAATGCCTCTGGAGATTTAAACAGCGCTTTAATTAACTGAGCCACTGAACCTGCCTCAGCTCCGAGCCGCCCGACGCAAAAATGTTTCCCTGTCCTCGTTCTCGGAAAAATGTGTCAAATCCACGGGAAAAACTAACAGCTCCCGGGCAGGATTTAATTTGGTTTATTCAGAGCGCACGTCTTATTTGCACACTTGTATGAATAAAGTCATTAACGCCACAAAGATGATTATTTCTCATATTTAGGAACAGTTAACATTGGGATCATTTTAATATGCATTCAAATGAGGTTGGTTCAGTTGAAATGACATGATTTTAAGGCCTTTTTGAAACCTGTTTTGACAAAATGTAAGATCATTCTTCTATTACACACATCAAGCTTGAAAACTAAAGCCTAGTTTACAAACCGTCACAGTCGTAACGTTTTGTGCTCACAGTTTCTAGGCCACTCCAGATGACCTGACCGTGACCCCACGCAGCCTATAATAATACGGACATTGACAGGTTTACAAGTTATTCATATCAATAAAATGGCAAAGGAAGCAACAACGGCCAGCGTGCGAAGAAAAGGAGATTGTCTAAAACAAACTGGGAGGACCGAGGACCAGTGCGTGGGGAAAAGGAAGATTGCCTACAGTCGGACACAAACACAAAGAGGACAGCTCCCTTTTACCGGGAGCAGACACTTGGACAGCTATCCTGCACTTTAACGTTCGAACAATACTTGTTTTAGAGCGTTTCACACTTTCTTTTCTTCTGAACATACGGATTTCAGTGGACTGATTGAATCAGCACCCGCAGAGGTTTTGGAAGATTTATTTTGTGTCTCCTCTGCAATAAGCAGGTAAGAAACGCTGGACACTGCCGACTTAACTTAGTGAGACTTTGTGAGAATGAAAGGTGATTTGGTTGAAAGAGACATTTTTGGTGACTGGGCAGTCATCCTCTACGGTCTTAAAGTAGCGGCTACTGCGCGCACATATCAGTGACGTAAGCGTCTTCATTGACAAGAGTTTTTTCTTGAACCAGTCCACGAAACTACCGCTTGAATCGTATCCAGATGAACGCTGATTCAATGAACACATAGCTCAAACATTTCTTTTTATCTGTGCATATGACTGAAATGCTTTGTCAGTACTTTTTTTTTCTTTACTTCTTTTAAAGTAAATTTTATGCTGATTATTTATATATTTTTAATAAAGTTAGATTGTAATTTTGCATATTTTCCTGCCTTGTAAAAGCACTTTGAATTTCTTTGTGTATGAATTGTGCTATACAAATAAATTTCCCTTCCCTGACATAGAAATGTGACGGATTTGTAAAAAAACTCATTGTTGTATAAACTGGACAAGCATTTGAAAGTTTTCATAGAATTTTTTTTTTTTTCTGTGACAATTATTTGCTTCTTATTCTTATGTATTAGAAAAGTAAATAAGCTTCATTTGTACAGCACTTTTCACAGACACACATACAGTGAGACCTTCTTCTCCCCCAGTGATATCAGCAGCAGCAGAAGGTCTAAACACCTAAACACCTGGCGCCTCAACCTCCGACCACCACCTTGCTTCTCAACATGCTTTGTTATTAGTTTTTTGTTGGTACTTTTTCTTTTAGAATAATAGCTGTGATCTGCACAAAACAAGCAAACTAGTCAATACATAAAAACATAACATTTGTAACTCTGACTGTTATGTTGTCGTCTTGACCAGGACTCCCTTAAAAAAAGATATTATTAATCTCAACGCGACTGTAAGCATCCTTTAAGGAAACAACTGAGACATAGCAGGGATAAGGTGAAGGTCTGGTCAGGGTCGATTTATTCACAGCACAGATGGAAGACACAATACAGACTCTTTAATACAGATCCTTTATGCAGACGTATTTATAACTGTTAACTTACTATGACAGCATTGCAAGAACACAAGATTTTTACCGTACATACAGTATGTTTATCCTCTGCGTAAGACTGAACATTTCCAGGCACTTAGCCCAGATGAGGCCAGATGTACCGTATGTTATCTGTGGATGCTCAGAATGTACGAAACAGAATAATACATCTTTCTTTAGAACAGAAGAACACCATGAACTCTTTGCACAAGGAAAAGATCATTCTTAGACCATTTTCTTATTTGCAGTAAAACTAGATAGTTTATGCTTGTTCCAGGGATAAATCAAAGCTTAACAATCAAAATATACAAGAACTAACATGCCATACCACTTATTTTAAACATGTATTGAACTTTTATGAACGTTCAATAAACCTTTTTAAGAAGTATTTTGACTTCTGTTGCTTCTGTTGGTTTTGACCAATGACTGTTTTATTGTTGGATTTTAAGAACCATTTTGTTTGCTAAATCATCAATCTTGTGAAGTCGTAAGAGACTGCTGTGACTTTGGCCTGTAAAAAATAAAGTGAATTGAATATGAATAGTTGTATTGATAAATGTTCAACCCTTGAAAATGAGACGGCACATCTCAAGGGGTTTTCCACCAATAAAATGAAATTGAACACAATCTGTATTTTAAGATGCAATTTTGCAGTTCTCACTTGGTATTATCCAAAAAGTTAAGTTAATAAAATATTTTTTTTTTGTAATAAATTTTTTTATTGTTTTATTGATTTTTTTTTATTATAACAACAAAAAAAACAGACAAACAAACAAAAATCTGTATCAATAATGAAACTGACATAACAAAACAGACAAAACAAAAACAGACCAACTGAGAACCTAAAAAAAAATAAAAAATAAGTAATAATAATATTAATAAATACATACAAGAAACCACCACAAGAACAGAGAAAATAAATAAATAGAACTGAAAATAATAATAATAATAATAATTAAAAAAAAAAGTTTCTATATAATTGAAACAATGGACATTTTAAGTTTGGATAATAAGGTTGTTATTTTTTTTAAGTTTATTGTTTTTTTGTTTTTATTTGAGTCAATTACATTCTATTCAGACAACTTTTTAGCCTACTGCCCAGTGCTCTCTGGAGAAGGGAGTCCCAGGTAGAACAGTTCTTCATCTCGCCTGATAGTGGCCTCGCTTCCTGATTTCTATTCTATTTATATGATGTGATTATTTATCTTGCAATGATCTGATACTGCTGACTGAAAAATTGGCTGAAAAGAAGAAATCGGTTGCTGCTACTACTAGTGAAGACAAGAAGAACATCATAAAAGAAAGACATTTTTAAGTGAACTACATCTCTTTGATAAAACTGGATTTTTTTGTTGTCGTTAAAAGGATTATACCCAGTTTTCACATTAAAAAACTTAAAATCAGACTCTCCCTAGTGCAGATATCTTGTTAAAATGTCTAATCATGTGAAACTTAGTCCACAAATCCATAACTTTCTCTGTTGTTGTTAGCATTGCGGCTATCAGTGGTTAGCATACCAGCACGTCTCGCTCCTAACAGCTGTGAAAAAAGCTTAAAACACATTCATTCAGAGGCTCAAAACATGTGACTGATATATGAAGTTTAAAATGAATGATTTCCATTTCCATTTTTAAAGAATCAAAAATCAGGTATAGCAATAGTATTAAGCAATTGGAAAATTGTTATTGATTTGAATAGTATTTGTTTTTTTTAACCCTAGAACACTATCGCTATAAAAAGTGACACCATCACTTGTGCCGGGTAATTTTCACCCGATATAATATACCCCCAAAAAAAAGTACTTGTCATAAAAAATAGATCAAAGTATGACAACACCTGATAAATTAGAGTGGTTTTCTTTTGTTTTCAACTGTGCTATGTGTAACAAAATGGAAGATCCTACAAACATGCTCGAAAATTACTGAAAATTTTGGATTTTGAGAACAAACAATTCCTAAAAAAAAAAAAAAAATACTGATACAGGAAACTTGGTGTTTGGTCGACCCATTCCTGAGGCATGTGAGACTTCCCTGGTGAAGACTCAGACTCCTGGACACGCAAACAACTACAGGAGAAGGAACAAAATATGGGATTTTTGTCAGTGTGTAAAAATGACCACTTATAAAATATTGTTTCACTTTGAAAACACCACTTTGTGATATATATTCATAATTCATTTAAATAGCTAACTACATAAAGTAACTTTTGGCAAAAAAAAAAAAAAGTAAACGTACATTACCCTCTATCACTATTACCGGGTGAAAATCACCCAAAAGCAAACCTGTGTTCTCACTATCTGAGATGTCAGAGACACTAATCCTTCGACAGAATGACAGCTGGAGTTGACCAGGGACAGTAAATATGGTGAAAATATGGTGAGCCTGAATGTTGTCACCCTTGACATGTGGCAGGATAGCTTGATTCTAAACACTAACACTATCGCTGGGTGAAATCCACCCAAAACGTATATTCCCTCTTTCACTACCGGGGCCCCGAAAGCAAGCCTGTAGGAAAATTGGGGGGCAGAGAAACACCTGCACCTTCATAGAAGTCAAAAACAATGGCGAAGCTACCCAGGGACTCATGACTCAGAAAAATGCAACATATTGAAATCATGTAAATACATTTGCTCGAGTGAAATTCACCCGGCGATAGTGCTCTAGGGTGTCGCATGCTAACAAACAAACCAGGCTTGGAACTACAACTGAACAGAAAGATCTGCCAGTCCAAACTCTTTTCTGTAATGTCTTAATGTTGCATATTTTCTTTACAACATTACTTTGAAGAAACAGCTACATCGCAGTCCCACAGTAATCTCTTCAGCATGTGTTTTGGCACTGTGCATTAATGCTATTCCGCAGAACCACAATAAGGGAATTATGGTGTTTTGAAGTGGATATATTGAAATGAATATGTATCAGGGTCTTTATAAAGCCGTGATCAAAGACGGAGGAGTTGGAGAAGATGAGAACTCGAGATGAACCGCGCGGCGACCCAGCGGAGGAATAATGAACGAATGAATGAATAAACAAGCGGTGACTCACAAACAACAAAAGAGTTTGGAAGTGTCATCGCCAAACATCGGAAACATGGCCAAAACTGGAAGTAATTAGACCCACGGGTTAAACGGTTTATTAGAGTGCTGGTTTTGACAAATAAAAATCAAAGTCAGGTGGTTGCTGTGTCACTTAAATGATGTTTAGAATGGTAAAATAGACTTGTTTTAAGTTATAAACCATGTCATATTTTCTTTATTTTGCTCCTCCTGGATCTGATTGTGATGTGTCTCCAGACTTCACCTGGACCTGTGAAAATTTGATTTCCCTCAAACTGCAATCCTTTGTTTAAAAAAACAACCAAGACTCAAAAGATTCAAATTAGAATAAGATTTACTTTGAATTCAAACGGAAAACACAAAAGTTACAAAGCAACATCTATTTGTGATCTATTTGTGATCTAAACCCTGCAAAGTTGTTGTCCATGTTTCCCATTGCGTGTCGCCTTGCTCTTCTCCTCCTCCCTCAGAAGGAAGAAGTCCTTTTAACTGTTCTCCAAAAGTCTCCTTTTGGCAAGGTCACATTGATTGGTCTTCCAGATTTCATTCTCACCAATTTTTTTGTCACTGAATCTTCTCAAAACGTCCACTCGATGAAATCATCCCAGACTCAGACTTGGAGACAAAGTCTGAACCCAAAACTTGTAGACTTGCAGACCTAAGCAAGATCTTGCAGTCCTGCTCCGTGACAGTTCAGAGGTCAACCAGTCCTTTGGAATGTTGGTTTGCGTCAAACATACTAACCCTTAGCTTAATCTTTTTCACAAATATATTTTAAATAACATTATTTAAACATTTTAATGATTACAAATTATCAATACACTATTTTTTATTTATTTTTTTTTTTTTTACATATTTTTCTAACAACCTGACTGTGATGTGTCTCCAGAGTTCACCTGGACCTGACTGTGACCACCCTTACCACAAGGGTCCTTGAAGTAATGGTTATGTTGGGAAAACCAGTAGAGCATTGAAAACTCGTATTGCCGAACATAGGAGCCCTATAAGATGCAAAAATATGAATTGCCCTGTGGCAGTCATTTTGTAGAACAAAGCCATCCTATCTCTTCACCAGGAATCTGAAACTCCTCCTGTTTAAGCAAGAGCACTTTTGGATTCACCATCTTAAGACTCTTATTCGTCATGGACTGTTGATTTTGATTTGAAATGTTATGTAAATGTTTCTATATGTAATAATCTTATTTTTTTTCTCATTGTAAAGGGCTAACCTGGCTGATTGAGTGTGATACTTTTTCTCAGACCTCCCACTTGTTGGAGGCTGTTTGATCACCTGGGCTATCTAGCATTTTGTGTACTGTGGCTCAAGAAAAATGAAAAAACAAACAAACAAAAAAACCAGGCCGTCCTCAAGTGACGCTAACTCGGCTCAAAATTGCCAAAAAAATCTTGTATTCAAGTCACTTTTGCATTCTAAACAACTAATCAATTCATCAAAACAATTATCGGCCAAATAACCTTTTACCAAAATGATTGTTAGTTGCAGCCCTAATTCAGACCCTTTTTTATTTAATTCCTAAATGTATTTTGAATCTAAAATAACACAATGAATATTTGTCCCGATACAATCCTAAACCATTCTAAATCATGCTTAGGTTAAAAAAGGTCTTGAGTCGGCTCTTGATCTAGAAGTAAACAGAAAAGAACCCATTGGTTGTGCTGCTTCTCACTAATCCTATTTGTCCACCTTTGATTTCTCCTCCTGTGTGTTTTGCTTGATTAAATCCCGAGCAACAGAAAGAGTCCTGGCTGTTGTTTGTCACTAGTCTTCGATCTGTAGTCATGATGTTATTTGTGTTTGGTTGGATTGTGCACGATACCGCTTCGACTGCAAACAAACGTGTGATTACAGCCGTGTCCCACAAGCAAACACGCTCTTCTGTAATTGCACCTGTGATTAGAAAATGTGTTGTAGTGTTTCTGATTTATCTCCATCCTTCGTCCTACTTTGACTCCAACTGTTAAAGTCGTTGTCAAGAGTTTAGACAGTCGTAGAAATGACTGAAGTAGAAAAGCTGAAAGACTGCAAACAGTAGCCCAGTGCTTAATTTGTAAATCAAACGTGCCGGAAGAAAATGTGGCTTAAGGACCGGGGTTCATACAAGGGCAAACCTTTACCAGAACAAACAGAATAGTAAGTAAACATAGGGGCTTAGAAATGCATAAATACAAGCATTTCTAAGCTCATCTGCCCATCCTACTTTGTTTCAGACAATATAAAATTAATTTTGTCTCTGTTACACACGTTTTTTATGCGTCACACAGAGATTTTATTTCATTCTGACAGAAATCACAAGCGCACCTGCCGCTGAATCTGATCCACATGCGACAGGACACCCTCCCACATTTGTCCTGCACCTCAGCACAGGGCCTATGCATCAGTATTTGACCCTCCACAAGTCAGTCACCACCACATCGCAGCACAAACAGCCGTTACACAGCAGACACAGGTCTCGTACATTAACCATGATCGCCAAAATACAGATAAAATAGTTGCACTTACGAGAAACTCGACCGCTGTATCCGCGCTGGTTCTGACCTCTTTATCGTCCTGTACACTCCAAACACACGTGACACTCCCGCTGCTTTTAATCCATCAAAACAAGTCGGAAAAATAACAACAAATATCCATAAAAACCCACGTTCTGCATATTTCCTGGACAGGAGCGCGTCTCGCCTGAAGCCAATGAAAAGGAGTTTTTGGTTTTGGCCGAGTCTCATTCAAGCTAAACAAAGATGGCTGCTCTCGTGGATGTACGTGTTTCTGCTGTTTTTGATGCGGTTTAGCAGAAATACGGAGTAATTTCTTTTGAAAGAAGAGCTGTATGTGTGATGCGTACTTGTTTTATCCCACGCAGACATTGGATACACCATTACGAGTTGATGCTTGATTGGCAAAGCACAAATAAGGTCGGCCCCAAACTCAATCAGCTCGAAGTATTTCCCTAAACTTCTCACCTTTTCCCAAACGTTTTCAGTAGTCAAGTTCCAAATGGATACTGGGAAAGAACTCAAATCGTAGTTCAACACAGATCTATCTGGGGGTGGTTAGTTTGATTGTGGATTAGTCATAAATGTTGGATTCACCGTGAAATGCACGACTTCAAATATGAGCAAATATGTAAGAACTGTGGCTCCAGTGATTCAGGAAGAAGCAGACAGCACTGCAGAAAATGTATGATGATGATGCAGTACAGAACAATCAGGGTATTAGTTACATGATCAGCATTCTTGGATCAGTAAACAATTGTTTGAAAATGCAGAGTAATTAGTTGAAATATTGATTTAAGAGAAACATCCTAAATAAGTTTAGCACAACAGGGTAATGGAAACGCTGCTCATGAGTGTCAGTGCCAGCCCAAACAAAATGCTGCGTCACTTCGATGACTTTGCAAACAAAACCTCTCAATCTGAGGACTTTTGTACCTACACTCGGACAGAACTGCAGAACCCAGGACTGTCTCAGCACCGGGGGCTCTCTCTCCCCGTCCCGTCTGAATATTCATCATATTTACCAAGCAGATGAGTCAAGCAGAAATGTGTCCCAGCTGGACTCTTGTCGGTGCCGGTCATTCATCACACAGACATCAGAGCACTCCAGCGGTCCCACCAGCGCCAGCTCCACCTCCCGCTGCCCCTCTCCGGCTCACAGTCTGTCTTACAGGCACAGTCCAAACAACTCAGGCCTCTAATCAGTCAAGTCCAACAAAAATGACACCTGCACCTGGAGCAAGTCTGAGTCGAGATTCTGTCTTTCTCACACAACATTGGACTGTGTAATGTCCATATGAAGCATATATTTAATATTGATTTAAACATATTCAAAGAGGGTTAGGTTTGTTTTTGTTTTGTTTTTTTTGTTTTGTTTTGTAGAGCCCAAATTCACAAGACAAATTGGGCTCACAGAATTAAGACAGACCGCTTAATTGTCCATTGTTTATTTGCAGTCATATAGAGGGATTATTTGTCTCTCAACATGGTCGATGCAGAAACGGCTAAGTTTAGATCTGAAGTCACAAAAATGAGTAAGGCTTGGAGTTGGTTACATTAGGATTAGGTTAATTTTAATAAGATGTACAGTAGCAGAGTGGTTAGAGCACGGGGTTCCCAATAAGAAGGTCGTGGGTTCGACTCCCGGGTCGGACCATATCAACATCTCACAATCTCTCTGAGTGGAGTTTGCATGTTCTCCCCGTGCCACTGTGGGTTTTCTCCAGGTACTCCGGTTTCCTCTCACCTCCAAAAACATGCATGTTTAGGTTAACTGGGCATCACTCTAAACTTCCCGTGAGTGAATGAGAGAGTGAGTGTTTGTCTGTCTAACCCTGTGATGAGTTGGCCACTGTCCAGGCTGTTCTCCGCCTAAGGCCCAAAGTCACTGGGATAGGCTCCAGTCACCCACGACCCTAACGAGATTAAGTGAGAAAAAGTGAATGAATAATTTTCATAAATAATAACTTGTTTTATCATTCACCATAGAAATTAACTGAGGTAACAAACGTGTGAAATAGGCACGCAAATAATAGAAATTGCGTTCATATGACACGCACATCTGTGAGAACAGACTGAGCCTGTCAGTCAAACAAAATCTTTGGTGTAAGTCGCATATATCACACGATGCGTGTCAAGGAAACACAGTGGAAAGCTAAAGGTGCACTGTGTAACTTTCTGGAGCTGAAAAGTTAACTAGACAACAGAAGTAGTTAACGGTAGAAATAAAAATTAAAATCATGCTTTGTTAATCTAGATAATTGTTTATAATTTGTTATAATTTATTCTGCTGACATAACAAATCACACACATTTCTGCTTAATCTTAACAAAAGTTTCAGACCTGTGTTTCTGTTTACGCGAGCCAGAGAGCACTTTAGCTGCATGCTCCGTTGTGAAGCACACTGTAAAAAGTCTCCCATAGCATTTCATTAAAAAAAATGAGGTAACAAGTGACATTCATAATAATTGAGTAGATTTTACAATCTCAATTTTGAGTAAAACACAAAGAATAAATCAGTGAAGTACAAACAAAATATTAGTGCTGAATCTACAGCAATCAGAGACAAAAATAATTTAATTTTATTAGATATTTGAGTAAAATTGATTAAATTTACTAAATAAATTGATTCACCTTCATTAAAAAAAATTAAAAAAATGATTTACATTTACTAAATATATTTGTCTATTTTTATTAAATATTTGCGCAAAAATGATTTACCTTTACTAAATATATGTGACAACTTTTATAAGATATTTCAGTGAGTCTGGTTAGAATTTACTAAATAGTTAAGTAAAATTGATTTACTATGACCAATTTGCAGCTTTGTATTACACATCTGTCTGCAAAAAAGTTGTTAAACAACAATGAAATGTGCATGAAGGTTTATCATATCTATTCAATCAAATCAGATGTCACTTTGTTACCTCAATTTCTTTAAGTAAAATTTATGTTAGATTTGCACCAACAGAAAAGTAATAAAACCAAATATTATTCAACATGAATATTTATTGTTTGCGAACATCTTAACATTTTGCTGTACTAGTAATAGTAACAACTACTTTTGAAAACATTTAACAAGCAGAAAGACATCCCTAAAATTACAATTCTAGGTATATTTAAACCTTTTCACACTAAGGACAACAAACCCCTTTGCTTAAATTGTGCATATAAAAATCACATTAAGATCCACTGACTGATAATCTAGCAAAAACATGCTTTTAGGATTAGGACTGATGGCATACGTGAGGCCGATAAGCAAGTTGCAAGCCTTTGTAAGGTTTTCCACATTGGTGATCACAGGCACACCTTCTATGAAGCCATGTTCCTCTGGAGCTGATGTGTTGGGCTTGAGATGATAAATGTTCAACTTGTGCTGGGTAAGGTCCACAGACACCCCATCACCCTGAAATGAACATATCATATTAGAGAAAGGTTTAAAAGAAAAAACAACAACAACAACAACAACAACAAAAAGAGGGACTACTTTTACAGAGATTAGTACCATCTACACCACCTGCTGTTGGAGATATGTGCACAACATTCTGAGGAACCAGCACCACCCTGTACATCACCTGTTCTACCTGCTGCTCTAAACCTTTGATGTCTAACATATGCACATCACTAATACAAAACATGGGTCCATAAAGGGACTGTACCTGATTTTTGCATTCTAAAAATGTAAACAAACAGAAATAATTAACCTTTTTCCTTCAGGGTACATGATTTCCTCACGTAGCTAATGCATTCTGAGCTTCAGAATTGTTCATCATGATGAGTTTTAATGTTTTTTCACAGCTTTTAACAGCGAGGTGAGTCACTATGCTAACAACAGTTAGCCACAATGCTAAAAACAAAAACAGAAAAAGCTGCACACAAACAATATTTTATTAGACATAGACAGGACTTTGGGGACTAATTTCCACCTGAATAGATACATTAACAAGGCATCAGTGCTAGAGGGGAAACTGCTTTTAAGTTATCTTGTTGCAAAAAAATCGAGTATAGTCCCTATAAGGACCTGCATTCAATGTGATTGTTATGAGTGTTTCATTTTCTGTATTTTTTATTTATTTTAAATCAATTTGATTTATGATTAAAATTCTATGTATTCTTTTAATATTTTTTTTACTAGTACAGGTCCATATTTTCATTATAAATTACTTTTTTTGTACAAATATAATAATAACTTCTATTATTACACCACGTGCAGAATTATTAGGCAAGTTGCACTTTTGAGGATTAGTTTTATTTTTTAACAACAGCAGTGCTCTTGGTCAATCCAAAATGTTATTAAACCTCATACCTGAATATTTCATGAAGTAAAAGTGAGGTTTTAGCTTTTGTATGAGAATATTTGTACATTAGGCAATTATTACTGTGCACAATTATTTGGCAACTTGAAGAAAAACTAAAATATTCCCAATTTGTTTTTATTTTCATCTTTTAAAATACATACATACAACACATTATCAGAGACCTTAAATTACCAGTGGCAAAAGTTTTACACGTTTTACACAGCATACTTTACAATATTGGTAAAACAAGCAGCATTTCATCACAAAGTCACCACTAAACACAAGCAATATAATGTGTTTTGGAATTAATTCATTATTTAAATAAACTAAAATAATAAGTAACACAGCTCTTACCTTCACAACAGTATTCTGCGCAGCATGCACCTCCGTCTCGGCAGAAAAATGTGGGCGGAAGTCATCATTAATTAAGTTAAGCCTCCTCAGTGGTTAGGCTTTATCAATTTTTTTATGTTGAAACCAATGCAAAAATATAAAAACAAAATTAGCTTATTTTTTTTAGGCAGATTTTATTCTAACACTTTTTGATTGAATGCAGACGCCTCAGTGGTTAAAGTTTATCAATTTTTCCATGCTGAAAACATTACCAAAAAAATAAATATAAAATTTGGCAACTTTTCTAAGCAGATTTTATTCTAACAAATTGTGATTGAATGCAAGTAAAAATCGTTAGAAAACTGATATGTACAAATGAAAATGCATGCTAAAATTATGTTGTTGATTGTTTTATGCAGGTGTAATTAATATTTATGTATCATTTTTAATTGAGTCAAATCCCACTATTTACAGTGCAGGTACGACGATGTATTAACCATGCTGCCAGTACCACTGGAGAACAAAAGGTATGGAATTAGGAGCTTGAAAATATAAAATTTAAAATAGTGCTAAAAGATACAATGAAAATGTACTTACACAACAAGACCCAAGAAATGAAAAATATGATTTCTTCAGTGCTATTCTTAAATTCTGTACAATGTGCTTAGACACGACATGACTGAAAAAAAAAAGTTGGCTGATCAACAACTTACCAGACACTTTCTAAAAAAATTTAATATATATATATACAATATATATATATATTTAGCTTCCTACAACAGTCTACGTGCTTTGCTCACTTATTTTGAAAAGGGATCCTAACACGCTACTGCCCAAAACCTCCAACTTTTATCATTCATTTTTGTTTACCATAGCTACAAGGCCATCACAAATCTAAATTTCATGGTGTTAAAAAAAAAAAAAAAGTGAAATTCTTCTATGCAGAAATTAAATGATGTGATGTTATCCGGAGAGTTGAGCGGGTCATGGCTGGGCAGACCATGTCCCAGTCCACCTGCAGCAGCTGTAGACTGTGATGGCCTCAGACACAGCTCCCAGCAGAGCCATCCAAAAAACCAACTCCACACACAGGGCCAACACGCCTCAGCAGCTTCCACTCATTATTACTACTTTATCTGCACACGCTCCAGTGCATTTAACACCAGTGTGGATCTAAAGGGGAACATCACGCTGTCTTCCCGGCGCTGAGTCGGGAACAGGCGAACATGATGGATTTAAATAGTGAAAATTTGTTTTAAATTGTGTCAAAATAAAAGGTTTTAAAGTGCCCATATTGCGCTGATTTTATTCCATGTTACAATGACATTTTCTCACGTCACACTTGTTTATTACAAAATGTTGCATGATTAGGCAGTTCACGTGAATTGAAAGCACCACTTTTTACCTTATGAAACATGATGCTGCTTCAATGTGTTACTAAGATACTACAATATGGCCTAATCATGCTATTTTGGAACACGTATTTATTCTGTAACACTTTATAATAACTACATCTTGATTAGCCTTAACAAACTCTAAATAAAGCATGAATAACGGGTTAACTCATCATGAACAAATAAGAAAGGAATGAACAAAAACGTTTATTAAGGCTTTATAACAACTTAATTACCACAAGCCCTTCTCCTCAACCCTAAATCATAAACTTAGCTCTTTAAGTAAGTAACTCTTAATAAACTTTTTCATCCATTAATTATTTGCTCATGAATTATTAACTCTTTAGTCATGCTTTATTAAGGCTTTACTAAGGCTAATTAAGGTGTAGTTATTATAAAGTGGTACCATTTGTTATTGTAAAAAATATCAAAGACAATGTAACTAACAATGTAACTTTTCTGGTGAAGTTGTTGCTTACTTTTTGCATGGCTGTGCTTGGAATTTTCTATCTGAATGGAGACAATCAAGTCAAGTGGTACATGTCAGATCTATGGAAAGGCAACACTGCTCACAATAAAACTGCGTTTTCTGCATGCAAGCAATTAGTTACCAGAGCATCTTTAAACTATTGTTAAGTTAGAAATGGTAAATGGTCTTGCTTTCATTCTTGCTGTGAAAAGTTGCTCCAAACACTCCCAAATGGTAAATCCTTTCATTAAATCTAACACATTTTCCAATGCACACCTGGCAGTACCTCACTAGTACAAAGGTTCTCACATTTTTCAGCACTGGGACCCCTAAACGTACTTGCCCTTTTTCACTTTAAAAAGGCTGTGTTTTTTACCTTTTGCATTTAAAACGTTTTTTTTTTTTTTTTTTCTTTTTTTTTTTTTTAATTAAATACCTTTACCCTATTTAGATTTAATTGAAATTCACAATAAAGATGTCCAAAACTATTGAGGCTTGGAAACACTTTATCACAAAAATAAGGAACGTTTTATTAATCCAAACCAATTGTCAGAGATAATTTAGAATTAAATATATATTTTAAATGTTTTTTTATACATAGTGCAATTATATTATTACTGGAAAGGTATAAAGCGTGTTGTAAAATCATTTTGAAATCAAAAGCTCTCATGAGGCCCCAACCTAGGTCTGTTCAGAAGTGTTCAGAAGCTTCAGAAAGACGAGACTGTCCTGTGTGATCAGCATGGAGAAAACACTACTGTTCCACAAACGTTTGTCAGGACAGGACTTCTGTTTCATAAAACATTCTAACTCCAAATATCACATCGACGATTTTCTTGTTGCGCCGTTACGTGTCGCGACAAATTTCTTATCTTGTGTGTTTTATGTCACTATTTGTTTTTCTCCGCAGATATTAGGCAGATTTGCACAAATCAATCTAAAGTGAGGATGAGTGAGAAAGAAAGTTGTAGGAACGCAAAATTTTCTGAGTGAGGTAAAGAATGCTTTGTGTGTACACAACTAT
This sequence comes from Mugilogobius chulae, assembly GCA_038363315.1. NCBI lineage: Eukaryota > Metazoa > Chordata > Actinopteri > Gobiiformes > Gobiidae > Mugilogobius > Mugilogobius chulae. Next base: position 5,082,905 of record CM076397.1, on the reverse strand, counting down.
ACTGAGCTATATGAAAGCTTTTATTTGAAAAATTATATCAGACTCAACAATTTCCTGAGGCACTCTTCAATAATGAATACAATTACACCTTATTTCATCATGGCTGGCTAACATGCTTTTTAGGGGGTTGTATTTTCATGGACAGTTGGTTTTAGAGCTTGTGGAACGCTCATTTAATTATTGCTTTGGCAGAAGAAAAAATACATACAAATTCCAATAGTACAGCACATGCAACACGCCCATAAACACATTTTCTGTCCATACGAGCAGGTTTTCCACTTGGATTGACAAACGAAGCCCTGTGTGTATCATTACCGCATAACGTGGAGCACCCAAACCAAGCATTTGAGCTGTGTGGGTAGAGAACGGACTGAATCTGAATAAAATAACTCAAACGTGATCTTTAACAACAAGCCCTGATTTCTGCGATCTGAAAAATGAAAATATATGTTCTCCGTCTGGACCAGAGAGAGGCTGGAGTGATTCAGGGAGAAGAGTTGTGGACAGATTCAGGCCACACTAAACTCTCCCAGGATTACTCCCAGACGCCCTGGTTTAGCTTCTTACCCACGTTTTAGCAACACGTCCCGACTAAGTAGTGACTTTAAATTCGAAACACCGGGCAAATTACAGATACAAGTGTACGAGATGTAACCGGATTATCTCTTTAGCGAGGGCTGATGGGAGTTTACGGTTCCACAGCCAAAGTTTACTCTGAAGATCAAGTGAACTGTGTTTCAACTCTGGCTCTTGGGATGTTAAGCTAAATGTTGATCATGGAGAATAACTGGATGACATTTACAGGACCTTTAAAGATGAGTTTTAAGAGTAAAATTAGAAAAAACTTTATGCTGCAAACATAATATTGGTACATCCTTTAAGTCTTTTTCTCATAACATTGACTTATTTTAAACACTTAAAGTCGATTGGTTGATGCCGAAAACGTAAACTTAAGCTAAATTCAGTTGATTGAAAATCACAGACATCTTTACTGCTCACAGATGTACGAAGTAGAAACCGATCCTGAAGCTTCCATGAGCGTTCCCGCCCGATCTTGACGCCCCCTGTGTGCCTGCCTGCCCGAAAAACCCTCATGAGTCCCAACTTTTGTGTGTGTGTGTGTATGTGTGTGTGACGTAGAGATTCATGGCATAACAACATGCATGTAAAAAGGACTAAAATCTGCATAACCCTGCATTTGAAATAAATAGGCGCTAACCTAAATAATCTGCAAACATTAGGCATTGTGTCCATTTGATATGACATTCTATCACAAAGCGACTGATGTGTATTTTACCTGAACGTTCCTCACACCTCCAGTTTTTGCTAAATAAACACTTTATTCACGCAAACTCCATGTGTATTATTTCCATCTCCCCAACATGAAATCGGTCCTTCATTCATTCCTCTAGGAAAGTTTCGCTCGTGTTGCGACTGCTGCTGGCATGAGGACACACAGCTAATACATATGCCAAACTTGGAAATGCAGCAGTGAGTTTTGTGATGTATTTAGGCCTAGGAATGTGAATAACCATCAGTGCTTGTCTTTCAAGCGATCATGGTCAAGAGAACAATAATCTTCTAGTAATCAGATGGAAACAACACTGTCTGTGCATTATTGTCTGCACCATGAGTGTGATGCATGAGACTGGAGTCTCCGGGCCTGCACATTTATATAGTACATAGTGGCCTCAAGTGACTGCAACTCACAGCGTCAGTGTTGCATCTCTCTGGTGGAACAGCAGCATGCATAAAGCTGTACTACTTCCTCCCTACGTAATATTTGTAAGACAGAGCAGAGAGCGAGTCCGATCAGGACATGAAGTGTTTTGGCTTGGCCGCCCGTTCTTGACCTCAGTTCTTCTCTGGGCCCTGGGCTGCAGGTGAGCCTGCTCCTGGTGCCGACGACTCCTCTGATGATGCTGCCTTTAGTCCATCTGTACCCAGCCAATGTATATTAAGGTGGGGAGGAGAGGTGGTGCTATGTGCAGGTAAAGTTGGGTTTATGCAGGTGTGGCGGGGGTTGTGGTCATGTGGGATTGTTTTTAATTCACTGTAAAGGACTTTGTGTTGCACTGTATGTGTGTAAAGCACTTTACAAATAAAGTTTGATTTGATTTGACATCTGCGCAACTAGCACGGGAAAATTCAGCCTGAGTCACTCACATATAACAGGCTGCCTACACTTACAGAGGCAACCTTAGAGAATTTACAAACCATCATGATGCACATCTGGGCTATAACCAATGGCTGTATTTTGACATAACGCAGCTTTGAGTATTTTACTTACACGCTGCACCTTTAAAATTCACTGTCCATTTTTACTCCCAGGTTAGAGACTGTAGACTTCACAAATTCAGTCAGAGAAGAGGTTGTCAAAAAAGCCATATAACAGGACATTTGTTTTTAATGTCATTAAAGTGTAGGAATTGAGTGACTTTCATGCTTTGACATGCTAAAACCCTCTAGCAACGAATCACGTGCATGCATCGTGTCCCCAAACATAAAAAAAAAAAACACTGGTTGACAAAAAAATAATGATCTTTTGTGAGAGCTCTCCCTTAATGCTTTCTGCGGTGAGTAAATATGTTTATTATTCAGACTGTTTTATTTCTCCAAAAGCCCAAACATTAGCGACACATTCAGCCCTTGTACGACAGTGTGCAGAATGGGCCTCCAATCAAACCGTGATGGATGTTTTGATTATTTGTTGTGCGCACAGATTTCAATGACAAAGCTCTCAGCGTGACTCCCGAACCGGCGTCAATTCAAATGAGCTGCCTCACATCTGCCATTAAACAAGTGTCAGCAGCGTCATCATGGAAGACGAAGCATTTCCATTGAAAAAAAAAAAAGTTCTTTGTCATCAGAGCGACTGTCAGGAGCTGCTACAGGTGGGATGTTCTTTTTGTTTGCGCTGGTGAATGGATTTGGAGCTTGTGTTGTATGTATTTCAAACTTTTGTAGATTTATTTTATGTAGAGACATATACTTATTTCAACAAACATTTTGGTCTAAAAATACTTAAAAGGTAAACCATGCCATTTTTTTAGTTAGCCAAACAGCACAAAACCAAACACATGCAGATATCAGAAGACGATAAACTATGCATGCCTAAAACAGAAGAGAATATAAAATAGACTATAAAACAGTGGTAAAAGAAAAGAGGCATCCCCGCTGTCGTCTGTTTGTACAAAATGAATCCTTAAAATCAACTTGTTTGAGCAGGTTTCTTTGTCGTATTTTGGAAAGAGAGCGAAAAAGACTTGCATCGCCCTCAACCAATTGAAATTGATGTCGGCAAAGTAACTATACCTGCTAGTTACTTTCACTTACTGATTGGTTACTGTTGCAGTTTTTAGCCAATCCTCTTTGACTTTCTCTTCCCCAAACAAACTTGTCAGCTTCTCTCATGACTTCTCTCAATGAGACAACAGCAGCTCTGATCATAATAAATGACTTGCGTTACATTGACAGTAACTATAATGGCGTTCTCACTGACGAAAAAGTAATTCATTAGATTACATGTTACTTTTCAAAATAACGCCATTATTCTTGTTCGCAGTTACTCCCGACACTGGCTGTTACCGACGCATCTCACTCCAAACATCTGTGAAAAAAGCTTAAAACACATTGTGCTGAACAATTTGGCGGCTCAGAATGTATTAGGTAAGAGAGATTTATGATTCACTTTATTGTCCCAAGGATGGGAAATTTGTCTTGGCTATCAACCCGTGTTGCCGTCCATACTGCGCAGTATTTGATAAAGCCACAAGTTCATAAATAGACATTTCACATACACTCAATTCACAGTAAGATAAAGAAGACAATACAGCAGTCCTCTATCGTCCATATTCAGTAGTCTGACTGACACTGGCACAAGAGTTTTTGGTAGCACTTTAAAAGACCTCCACGGTACCTACCAGTTAAGTACCGTGTCAGTTACTAGTAACTAACAGTGACACTTACTAGTACTTACTCTGGTACTTACTGTGGTACTTACACTGGTACCTAGAGTGGTACTTTGAGTGGTACTTGTACCAGCAGTTACTGGTACATACCAGTGGTAGTTACTGTGGTACTTACTGTGGTACTTACACTGGTACCTACAGTGGTACTTTGAGTGGTACTTGTACCAGCAGTTACTAGTACATACCACTGGTAGTTACTGGTACTTACTGTGGTACTTACACTGGTACCTACAGTGGTACTTTGAGTGGTACTTGTACCAGCAGTTACTAGTACATACCACTGGTAGTTGCTGGTACTTACTGTGGTACTTACACTGGTACCTACAGTGGTACTTTGAGTGGTACTTGTACCAGCAGTTACTGGTACATACCACTGGTAGTAACTGGTACTTACTGTGGTACTTACTGTGGTACTTACACTGGTACCTACAGTGGTACTTTTACCACCAGTATTGGCATGCTGGTATGGTCGTAGCCATACCAGCATGCCAAAGCCTGATCCAGTCAGATCTCAGAAGCTAAGCAGGGTTGGGCCTCGGCAGTACTCGGATGGGAGACCACAGAAGAACCTCAGGTGCCACAGTGGGGCAACTTCAGTGGTACTTACTACAGTAGTTGACAGTCAACTACTGTAGTAAGTACCACTGAAGTACCAGCATGTGTCACTTTAGAACAGGTCCCGTTGTTACTAGTACTTAACTGTCAACTACTGTAGTAAGTACCACTGAAGTACCAGTATGTGTCACTTTAGAACAGGTCCCGTTGTTACTAGTACTTAACTGTCAACTACTGTAGTAAGTACCACTGAAGTACCAGTATGTGTCACTTTAGAACAGGTCCCATTGTTACTAGTAGTTGACGGTCAACTACTGTAGTAAGTACCACTGAAGTACCAGTATGTGTCACTTTAGAACAGGTCCCATTGTTACTAGTAGTTGACGGTCAACTACTGTAGTAAGTACCACTGAAGTACCAGTATGTGTCACTTTAGAACAGGTCCCGTTGTTACTAGTAGTTGACTACCAACTACTGTAGTAAGTACCACTCAGGTACCAGTATGTGTCACTTTAGAACAGGTCCCGTTGTTACTAGTAGTTGACTGTCAACTACTGTAATAAGTACCATTGTAGTACCACTATTTACCATTATGTATCATGGTATTTATCAATAAATGTTGGAATCAAGCTAAGATTGTTGTAAATTGTTTTCTGTTGTTTTGTTTACTGAAACAAATAATTACTTTGGTATTTGTCAATACCCAATATTGTTGTGACATAAATAAAGACAGTGGTGCTTTTTTAACACTTGCATTTTATTGTTATTCATAATTTATAAGCTCTACTTTTTTAATTTAGTACCAATAATACCACCACTGAAACATATGTGTGTGCCACAAATTATTAAAAGTGGTAAGTGTACTAATAGTTACCACTGTAAGTACCAGTCACTGATGACACAAGTACCACCTTAAGTACCAGTGTAAGTACTACAGTAAGTACCACAGTAAGTACCAGTAACTATCAGTGTTATGTACCAGTAACTGCTGGTACAAGTACCACTATAGGTACCAGTGTAAGTACCAGTGTAAGTACCGCAGTAAGTACCACAGTAACTACCAGTGGTATGTACCAGTAACTGCTGGTACAAGTACCACTCAAAGTACCACTGTAGGTACCAGTGTATGTACCACAGTAAGTACCAGTAACTACCAGTGGTATGTACCAGTAACTGCTGGTACAAGTACCACTCAAAGTACCACTGTAGGTACCAGTGTAAGTACCAGTGTATGTACCACAGTAAGTACCAGTAACTACCAGTGGTATGTACCAGTAACTGCTGGTACAAGTACCACTCAAGTACCACTGTAGGTACCAGTGTAAACCAGTGTATGTACCACAGTAAGTACAGTAACTACCAGGTATGTACCAGTAACTGCTGTGCAAGTACCACGTAGGTACCATTAAGTACCACAGTAAGTACCAGTCCAGTAACTGTGTAAAGTACCACTAAAGTACCACCAGTGTAAGTACACAGTAGTAAGAGTAAGTGTCACTGTTAGTTACTAGTAACTGACATGGTACTTAACTGGTAGGTACCGTGGAGGTCTTTTAAAGTGCTACCGAGTTTTTAAGTCTTATCATGGGGCCCTGAACCCTCTCCTAGAAGGTAAAAGAAACAATGAAAACAGAGCATGTGAAGGATCATTCAGGATCTTGTAGGCCTCGCAAAATGGCCTGCTCATAAATGCTATGCAAGGACAGGTGCTCCTGTACACCTATAATTTTGCATGCTGTGTGGATGAGACGCAGCAGCCTGTTTTTGAGCTGAACAGACAAGTTCCCATACCAGGCTGTGATGCTGTATCTCAGAACTGCCTGATAAAAATCAGCATGATCCTTTTGTCCACTCCATATACTCTCAAGCGACGCAAGAGGTGCATGAGTTGTTGCAATCTGTTGTGGTGGTCCATAAACACTCCTAAGTATTTGTGTGAGTCGACCTGAGCAATAGTTTGATTGTGGATCACAACTGGCCTGTTATCACCTATGTTCCTCGGGTCAAAGACAATTTCTTTAGTTTTGCTTGCATTCAACACAAGAACAAAACATGTAGGCTAAAGTAAGAAGCTTAAAATAAATGGTGTCTGTTAGTTTATCTTTTGAGGAAGGACAAAGCAGGTATATTGAGGTATGAGAAATATATTGAAACACTACTTTATACTCCATAACTTTACTTATCCGTGAGTACAAATAGGAACTAGTGATGATTTTGCCTCCTTATTTGAGTTCTTTTCAAAACTCCTTTAAACCTCCAACATCACCGGCCTCAGACGCAGGAGTTAACTAAGCGATTGCTCCCTGAACCTGCTCCGTGGTGCGTTCATGGCCCATCGGAGCAGAAAGTCAGAGGTGTATGACCCCGGGCTCACCTGTCGTCTGTGTGTCCACCTGACTGACTCTTCTCTTCACATGTCAGTGTCTGCAGTCTGCGCACACCTCTATGTGACAGAAACAAGAGACGCCAGCCAGCGCGCGGGAATACTAACGCGTCCACGCTTTCCCTCTGAGATCTCTCCCGCAGAAGAAGTTTGAAGAAAGCGGTCGACTCAGGTCAGTGTCAAATATTCAAGATGCACAAGGAAAGTATGAGGCTGCTTGTGACTGGGTTAACGGCGATGATAAATCAATTCTGGTTTCTTCTGAGAACTATATCGGCCTATCTCTACCCCAGACCCCCTTGAATTACATCCAAACCTTGTTATGGGCTTATGGGTTTAAGAAACTGTGTTGTGAATCACAATTAAATATAAACACATTTTGCCCACTGGTGGTGGCAGTAGATGGACTCAAGGATGACAGCTGAAATTTTGAGAATCTGGATTTTCTCAAAAAAGCCATGCTTGTTCACAGAGTAGGGGGTATTAAAATCTAAAATCTAAGCAAAGGAAATGCTGCTAACCTGGCCAGCCTGATGGTTTATCTCGCAATATTTGTGAATTCACGTACACAAAATAAGGCCTTCCAGCCGCCCGACTGGTTTGTGAATCCGAACCAGCGGTGTTTCGGCGGTGTTAAGACGACTGCCTCGGTGCCGCCGCCGAGTCTCATTCAAGCTAAACAAGCCGGACATTGGATACACCATTACGAGTTGTTGCTGTGATTGGCTACGAAAAAATAAGGTAGGCCACTTCCCCAATCAGCTCGAAGTATTTCACTAAACGCCCCACCTTTTCTCGAACGCTTTCAGTAAAGTCCCAGATGGATATAGTGAGAACTCAGAGTTCAACACATATCCATCTGGAGTGAGCCAGGTTAACGTGCTGCAGCTTCAAGTGGAGTCTACGCTTAAGCGACCAATCACAGACGCCCGAACCGGGCTGGATCTAGATAAGGTGATTCCTTTTGAGCGCTTACCCACTCAGTATAAGTTAAGGAAATGTTTAAGTGTCTGTGCCATGTGTGCACGTGCTGTCAAAAAAGCAATGTAACAAGGAGTTTCAGGTCCTAGTCTCACCTGTAACTCTGTCTGTTTCCCGGCTTCTCGGTCTGTGTTCCCTTTCACTCTTTTGCTCTTTCAGGGAGGGCATTCGTATGTGGCCACTAGGGGTACGCACTTGCTCAGCAAAAATCCTACGCAAACCTTTATTAATGAGGCCCCTGATAATGGAAAAACCCTGCATAAAAAAATGTGAAAGAACATTCTTTATGGAGATCAATATGTATTAGGCCAAATGAAAAAAAAAAAAAAAGCTTACAAATTCTAAGTCAGAGGAGGCTGCCTGCTCCGAGTAAAGAGAAGAATGTGCTTGTATTACTAAGCCATTTTCAATCAATCTTGCACTCTGATCAAAAGGTAAAACAAGCATCTACTAAGAAAAAAGCATATGTCTGTTTAAAGAAAAGTCCAGTTCCTGTCATGTCTCCAACACACGTGTGCACGTGTACGTGTGTGGATAAACGGACCAACAGTGGACACCACTGTCACTGCTGCAGACTGGGCGGACTGAGCGTGCTCACTGCAATGCATCACAACAGATGAGGCGTCGCATTTAGGCTGCAATAAAACCTCCTCCTGTTTATTTAATAAGAGCAGGAATCCATCTGTAACATACCTTTCACAACACACACACCTGCACACACAGAAACACTGGGAAGGTTTGCAGCATTCTGGACTAAGCAGGAAATTAGATAGTTCTAAAGTTTGAGTTCACGCTGCCTAAAGAAAGTCCAGACTTTCAAACATTCTGTGATGCTGTAAACAGTACAGGGCAACTCAAGACAACGCACACACTGAACATGAATCAAGTCAGTGTTAACCCTTGTGTGCCTGAAATGATCAGCAAATCTGCGAGACACACATTCCTGTGTTTCTCTCCTTATTTTTTTCTACACTTCATAAGTGACACACTTTCCTTGCATGCACGAATTATCTTTATACTGCGTAATAAGTCACTTTATTCACACGAGTAAAACCTTTTGTCTCGAAAAAGCATGGCCTACGCAGCACTTGGTCTCACTTCTCTGGAAAGCTGTTAATCATCTGCAAACCCACCCATCGTGTTTGTAGTCCCTGAACCAGAGCAGTGCATAAACTGACGCAGAATGAAAAAAAAAATGTGGAATCATATTTAAATAGCCTACGCTACTGTAAATCATGTATTATTCTTCGACCATTTATTATTTATTAGCCTATTATTTGCAGGTCAAGCTGACCGGGGACGTCTAGTTTTACCGGTTAACAACACATTTTACTGGCAAAAGACTTGCACGTGCTAGCTAATGTAAACTCTGGTCTGCAGTCAAATGCATGGTTCCACAGGGCCAGCTTTCTTTTCAAATGGACCAAAAGCAAAACATCTTGGACTAAAAACATTGTTGAGTAAGTTTAGAGCAGATATTTGATCTTTAAAAGGAAGAGCAGACAATGCTACTGGACTAGGACTCTGAGGAAATGGCACATGCAATCTATATAATCTACATCAGGAAGTCAAAATCTGCTTCTCATCTGAAAAAGACACTCATCCTCTTTGTTTTAATCATGTAAACCTCATATTTTTTTTTATTCTAAAGACATGATTTAATTGTAGTAAGGTACGGTATTGTTTATTAAGGACAATGTACAATAGCATTAGGCCCAATGGCAGAGATGCTTTACAGACCATTTGCATCTGTAGTCGCGGGTAGGGCAGAGGGGAGGCACATTGGACATGTTTTTTTTTTGTAGGAGGAAACCTGCGCAGACACGGGGAGAACATGCAAACTCCACATAGAAAGGCTATGAGGCCAGAGCACTAACCGCTGCGCCACCGTGTAGCTCATATTCTTACACCAAAAAGTAGAATAGAGGAAAATAACACTAACATGAAGTTTGGTTTAGATAAAGGACGTTATCTCAAAAGTTTGCCGTCAAACGCTGAAATCTAATGAAAACAAGAAATTTCAAATGGCTATAAAAAGAGAACGAACTAATGTAGAATGACTTTTTTTTTTTTTTTTTTTATTAAAGTAGACACTTGTAGGTCTCATTTGAAGTGCAACATGTCATGATTCCAGTTGCACAAAGTTTTTTGTGGAGCTGTAAATATAGTTTAAAATGAGAAAAAAGGCCTGGCAGAGAAGGAGGGTCAAAGTGAGAACAGGGCTGGCAGTAAAAGAGTTAATGACAAGGGAAGAATAATAAAATCCACTTAGAGAAGGAGATTTACAGTATAATTGCCCTTAAAACCATGTTATTGATCCAAACTTTCCAAATACACTCAACAAAAATATAAACGCAACACTTTTGTTTTTGCTCCCATTTTCCATGAGATGGACTTAAAGATCTAAAATTCATTCCAGATACACAATATTACCATTTCTCTCAAACACTGTTCACAAATCTGTCTAAATGTGTGATAGAGAGCGCTTTGCTGAGATAATCCATCCCACCTCACAGGTGTGCCACATCAAGATGCTGATCTGACATCATGATTAGTGCACAGGTGTACCTTATACTGCCCACAATAAAAGGCCACCCTTTTTTCTATTACCTCCCATAAATCCTTTGACACATGGTTAATATTGAAATGTATTCATTTTGGTTGCAATTATGGTTTATAAACTTATTTTACAAACAACAAAGTGAAACTAAGGAGGACTACCCAAGCTCAGCCAATCAGAGCAGAGCATTTGGCTCCTGATGAGAACTAAAATTCTTTGTTATTCAATTCAGACAGTACTCAGTGGTCTCATTTTTTCACAAAGTGTGGCCTTTATCATTTACTTTTTAATAAAAAACACACATTTTGTTATTTACAACTAAAAAAGCATAGCTACCCCAGCTTTAAGTAAAGGCTCCGGTGGCTGCACTGGAGTTGGACTAGATGCAGTGTGAGCCCGAGGAGTCTCAAATCAAACCTATCTGCTGCAGTTGAAACGTAACACATCATGTGCTTGTAAAAGTTTGAATTTACTACATCAATGAGGATGATAATGATTTTGGTTCAGCCTTCTGCCACTTGTCTGCATTCAAATTTGGCCTTCGGGGAAAATATTCCCCATCCTTGTCCTAAGTCGACTATAGCTGAAGAAAACGAGTCATCAAAAATAAAGAAAGTCATTTTTCAAATATAACAAGCAACTTTATTTGTTTATATACATTCAAATATACATGCATAAACATTTACATTATACATTGACCAGCGCATGATTTCCACCTTAAACTTCCAAGACCTCATCACTCACAGGTTTGCTCTTACGCCTCTCCTCCTCATTAAATTTGTTGTCAGTTTGTCTATGTAAGTGCACCTCATACACTCACCTAGACATCGTTGACAATTCAATGATGAGGAGCTGATTAAAGAAAAGTCCAGTTCCTGTCATGTCTCCAACACATAAGTATGTGTGTGGATAAACAGACAAACAGTGGACTTTTAATCATCCAAGAGTCCTGTTAGTGCCAAGACTTGGGTTGGACTTTAAGGATGGAACCAGCAGAAGGTCTCAACAGAAGAAGTTTCTCACTGCCTTCAGAAAAGCAGTGAACTTACCTTTTGGTGGATTCTCCAGGTTCATACAGATGAGATTAATGAGCCTGGTCCTCTGTTCATCTCTGGAGCGAACGCATGTGAAGGCCCATGATTTTGGCTTACCGTCGCACAGTTCCCGCACCACTTCTTTTGCCACCCTTCTAATATTTATATCTTTGGTTTGAGCCCAATGCTCATCTCTGGCATTCGCTCCTCCAGCTTCTGCACCAGATCTGCCATAAGGGCTGTCTCTTCCTCCCAATGTTTGCCACACAGACTTTTGACCACTTTTTTAACCAGATCACTGCAGTCGAATTTTGTCCACACTTCCCGTGGCACTGGTGTGAAAACATCCTGTTGGACTCTTTGTGAGCTCACTAGGACGTGTGGAGTAGTGCTTTTAGGGACGTGTGGTGTAGGTGGACTAACTCTAAAAGAAACTTGTGGAGGGGGCGAGTCGTCATGATTACATGTGGTGGAGGGCAGTCAGTATACACATGTGGTATGGAGGGGACATGTGGTATAGGTGGACTAACTCTCACTGAAACCTGTGGTGGAGGGCAGTGAGAACACACACAGGTATGAGTCCTCAAGGGGACATCGTCTAACATCTGGGGAGAGTGCTCATTGGGGCTTGTGGACAAGTTTCAGCCACAGTGATGGATTTTGCCTGGTCCTGTTTCAGCTGCGTATTCTCATCGGAATTACAAGAAAGGTTCTCTTCGACAGAGGGCTGCATGGACGACATGCAATACAGCAACATTCGCAGTGTTGTTTGTGAAATTTGGTGAGACACACGCGAAGGTAAAAACAATCGGCCATTCTCCACTTTGCTGAGATCAAGTTTCCGATTAATTACTTCAGCGATTTCAGCACTAATAAATATAGACAGATCTTCCATTGAGTCGTGGCTGTAGCCCAAAACGCTTGAGAAACTCTCGACGATGCTCTGGTGAAGTGCCTTTTCCACAGTCTGCTCAGACACAAAGTATGGCCTCTCTATGTTGTTTCCAATCACAGCAAGTCCGTCAAAGGCTGTTGAAATATAATTTGAAACCCTAATAAAGATGTTCAAAAACATTTTCTTCAGCATTTCTGTTGACTCGTGGTTGGAAAAATCCAGTGTTTTGAGCTGGTCCAGAGATGGAAGCAAAGGCTGGATCATTGTGTGGGGATCTGTGGGACGAGTCTGTTAAAGAGTGAATGACTCTTTACTTTGTCCTTCACATTTCCCAACATTTCCTTGTGATGAGCGTTTAATTCTCTCTGAATGGAAGCTGATCTACAAGGATGTGAACACAGGTCCATCTCAGCTTCCATCTCTTTAATGTCCTTTTGGGACATGGCCCTTCCTGTGGAAACAGGCAAATCACTATTATTTCTATGTTTGTCCATTTCTAACCCTAACCCTGCCAATTGTTCGTTCAGATTAAGTTTGTGTGGTGAGTCTGTGAAACAGAACTGCTCTCCTCAGAGACCAGATCTGTTGTGAGAAGCAGAAGTCCTGCGTCAGACTCACAGACTGCTGTGTGATGTCACCTGACGACTTCCCTTGGTGATGGCATTCCGGAAGGCTTTGAAAAATTGTTGTCATGGTTACAGGGTTAAAGGCTGGCATGACAACACTGAGCAGACAAATTGGTTTTGTTTCCATGACAACACAACATTTTATAGCCCAATAATATTTATTACAGTTGTTTTGCAGCTAAATGGGCTCCGTGCACGGAATTTCAGTTAACTGCGTACGTTCAAAAATGCTAACTTCTGTATGTACGACTACTTCCTGTTAGCGTTAGCATTTAGACACAATTATGTCTCTTTTTAAACACACAAGTGTCCTCTAGTGAAATATTCCTCTAATATGTAAAGTCTTTAACATGTTTTCTGTAACATTTACCACAACTGTCTGATCTAAAGAGGATTTAGTCGTTTTAAACTGATGTAGTGAAAACCTCATAGAACAAACAAATAAATCCTCTTTAGATCAGACAGTTGTGGTAAATTTTACTGAAAACTTGTTAAAGACTTTACATATCAGAGGAATATTTCACCAAAGGACACTTGTGCGATTAAAAAGAGACATAATTGTGTCTAAAGGCTAACGCTAACAGGAAGTGGTCGTACATACAGAAGTTAGCATTTTTGAACGTACGCAGCCAACTGAAATTCCGTGCAAGGAGCCCATTGGGTACTATTTCAAGTCATTTTTTCAGAAAGTGCTGCAGTTATCATATACATTTTAGTGGAAGACACAAAGGTTACACATTTAAAACTAAAAAAGTTAGTTACCCCAACTTTAAATCTCCAATTCTGTTGGGATCTTAATAACTAATTGATTAATCTAAAGAAATAGTTGACAGATTATTTGATTACTAAAATAATCTGCATCCGCTATAGCAAATGATTGTTACGTGAATATATAATTCAAATACAATTGTATGTTTTACTGGCCCATTAACAAAGATTGTACCTGCAGGGGCCCAGTATTTTCTACTACAAAACTGTGAGAAACTGTCTCCAGACGATTGTTGCTGAGGATCAATAGCGTGTGTTTGGTCCAAGTGTATGTTTACCATCCCTTCAACAACTGGAGATGCTCACAAATGTTGGAAGTCTGTGGTGTGAGATAAGTGGATGAACTTCGGAGGCCTGTACTACGAACATTGCTGAACTTCAAATCAAATCAAACTTTATTTATAAAACGCATTCCATACACACATTGTAACTAGGGCTGTCAAATTAGTGCATTCATTGCGATTAAAAGTTTACAGACATATTAATCGAGTTAATCGCTTTTATCTATTTTAACTCCATTGTTTCCATCTGCGAGTTGCAAAGTGGACATAAGGGTTGTTCGACTTGACTTGAGGAAAGTCTGCACATGACCTTTGACCTGAGGGACGGGGGCAAAGGTCACGAGTAGAAACGAGACAAAAAAAAAAGGAGCGGGCGAGAGTTATAGGACCGATGAATATGAATTTTATGTTGAAAAACTCCATGACGAGAAGATAGCAACAAAAGACTTCCTAAAGTCTTAATTTTTTGCAATATATTAATACTTCCCATCTGCAACAATAAAGTAATAGGTGGGTTTCAGATGACATCACAACCATCTACAGGCCAATGTTATTTCAATGAGGTGGAGGGCAGCTAAAATAAATATTGTTTAAATGCAATTTATTTTTGTAATACAAATGAGTAGTGGGTCTAGTCATTATAGAAATAATCGCTTTTTAAATTAGCTAAATATTTTTATTTATATTTATTTCATAGCAAAGTCCAATGTTATTAATAGGAAAATCTGCTTTATAACGGCCAAGAATTCTAGAATATGAAACCCACCTATTAATTAAATAAATTAATAGGTGTGTATAAAAACAAAAGAGAGTTTTTCTAGGCAGTTTTTAGGTGAGGTTAAAAATAGATTAATTAATTACAATTCATTCACAAAGTGCTTTACAGTGCAATAAAAACAACCCCACACACATTACATGTACACTGAAAAAAACAACTATTAAGATTTAATCAAAAAAATTCTCGCGACAATTTGCAATATTTTTTATTCCTTACGTTTTAATACCAGAGTTCTCATAATTTTTGCTAATGTTTATAGCGTAAGATTTATTCTGATTAATTGAGTAAATTTTAGTATTGTTTTACCCCAAAAAATTAAGTAAAATTTAAAGTTAAAAAACAAGTAAGGTTTTTAATTTTTTACATACCACTTAGGTATTTATATGATTTAAAATTTAAATAATTTTCTTAACATATTTTTTATGTCTCTATGTACTATATATGTTTAAAATTTACTTAATTTTTTATAGTAATATTTTTTTATTTTTACTTTTTCTACATTTTTTCTCACAAAAATGACAAAATGAAATGTTAAAAAAAAATTTATTAAAGGATATAGTACATATTTTCAAAGAATAATACAACTCACAGTAAATGTAGTTTTTTTTCAGAACTTATATTTGTTGGAGTTCCTTCACAGCAGCAGGACACTTGGAGACAGCTTGAGTTCACCTGAACACACAGAACAATAGACATACAGTCATTTCACAGTTAAAAGGGGGATTCAGACAAACTGCCTGGTCAAACTGTTTCCATAATATTTTAATGGGTTTTACATAGAAATTGAAAGATGAAACATTTTACACTAAGTGCCATCAAAGAAAACTAAAGGTGTACTTGTACTGTAGGTATCATTAGAACAAGCTCAAGAAGCACAAAAACACAAGTCATGTGTTTACCTGTGACTGTTCTCTTGGTATTTTCTCTTTGTCCAAACAGCAACAGTCCTGACTCCAATCTGCTCCTGTGGAGGAAGACACAGTTCATCTTTATGTTCTTATAAAGCTCTCAAAGATGATAGTCACTTCATTTACTCGGTTATATTTGAGTCAGTTTTACTATGGCCTCTCCCACCATCAGCTGAGCTTTTAGCTTCAAATATTTATTTAACTTACTGGATGTTGGCAGATGTAACATCGGTCAAACGTCTCCATGTTCTCACATCTGAAAAACACAAGAACAACACAGTCACAGTTAGTATTTTAACAAGAATAAAACAGGACAATTGGCCTTATATTTAAAAATGCTTAGTTACCCAATGTTAGAAGAACTTGAGGGCAAAATTACTTGCTTGAAGATTTTTCTGTCATTTCATCTGCAAGAGACACGTGTTAACACAATGTTTACATGAGTAAAAACACAGTTTTCATGTACTAAGTGATTAGCACTGCTGTGTTTGTGTTTGAGTGAAGCTGATTTCTGTCTTAAGACAACAAAAAGTACTTTTCTAATGTTCCACAGTGAGTCCAGATGTCCTGCTCTCACTGTGGTCTGTTCTCATGCTGTATGTAGTCCACATGTGTGCATGTAGCACTGCTAGATTGTGCAGCTAATTAGCATAACAACAACAATGCACAATGAGTCAAAGCTAAATTTTTCTGTGACTTGAAATAACATTTGGACAAAGTGCACAGCCTAATGTTGCTCTGAGCAACTGTATGTGGCTTAAATAAAGACATTTCATTGTAAAACCTAAACAAAATCATGTTTGTAAAAGCTAATGCTAACAGTGCACATTGTATGGCGCTAACAGAGCACATTTCTACAAAAGTACTTGACAAATGTAACTCACAGTAAACCAGATAAGACTTAAGACTCACCTGAGCAGATGTAGTAGTGGTTAGATGTGTAAAAATCCTTCTTTTCCTCTCACGAGTGTGTGGAGATGATCCTGGACATGTCTGTGCAGCAGCTCCTGCTAACTGTCCTGCTCTCTACTGAGCATGTGCAGGATTTAAACCATTTAGTGATTTTCACATTTAACATTTACTCACACTTTTTACATTTGACTAGGACAGCTAAACTAAAAAATCTATTAAATGTTACATTGCTCCTGCATTTAGACATTCAAACGCTTAAGTGATTTTTGGAGTAATATTTACTCGCACTTTTTACAATTTGCTCTAGAAGGTAAAGGGAATATTATAATAAATGTTAATATATTCAGAAATTAAAAACT
Source organism: Mugilogobius chulae (assembly GCA_038363315.1). NCBI lineage: Eukaryota > Metazoa > Chordata > Actinopteri > Gobiiformes > Gobiidae > Mugilogobius > Mugilogobius chulae. The sequence goes on along the minus strand of CM076397.1, from coordinate 5,065,894 downwards.
TTAAAGGATAAAAACACTTAAATGTAATACTTTTAAATACAATTTGTATTTATTTGGCAGGAGTCTATTTTAGTGAGTAAAAACTATTTATTTATATATTTTAAATATTACTACCCTCAAAAATCCGTTTTTTCAGTGTACATACCCCTCCACCCTACACACACACAAACACAAAAATACGTTTGCATACATTGGGCCGAGTACAAATGGACCAAAGAAAGCGTCATCAGAGGAGCTGTCTGCACCAGGAGCAGAGTCGCCTGCAGCCACAGGACACCAGCCCAGGGCCCAGAGAAGAGATGAGCTCCAGACTAAACCTCTAGGGCCCATGAGCCAGAGCCCAGCAGCCACAGCCACTGGAGAACCTAAAAATGATACGAAAACTAAGATAAGTAAAAGCTAAAGAGCGTAGCTGTAAATGTAAAATAAGTAAATAAGAATAAAAATTAAATAAATAAATAACAATAAATACTAGTCAAAAGGTAAGCTAAAAGCAGGCTCAGATGGGTCTGAGCCTGCTCTTAAAAACGTGAATGTTCTCTGCGGCCTTGAGGTCCTCCGGCAGACTGTTCCATAGACGGAGGCCGTAAGACGCCTCGCCGCGAGTGTGTGTCCTGACTTCCTCTTCCGTGAGCGATCCAAAAGTGTCAGACTAAGTAAACCTACTGTTATTTCTTCATGTTTTGAGGGTTAAATCAAATCTATGCCTCGTGAAAGAAGCTGAATCTATATATCAAAATCTGCTGTGTGCTTTTTGTCCTAGTTTTAAGCATGTAAACCTCATATTTTTCATTCTAAAGGCATGATTTTATTGTAGTGGCTCCTGTTCTTTCCTATTCCTATTTAACAGTATTATTTCCCTTAAAACCATGTTATTGATCCAAACTTTCCAAAGACCTCCATCACAGTCGTCAGAGTTTTGTCCCATTAAGAATTGAAGTCCCCATGATGTGATTGTGTACAGAGATTCTCTACAGTGTGATAAATACTCCCGCGCACTCTGCAGTCTGATAAATGGATTCATAGCACGCTGATTGCTTCGGCCCGGTGCATTGTGGGTCGTCTGTGTTGTGATGAAACATAACCCTGAGTCTCAAATCAAATCTATCTGCTGCAGTTGTAACTCCGCACGCCGTCGATACTTCAAATGCTCAAGTCTGAGAGAAAATAAAACATTGCAGGCTTAAATTGTTTTGACTTTGAAGCGAAAAGTAATCAAGGTTATCTGGCTTTAGATGAAATGTTGAGCAAAGTCAACTTTTTTCTACATTAAAAATAATAATAATGCATCAGTGTTTGTGTTTAAGAACTATTCTTTTCCCGTACGCTTTTGGAGGACATAAAGGACACTCTTTTTGTGTGTTAAAGAAGTTGTTTCCACATTCCACATTTTAAACATTTTTTGTGTCTATTGACCCTTTGCGCGTGTCATCATGCTCTTCGAGAGAACGTTGGCTTTGCCATAGAGGGCACAAGGTCTGTCTGTGTGCATTACAACCATGTTGGGGTAAAAGTATGGAAAAAGTTAGTTACACATCACTACTTAGTTACTGCCTCAAGAAAGTAATGTAGTTACATTACTTTTGGATTACTTTGTGTGTATTATTGCAAACATCGATTAAAAATGGGATTTCACCTTTATTATTGGCATTTAAACAAAAGCAAATAACAAATGAGTTGCTTAAATAGGCTCAAATTGAGTAAAATCAACATTAAAAATTATTCTGGGCCCTGTTCCAGCTGCTGATCTGTGTCTCTGAGATGTTTTCTCTCACACAATAAGCCAGTTTTGTAGATTTTTTTCCTTCAATATAATTAATAGTATTTTGTTAGTAACTATAATTTACGTAAAAGTATTTTCAGAGTACACTACTAGTTACTCAAAAATGTAATCTAATTACAGTAACTAAGCTACACTCAAGACTGATTACAACTATGGAAACTTTGCCAAAAACATCCTTGTTTTAAGTTACTTTTATGGAATTCATTTGTAAAAATGTGGTTAAAATCTGCACTAACAGGTAAGGAGGTTGTAAGCCTAATGTAGCTTTTGATCGTACATGTTGATGAAGACAAAAGACGCCAGAGGGTGGCAACAATAAAAAGAACTGAAATATCCCTCTAAGTTGTCATGGATTTGCAGTGAACACTTTATAAAAGATAAGTCAGCGCTACTGAAAAAAAAAAAAAAAAAGCAAGACATTTGAAAAAATGAATATCTTAAATAACCTGCATGCTGTGGTTAACACTAGCCTCACATGATATACAGTATAGCCAAGTTACTGAAAATCAAACTTAAATCTGTCTGAGTGAAAGACAAAACTATAGCCCATTCCTAAACCAGTCCCTATTCCCTCCCTATGGACTACACACTACACTTGTGTGAGGGAGACTCTGCAGCTCCCGTAGTGTCAGACAGCTCTTTAACTTGAGCGTACATAGAGAACATCATCGCGCGCAGAAATAAAAAATGCCAATATTAAATAATAAAAACTACGTGTACAAGTGATTAGTGGCTACGAATATTAAATTTTTATGTAAAATTACCAAAAAATGATGATCAACTGCAGCTCCTATTTTGATGACGTCACATCATGAATGAAAAATAACCGCGCGCTCAGATAGAAGCAAATACAGTATAGCAAACCAAACCAAAAGAATCAAACATTGCGCTGCAATGAAAACACCGCGCGGTGTTATTATTAGGAGCGCGCGATGAAAGGAAAACAGTGTGCGCAGACAGAGCCTATGTGCGCTGTCAGGAAGTTTGCGCTCATTTTCAATTTATACGCTCTCTCAATTCTTGTTTACTGCGCGCGATGATGTTCTCTACGCACGCTCAAGTTAAAGACAGCTGTCTGACGCCATACATAGACTCATGAAAAGCACTTGGACTTCAGACACACTTCACTGTCTTGAAATGTTAATCTAAAGTTCCCTCAACTTTCCCTTTCTTCTTTCTTGGCCAGTTTGACATTAAAAAAAAATCACAAGTCTTTACAGTGAAAGCTCAACTCTGAGTCTGTGTAATTAAAAGTTATTTTCTGTTCTAACTGACTTTTCTAACACCTGCTTGACAGGTGCAAAGTCATTTTTCTTTTCACAGTTTAAAGGGATAAAAACGTCCAGCTAAAACATTTTGGGTCTAAATTTAAAAAACTAAAGGTTACATTTGTGTCAGTACAATTTTCTTTTAAAATAACTATATTTGATTTATTTTTTTGAAAATTATCATTTTTAAACTTGTAATAAAAGTGGAACTAAAATCATGTGGTGTGTGTAACTCTTAGTGTTTAGGGTGAAGGGAAGTGAGTAGGGAGGCGTTTGGGATAGCACATCAGCTAGCATTCATTAGCAATTCCTTGCTTTGTGTTGTCTAAAGATGTCCCGGTTCCACAGACAAATGTACTGAACATGCACTGGAAGTAGCCATTGCTTTCTTTAAAAAATCTGTGAGATTTTGTCAGTTTTGTCCTCCCTGTAATATTGCGTATGCACTTCTTTTGAAACAGTGGTTGGCTGCTCTCTTGCTGTCTCTCTGGAGGCACTGAGCACTTTATGAAACTTTTTTGTTTTTTTAGCTCAGTTTTTGACAACTTTGGATTTCAACCAACTAAGATGCGTGGCCTCTGATGTTCAACAAACATGAGACAAGTAGGCCTACTATCAGATTTGTGAAAAGGAGTAACCTCGTAACCATGGAGACCATGCAAAAGCTAATGCTACCTATGCTAGCTTTGGACTTCTGAAATGGCAGACTTTTCACACCTGAAGCAGCAGAAGACGATGCAGTGAAAATAGTTTGATTCTTGGGATTTCATCCACCCTGTGATGTTCAGCAGACACACGTTAGGATTTTGTGAATGAAGTTGTTTGTTTGTCTTGTTACCAAGGAGCTGGTACATGAAGCTATTAAAGCTAACTTTGATAGCTTTGGACTTTTGAAATGCTACAGAACTTTTACATCTGCTGCCCTCTGTGATCATGTGACGTAGGTGCAAATGATCAATAGTGTTGTGTCACTGAGCCTCAGTTTCCTTATAGTCATAGTGAGACAAACACATTTCATGGCATATTCTGCTAATGCAGTACTAAATATTTTGATTTTGCTAAAGCATCAGTGTAGGTTCTCAAACATGAGCCTGCAAAAGAGTTATATTGCCAATAAGTCAAAGATAGTAATCCAGGGTCAAAGTGAGGCTAAAAGGGATTTCTAACTTTTAGGTGATTAGTACTAGGGTAGTTCCTCAGACTAAACAGGGGCTAAGGGAATGTTTGGGAGTTGTTGAATCTCCCAGGACTTAAATAGTTGCAGTCAGTGAAATGTCTTTGTTCGTGCTAATAAAGTACTTAGTCAATGTTTGTGTTTCATCTAGGTCCATTTAACAAATTAGTGTGATAAAATAAAAAAGAACTATCATCTGTACTAATACACCAAAGTTATAAAATATGACATTTTGGTATAAAGACTCCAAGTCAAAGCAATAATAACTGGATTAAAACCTAATACAGCACTGTACCTTTTAAATCCATTCTTCCACAATCCTATAATAACATCCTTTTTTCTCATTCTCCAGCCTCGACTTAAATGGACTTTCTGAGGCCGGTCTAGTGTATTTCTGTAGCTCCGGGTCCGCGGCACTCGCACTGTAATGAGGCGGCTCCGTTTCCCCCGGTTTCCCGTTTTTAATTTGTTTCATGTTGGAACAATCGGCCGCTGGAGGGACTTCATTGGATTTGGTGTCACAGAGAAGAGAAGGAAGCGTTTGAAAAGCGAGCGCACGTGGAGCCCTCTCCCCTGCAGAGCTTTGATATATTTTAGTCGCAGAGCTGCTCCGTATTGTGCGCGGCGGTCGGGTGGATGTCTTCATTAGAAAGAGAGAAACTGGGAACATAAAACATGAAAGGGAGAATGGAGTGTCGTCTGACTTTTGTTTATGCGGAAAACAAGCTTTTCTAAACTTGTCTCTATATTTATCTTCTAGTTGCAGTGTGTGGTAGCTATAGTGACAAGCATCTTATTGTGTTATATACTGATATCTAAATGTGTCATTCTGTGAAATCCACTTTCCTGAGTTTAGATAACATTTTTATTAGTTTACTCCAGTACTTCTCAATAGTGGGGCGCGTGATGCGATGCCAGGGGGGGCGCGTAACAGTCCACTAGATCGGTGGTTCCCAAAGTGGGGGTCGGGACCCCTCGGGGGGTCGCGAAGGAAAATCTGGGGGTTGCGAGATGATTTCAAAATCGATTTTCACATTATGACTTGGCATTTAATCTGTTTTTTGGGGGATTTTGGCTTATATAAAGCAATATACTGTCAAAATAAACACAACTAAGTCTAATTTAAATGGTTTTGTAACTCAAAATTAATACAAATTATATGATTTTTGCTGTGCGGCTCGCAAGTTGGTTGCACATTATTTTAGGGGTCCCGGGCTGAAAAGTTTGGGAACCCCTGCACTAGATCAATAAGCTCCAGCCCTATTGGTCCTCCTATCTGTCCTGAATCAGCGCGTTTCATAAAATCTGTCCTTTTCACGCGCCTTGTCTGCTCTGCTTTGATCGTGGTGCTGGTGTCGGTACATTTTCGTTTGCGTCTCTCCGCTTGTGTTTGTGTGCAGCGGTCTGGGCTTCTCGCGCACCGCGCCAGACACACACAGGTGGAAAGAACGGCCCGGCACCGCGCGCTCGCTCAACCGGGACAGAGCAGCGTCAACACGCCCGAGGTCGCGTGTTCGCGGTAAAACGCCTGATCTGCCACAACTTTTCACCAACTTTACTCAACACAAACGGTCACTGATCACTTGTGGAATAAACACAGGGCTTTAAAACTTTTTATTCAGCGTGAAGCCGACTAACTGTAAAAATAACTGCAAAAAATATGAATAATATATATATAAACTTGCAAAGAATATACAAAATAAAGTTAATATTTGTTGAACTTTGTTTCAAGTTGATATTGTTTTTTTCTTTTGTTAATGTTTAAAAGGATACACTTTTAGATATACTTATACACTCCTAGATAATAATCTGATTAGTCACCACGATTATTCCTTCTTTTCTCATTGCGCACATAGCATAAAGTGTGCGCTTTCTCTCTCTTCACACACCGCTACTTCTTTCTCACTTTCTCCTCTTTTCCTTGGTCCTTGAATATGAAAGATGTGCCTTCCCTTTATATCTTTCTTCTTTCTCTTTACGTTCTGTCTTCAGTCTCTCTATCAACCACGCGCCGTCCAAACACTCGCATTTTGTCACCGTAGTAGTTTTGTGTTCTGTCAATCATCTTCGTCTTGACCTGAAACCGGCTTGACAACTGAGCGAGAACGACAACTGTGGTGGCCCACACAGGGTGGCCAAGTGTAAGCTCTGGATCTCAGGCAAACATCTGCTGCTTATTGCCGTTAAAGTGTACGATGAAGGTGGGACCTGTCAGGTCTCCACTTTAAATGAAAAGTTAATGGATCTGTGTATATCTCTGATGTTGCGTTTAGACCGGACAGCATTTAAAGGTGGGATAGGGATTTTTTTTCACACTGCAAACAAAAATTAGGTTTTAAAGCTGACAACTTGCTCTCATAACTTCTTTAACACATTGTTAATATCAATATATATTAAGTTTACGTTGCAATTTTGACCTAAAACTTTCTTTTTTTCTCTTTTAAAGTGAAACTGGAGAGGACCACCCAAGCTCATCCAATCAGAACGGTGCATTTTGCTCCTGATTAGAACTAATATTCTTTGTTATTTGCTTCAGAGAGAACTCTGTGGGCTAATTTTTTTCAAAAAGTGCTGCATGTATCATATATCTTCTAGTAGAAAACACAGTTTACTTATTTACAACTAAAAAAGTTACCTACCCCAACTTTAAGCGTCCAAGGCATCCAGTTTACATGATAAGTCTATGTAAACCTGCAGCCGCGTCTTGTAAAGCAAACTTTCCAACCTGTGGCAGAAGCTTTGGTTGCCTCATCAGGCGTCTACGCTTGAGTTGGGCACCGCTGAACTTTCAAGTGACATGCTGCTGCTCTCTTCCATTAAGGGGAAAGAAGGACTGTTAACTACAGTCTTTTAATAACTTTATTTAACAAAAGCTTGCTTGTTTTGGGGCTTTTTTCAAAGGCTTGGTTGCTCGTTTCTTTGAAATCTGGCAACACGACAAAACAAACAACACCTGACATAATCTGGACTGATCATGCGCTCACATTGATCTATTAAAAATGCTGTTTGCCGTGTTTAAACCACTGTGGTACGAAGTAGCAATGGAGAAGTACAAGAACTGCCGGGAGGAGGACAAAGTTGGGCTATAGTTTAGAAAGTCAGCAAGCCCTTTCTCTCCCTCCTTCTCTTTCTCAATGTGATCTGCCTACATGCAAAACAAAGCCAAATTTGTACTTAATTTACCAAACATATATGAATCCATCCATCCAAATACAACTTTAAGCAAACTAATTACAAGAGAACACTGTTAGAACATGGCTACAAACTCAAATGGAATGGCTTTTACATAATACTGTACGTTCCCATTAAGACGTTAATTTTCTCACTATCTCTCAGTCCTAGTGATAATGAGACAGCTCTGGTTTTCTGCAGACATTCTTATTTCTATTTAAGAGCTGAAGGCGGCGAGAAATTTCCTTTGGTCTCATGTTACAAAGAAGAACATTCGAAAACACCTCGTTGGTCTGAAGAAGCCCACTTTCCCGTGAGCTCCTCCATATTTCTGATATTTTAGCGAGAGCCGTGTTCTAATCCCGTCTGATCTTCCCTGTATCCGCGGCTGAATGAGTGATCTCCGTGTCTCATATTACCTGTCTGACATCAAATACAAAGACTCACGTAATAACCCTTTCTATGCTCAAGGGCTCCTGATGTATTTGCAGAAACACGGCGTCGATATGAGAAAAGTGTGGAGCAGAATTACCCGGAGACCAATGTGTTTTAATCAGAGTGTTCTCAGCCTTTCCGTGTTAGCCTTGGTGTCTGCGCAAAAGTACAATAACGCTGTCGAGAAGAAAGTGAAAGTATAGATCCAGAAGATTTTTATGTGAGTGTAGCCTGACCAGCCTGTCTCTTCTGCTTTATGTTTGAACACAGAAGGATTGGATTCTGAAGCAGTTGTCCTTACTTGAGGTCTCCCATTCAATGTGCTGCAAGCTAACTGGCTTCAGGACAGCTTCAGAGTTTATTTGATGATTTGATGACAATTGACTTCAGGTTGAACTGTAGATGGAACTAAACTATGGAGCTCAACAGTGGAACATTGCCTTGGTTCCGGAAGTAAATTGGCCCCATTGCAAAGTGCTATAAGTGTTTCACAAAAATGAAAATAGTTTAAAGTTTAGAGACATTTTGCTGGCTAGCCAGCTATGTGCTAACTCAGAGTCACAACACGGATTTTTTCAATCTAAAAAGCACATCTATACCTTTAAATTCTGCAAAATATCTTAATAAATTTGTAGTTTAAAAAATTGCAAAAACTCATTTTAAACAGAAGTGTAGGCCTTCTGCTCCTGACTCACCACAGAGCTGATCAGTCCCAAGGATGTTTTTACAATTTTCATTTTTCCAAAAATATATTTACATCAGAGGGCAGGAATTGGTCCAGTCTTACAGATATTTGGGTAGATGGACTGACAATTGTCTCACTTTTAAAATCCATATCTGAACATTGACAAAAAAAGTTAGGTTTTGATTTTCAAAATAAATCCTGCTTTTCTTTCAGTGCAAAAACAAAACTTGTTGAGGCCACCTTTCTTTCTTTAATAGGTGGGTTTCACGTGACATCACAACCCTCTACAGGCCAATGTAATTTCAATGAGGTGGAGGGCAGCTAAAATAAATATTGTTTAAATGCAGTTTATTTTTGTAATTCAAATGAGTAGTGGGTCTAGTCATTATAGAAAAAATCGCTTTTTAAATTTGCTAAATATGTTTTGAATTATTTCACGACAAAGTCCAGTGTTAATAATAGGAAAACCTCACTCTTGCCCTCCACCTGGCTTATAACTGCCAAGAATTCTAGAATGTGCAACCCACCTATTGATGATGGTGGTACATTATATGTGCATGTCCATCATCCTCTTTACACAAACTGGACTCTGTATCAGCTGCACTACGCTTAATCACTAATGCAAAGTCATCATTGCACTCTGTATGATTTGATTGGTTGGACATCTTTGCCAACTCGTAAGGGGGGGTTACTGTGTGAAGCACTTTGGAGGACATCTGTCTGTGTAAATGTGCTACATAAATAAATAAACAAAGCATTCATTCATTCACAAAACAATTCTGGGGAAACTTCCTGGTTACATGAGTAATCTCTTTACTGTAAGCTCAAGTAGTTACCAGTTTTTATCATGTTCTCAACTACTTTACAATGTGTCTCGATGCTTTACAGAACTGAAACTGTTAGCTAGCTAAAACTATCAGTGTTAACTAAAGCTATGGGTCGCTAAACTTAGCTTAGAGCATAACCTTTGGCAATTATTTTCTCGCCATGGCAGAACTTTGGTCTAGTTTGTGTTAATGCCTCTGGATCGAATAACACAGTAGGTCAATAACTAGCTAGTTCAACATTAGTCTTATCTTGGATCAGACATATGTGTGTTTCATTATGTTTGATACATTTTGCTGGGAGTGGGGCCGCTCACACTGTTTAAACCATTGTAGACATCAACGCTCGTTGTTTTTGGCTATGGAAATGTAAATCAGGGGTTCACTTTTTCAGACCAGGGACCTCTTATCAGCTAAAAAATCTTCCAAGGACCCCCTGTCACTTTTTGCTCTGGTATCACATTAAAATTCGGAAATTAAAGCTAAGCTATATATCAAATTTGAATAAATTATTAATTTCCTATAATCATTTTTAACTCCTCCGGTCAAACTTTCGAGGTATTTACTGTCTGATTTACATAAACCGTAGGCGCGTCGCTTCACCATCTTTCTTGGCGTTCAAAATTTGACATTCTCTATTTACACATTAATGGTTGCTAGGATGTGTGATTGGACAGTGACCGTTTTGGGGCGGGGCTTGGCCAAAGGTCAATTATTTGAAACACCTTTGCAATCCTAACGCTTTGGTCTCAAGCCTTTATTGTAACTTACATTAGATTTGAACCATTTACTGACTGATGACCCTGTTTGATTCTCTTTAACAGTTCTGTGTACGACCACGAGGCGACTGCTGCTGTGATGTCGGGCTCTCCACAGTAAACAGAATGTCCACAGCTGAACACAGAGTGGTCCAAGCTCTGTCTCTCTGGGTAGAGTGTTGTCCCGAGGCTTGTTTTGATCAGTTTGAGAAGTGAAAAAGTTCTCTCACCCGAGGCAACAGAGGAAGACAGCAGAACACAGCACATAGACTCGCACTTATATGGGGAATAGTTCAACTTTGTTTTCTTCTTTTTTTTTAGACAGGCTTGTTAGTTAGTGAAGATATTTGTTTTGGAATTGTTTCTGTCCCAGGTTTTGACACAACTTAATTACTTTAACACAAAATCTTTCTTTTTGCCGTGTGTCCTATTATTTACATTGTTTCTTAACTTATGGGACCGTAAACTGAGTGACCCCATAACATGTCTGGACTCAAAACAAAAAAAAAGAATTGATCATCTCTGAAACGTTTTTACAGTGCACAGAAAACAAAATGATTTAATGTTATATTTGGAAATTGTGATCGTTTGGTTTTCATTTTAAGTCAAAAGTGTATTCTGGACACACCAAAATGGCAAAAATATTTCCTGTATCTGATTTCATGAGGTGAAATATTTCAAACTAATACATTTTTCAAGACAAATCTGGCAGTATCTCATAAAATACTAGTGTTTCCTCGGTTAGTAGTGCGTGTATACTGATTATTTCACCATTTCTAAATATATTGACGGCCGTAACTGGAATTCAACTCTTTCTTTCAAAAACGCAGAAGTACAAGAAGTAAAACAAGTGCTAAAGCCGACTGCACACTACAGAAGTTTAGGATCTTTTGCGATTTTTTGACGTTCCGAAAAGAAGAGGCTACAGACATAAGGACATTTACAAAAATTATGTGTCTCACTGTCTCATCATGTGGCAGAAGACCAGAGACGACACAGACTTGGGGAGAAGAGTGAGTGCGTGTGTCAATGAAACGCGAGTGGAACAAACCAGGTTTATATACGTCATAGGAGAGCATAGGGTCATTAGAGGTAAGGAGCTCTTACACTGACACATCGTGTGAAAACGTTTAAACAAACTCAGTGTTGACCTTCACACATTATTGAAGAAGCAGGTGTGTTGGAAATGATGTGGTTAATGCTCGTAAAAAGAATCTCGCACTTTGACTACATGCACAGTGTGTTACATTTATTTACAGGTGATGATGTAATGTTTCATCTATTATGTGCACGAGCACATGCAGCATGTGAACCTCACGATGATGCATCCTGACATATAGTTGCAGTGACGCACAGACATAGGGAGAGAAACGACTAAAAATCTCTTACTCTGGCTATGCCTCTCCGAACTAATAGAGGGGCACATCGGGCTTAAAATGGGGTCAAAACTCCTGTAGTGTGCACCCAGAGCCGGATCTAACCTTTTGGGGGTCCTAAGCAAAAATCAGCTTTAGGGGCCCTTCAGTCTTTTCTACGAACCTTAATCAGTCAAGCCAAAGCAGCTTTTAAATTTACTTTTTTCAATTTAATTTATAACTATACATAAAGCCAGACAAAAATAATTGTAGATTTAAGCATGTTTCTCAAAATTTAGAGATAATGTAAGCTCCTGTCTCTGAAACTTTTGAATAAAACAGATGCATTTCCCTAAATTTAGAGTGAGCTATTTTAGACCAACAAAACTTTAATTTTATGCATAATTTATCATTAATAAGTTTCACTTTGTGTGAGTGTTTCCAAATGGGGCTCCAGCCCTGTCCCTCTCCCTGTGAGCTCCGCCTCTGTTCCCCATTCACACTGACGCTGGAACATCTGATAAACAGCATCATCGCGCTGGACTTTTTGGACAGAAATACTGAAAACTGAAACTTTTTCGAGACAAACAGCCTCGTGTTTCATCTGGCTTTGAAATAATTCAACTTAAATGTGCAGAAATTCAGCGTTTTTATACGCGGTAATTTTCGCCGCGGTCGTTTTCGCATTCTGCAGACGTTAAATTTAATCATCTATTTGTGTTCGTAGTTCAGCCAATACTTGTTGCAAAATAAAGATTGGCTGCGAGCTTATGAGATGTAGAACATACATTTGTTGCCCAGACAATTCCCAGTTAATTTTGCGAATGATCAGTGTCTCAATAACAGAAGAAGGGAGGGTCCATCACTTTTAAGTCTTTAGGATTGGTCAAACGGGGTTTATGTACAGCCCAAACCAAAGAGTGAAGCCAACAGGTATGAGAAAAACTATCAGCACTCAGAGGGAGGCGGGGCCCTCCACAGATGCGTATAGGAAGGTCCGGCTCTGTGTGCACCCAGCTTAAGCGAAACAAACTGTTTTGTGTTGGTTTTATTTTGTAAAACAGTGAGTAAATTCACTTAGATTTCTAAACATTATTGTTTTGGACTAAATACAGATGCAGCTCTTTCTGACTTTGATTTGGTTTGAGTTTGGCTCTTTTGCAGTTAAAGATTGTTGACCCTTGCTGCAACAAATAATCCATGTGTGTTTTGTGACATTATCCACACGTTCTTAAGAAAATCTGCCAATGCACAGTCTGCTCACCTCCTCCGCACTACAAACCACATTAAGAGAAAACCTTCGCTCTAAAAGTGCAGTGTAATCAGATGAAGGTGGGAGTCGGCCTGAATATAATAGCGACGCGTTTAGGGACCCGAGTCAGTGCATGCTAACGCCACCGCTTTCCCAATGTAAAACAATCTACCACAGCACAGCCCCGCCGAAAATGTTCCCGAGGAAATATGAGGAAAATCCATTTTCAAACGACAATAAACACTCAATTATTGAGCGGGCCCCGTTCTCTGCCTCAGACGTTTGTGCTGCGTGCTATCTGCAGTCGGGTCCCTCCTTTATCTTTCCGCTCATAAAAAATTCAGCATCTATTGTCCGTATTTTTATTATCTGCGGATTTCATCAAGTGAATCCATTAGTGCAGTTTAACATTACAAAAACCCGGGAGATGAAAGTCCGGCTTCCTCTGCATCGACTGTTGTTTGAGAAATAAACCGCATTAGAAGAAAGTACGGCGAGGTTAATGCGTAAATCGACAAGACGTTTTTTTTTTTTTCTGCTAAATATGTGTTTGTTCCACTGGCTTCAAAATGGAAATTATGTTCGGTGGAAAGTTCTAATGAGAAATTGTTTTATTTATGAAGAATTGTGGCTTTCTTTGTAACTCACTGAATATTACAATGAGGGGAAATGCATTTATAATAAGTTCTGTCCACTTGGCTGCACAATATTCTATAAAGCAGTAATATTTAATACAATTAGAGGGCAGCTAAGCTAAATATTATTTAAATTGAGGCTGTAAATGATGAAAGCATTTCTTATTCGACTAAAGATATGTCCCATTGTCCAGTGAATCGACTAAAAACAGGCCTGGTGAAGCTAAAAAAGTATAATTTTTCTCACGGCTAGGCTAGTTTGCCCAAAACCTGCGGATAGTTCCTTTTCGTTTTAAACATTTCTTATGGGGAATTTGCCAATATGTGATCAAATGAATCAATGTTTAAAAATCACCAAACAGAAAGCAGATTTAACTAAATAATCACTGGCAACAAGTTCAGACCTTCACGCAATAATAAATAAAAACAAACTTAAAGATGGGGTAGAGGATTTTCAGACTGCAAACACAATTTAGGTTTTATTTGTTTTTTTGCAATTATGATCTATATTGACCTGGGCAAACTTCGGCCCAGGGGCCAGATGCGGCCCTCAACCTGTTTTTTTCAGGCCCCCAGCATGTTTATGTATTACACTGTGTCAAGCTCTTCTATGTTGTAGTCAATGCAGGGTAAACTTGAAAAAACCCAGAGACAAGGACAGGGGGTCAACTCAGCTTTAGTACTTCTTTGTTTTATTTTCACAGTTTTTAGCAGCAGGTTAACAGTTGTTAACGCCCCACCTTTTCCCTAACGCTTTCAGTGAGTAAAGTTGATGATGGATATACTTGTAGTGAGAACTCAGATAGGAGTTCAATACAGATCCATCTGGCATGAGCCAGGTTAAACAGTTGTAGCAGTACCAACAGAAGCAGTAGTACCTTGAACATAAAAAACACAATAGTGTGATTTTAATAACCGAACTTTGTAATTATATCTAAATAATATTTAATTTTATAATGCTTATATTTAATGTTTTAAGTTCTTGCAATAATTAAACTTGATAAAGCAAATACAATATCCTTGTTTTTAATAATGGAGCTTACGCTCTGGCTTACACAAGGTTGGCGACCCCCAGTATTTTGCTTACCCCGGTTCGTGTTCCCTTGTTTTTCTATGTTTTTTTTGCTTCTTTTTTTTTCTGCTAAGGTAACTCGATTTGTTTTAACATTTTTTGGAAAAGCAAAATTGGGGAATAGCACCTTTAAGTTCAGCTTTTGAGGATTTGTACTTAATTCATAACTAAGCTGAGTTCTTTATACTTTGTCTCCATTGAAGACAAATGTAATACTTCAAACCTCGTATCATATGTAACGGTCTGAACATGCTGTTGACTTTCAACTGCAACACCTTTTAGTTCTTCCAGTTTCCACTAATTACTTCTCTTCTTTTAACTTTCCTCTGACCCGGACAGTGGACGCGAGCCTCGTCGTGTTCGCGTCCAACTGCCCAGCTGGAGTGAGCCGTGGCGGGGTGAGAGTTGACGCCCAGGTGGAGGTCAGAGCTGCTGCTGGACACTGGTCAGCTGGTCGCCGCTCCGTGTCACGTGATCCGTCCCGCAGAGGTCACGCGGGTCGGACAACGCTGCCGGGAAAAACAGCCCGTAACGACCTCAGAGTCTCCCCCAACAGACGGAGCGAGAGCAGAGGTGAGGGGGGGAGTTCAGGGCCTTTTACAGGAAACTGGATCTGCGGAGGAAAGACTTTGCAAACTTAACAGTGTTGGCATGTAGATGATTTTTTGCGGAAAGTACCTATTTCATTGGAAAGTTTTTTTGCAGCAGTCACTTGATACATTTTAGAGTCACAATTAGCTCTCACAAAAGTAGTATGTGCTTTAGTATAGTGCAGGACAGATTTTAGCAACGACCTTGTCTTCTGGGCCGGTTGTAGTTGCATAATACGTCATCCTTTTTGACCATGTACCAAAATATATTTCTGTAGTGATACTTAAATACAAAAAAGCAAGCATAAGGAAGCTCAATGTGGCATACAATGACTGTCTAAGAATTTTATTAAAAAGGCCAAGGTGGGAGAGTGCAAGTCACCTGTTTGTCACAGCAGGGATTAAGACATTCCAGGCAGTCTTGCGCTGTCTGATGTACAGATTCATCTGTCGTCTTAATGACTCTAAAAACGTTATCATTAGGAGCTTGACTGATGTGAAACTCAGTGCCACAAGGTACCAGTCTGAACTGTGGAAACACTGGTACAGTTGTTTGCTGTAATTTGTGGTACGTTGTGCTGTATTTGTTTAGTGTTTTTTTAACTCTGGACCACGAGTCTGTAATAAAAGTTTGATGATGATGACTAACAGTTTTTATTGCTCTACCAAATGTCCAAATTGGCGTTAAACCAGCAAATCTGAACCGGAAGAATCTCCGCATTAAACCAGATTTAAACAAGGACTACACAAATCAATACTCAAATATTCACATTTGTTTGAGCATATTTGAACTGTCTTCAAACTAAATTTACCAAAACAACAAGAGCTAAGAAGATTGTTTGGCTAAAATATGAAAAATGCAACATTTTATCACTTATTGACACATTAAGAAATGAAAGTTTTCTCGAGTAATTACCTAGAACTACATCTACAAACAAAAGAAATATATTTTGTAACATTTTGAAAACGAATGAGGGCCGGATCATATCTTTGAAGGGCCGATTTGGCACCCGGGCCTTAAGTTGAATAGGCCTGGTATAGTGACTGTGTTGGGGCATTAACACATTTGTTGTGTGTTTTCTTTGTTTTTGTTTTACCTGGTTTGAGTTTTGTTGGTCAATAAAACTAAATTCTCTTATCCTATGTATATGAAACTATTTGGGATGGTCTCCAATGTCATTCTGTACAATCAGTGCAAATTTAGAAAAATTATATTGAATGTCGCTCTGTCTCTGAAAAATTATAGCATGTGTTGTCTTCTCGGGTCATTTTGACCCTAAACATGGTAAATCTAAATTAAAGGGCCACATTGGCTTTTAGCAAAAAAAAATGTAAATAGGCTGTAAATGATTAAAACATTTCTTATTCGACTAAAGATATGTCCCATTGTCCAGTGAATCGACTAAAAACAGGTCTGGTGAAGCTAAAAAAGTATAATTTTTCTTACGGCTAGGCTAGTTTGCCCAATACCTGCGGATAGTTCCTTTTCGTTCAATTCAGTCCATATGAGGAATTTGCCAGTATATGATCACATGAATCAATGTTTAAAAATCACAAAACAGAGAGCAGATTTAACTAAATAATCACTGGCAACAAGTTCAGACCTTCACGCAATAATAAATAAAAACAAACTTAAAGATGGGGTAGAGGATTTTCACACTGCAAACACAATTTAGGTTTTGTTGTTTGTTTTTTTGCAATATGATCTATAACTGACCTGGGCAAACTGCGGCCCGGGGGCCAGATGCGGCCTCAACCTGTTTTATTCAGGCCCTCAGCATGTTTATGTATTAGGTTGTAGTCAATAGAGGGTAAACTTGAAAAAATCCAGAAGACAATGGAGGACAGGAGGTCAACTCAGCTTTAGTACTTCTTTGCTTTATTTTCAGAGTTTTTAGCAGCAGGTTAATAGTTGTTAACGCCCCACCTACAAAAATGTAAATAGGGAATGACTTGGAAAGACCGGACGTGTGACTTAGTACAAAAGCTGGAAAAATAAAATTTCTGTCAAACTTTGAAAACCACTGCTGCTCTACCCTCAAGTTTGTTATGTTGACATTTATTCAATATCTTTGAAGAGATATTAAAAAAAAAGCCTAAAATGACATTTTTGGCATAAATAACCTTAATTTTCCCACACAAACAAATGAAATATACTGTATGTGTACAATTTGTGGTAATGTTTGTGGTAATGTCAGAAAGAAGCTAAATGAATAGATGAGCACAAACATTTGCTTAAAGGGGCACTGTGTAAGATTGAGAGGAATTTTAATTATCACATATAGTCCACAAACATTTAAATCATATTTATTCTTGACAACATGAATACTTAAGAGAGCACTGTTGACCAATCCACATCAATTGTGATACATTTATATGTATTCAAAATGTTTTATTACGGGCCGGAATGTGGATTATTGACGCTAGATGGCGGCATACTTAATAGGCAAAATGCATGTGACAGGCTCCCTCTGGTGTTCAAAAGTGGAAATCACTTTGTTTGTTTGTTTTTCTTACATAGTGCCCCTTTAACATTACTATACCACTGTACCCCAAAGTTTGGGTCATAACAGCCCAGAGAGGTGCACTGCCTTTACCAAAGAGAACAGGAGGGTTCAAATCTATTATTCTTCTTTTATTTATTCCACATAGCGCTTAGCCATCTTTATCATGAATCTATTTTCTGAGGAGGCTCAGATCTTTTGGAGTCAACAGAAACATGTTGGAGCAGTTTTACACAGCCACTGTTCAAAGTATGTTGCTTTATTGCAGTGCGGTTTGGTTCTGTGGCCTCTCAGAGCAGCAAAAAAACAGAATCCAAAGACAAAATAGTAGTGCATTCCCTTGGGAGCACAGTCACTCATTTGCAAAAAAAAAAAAAAGCAAACACTGATGGGAAACAGTTAAGGAATTGCCATTTTGTAGTATTTAGTTTCTTGTTTCCTTATTTTCTCATGTCTTTCCTGGAATTTTTCTAGTTTGAGTCACCACACTTGTTAAAAATAAATGCAAATCCTTGGACCGCTAAATGCTATAACAACACACATAAAGCAGACAGGAACGTCGTCTGCAGAGGATGATATTTTTATGAAGTTAACAGCACCAAAGCACAGTTAAATTACAGACACTTTGACACTGACAGTATCTCCACAAACACCTCGGCGTCCTCACCTGAGAATCACTGCATGAAATATTCAGGCCTCCTTTCAAGTGTGAGAGGTGCGCTGGATTTATTATTCAGGACGGAGAAAAGACTGTGAGAGCGCGCCCACAGGTTCACCGTGTGTGTGTGTGTGAGGGGTAACAGGACAGATACATGTGTAGAATACAATACAGAAGCTTCAAGTGGTAGTACACAAACACTATACTGTCATTTGACCAATAAATGTCGTTTGTTAAGAAACATGACCATGCACATCTGGCTTTATATCACAAGGCCTACCTTGTAACTTTTTGCTCATAAAATAGACAATGATGTATGTAATGTATATTAACTAGGGCTGTAGTCGAACAAAACATGTCCCATCGACTGATTAATCGACTAAAAATGGGGCGGGGCAAAGGCTCTAAAGCTAAAAGTAAAGTTGTCAAAAATATTGCAAATCGATGCTAAAACTGGTGTTGAAACTAGGTACGCACTTGAACAAATACAGATAACATTAACAAGATATTTTCTGCAAAGAATAAATAATAATTATTATAACTGGTTTGAAACGAAGATGTTTGATCATATTGGATTTTGTGTTGAAAAGTTGAGAATGTCAGTCCATTGTAATCAAAATCGGGTTGGAAACTTTAGTATTGTGACTACTCTGCAAGAAACCTTGGTCAGAAAGTAAAAATATTATATAGTTCCTGGAAAAAGTATAGTTTATGCAGAAAATGAAGAGGAAACAGTGTGTTTATATAAAAAAGGCAGTTCAGACCAATGATTCTGTTACTGTTGAATACAAATTCCTTATAATTTAAATTAAAGAATTAGTCGACTAAAAAAATGTTGGTCGATCAAGACTCCATCAATCGATTAATCGACTAAACAACTAAAGAACTACAGCCCTATAATATTACTTGGCTCATGCCAGATGGATCTGTTGAACTCTGATCAGACCTGTTTCACATTATGCATCTGAAACCTGAACCACTGAAAGCATTAAAGAAAAACACAGTTAAAACGCTGGTTTGGGCTGCAAACCAACCGGCTGATGAAGGCCCAGGTGGCTTTCCCTCGAGTTGTGAATCCATCTGGTTGGCCAGGTTAAAGTTGGGGTAACTAACTTTTTCAGTTCTGAATTAGTAAACTTTGTGTCTTCACTAAAAACTTAAAGGGGACCTTTTATGTAAAATGTAGTTTTTAACTTTACTACAACAGTGTTCTCTCGTAATTAGTGTACCCAAAGTATCATTTGGATTGATCCATGCTTGCTTGAGTAATCCTGGAGCTGATGTTTGAGTGCTCAGTAAATCCCTGTCTCCACCTACCACCTATCCACATCCTCTCTTCTGTATTGACTTGAGATTACTCTGAAATTCAGATTCTGATTAAAACATTTCAGGTTCATAAATGGTCAAGTAGCCACTTTTCAACAACAAAAAAAGATTATTTAAAATCTATGGCCTATTAAAGTTACATTTTACAATGAAGAGGCGGATCTTATCAGTTCTGCCGTTTTTAACAGGAAGTCAAAGGACCTGCTTCTAATTCTAAGTCGTTTTAGATCTTCCTAAATATATATGGAAAAATCACAGTAGGTCTTCTATGACAAAAAGCAACATGTTTTTGACAGCGAATTGTCAAAAACATGAGGACTTTTTCATGCATTCTTACGTAAATATGCTACAAAAAGCCAAGCGTGAAATTACCACAAATTTTGATTAAAGCTACATGACAACATTTTCTTTGGGTTTAACAGGTACAGTATATATTAACCTACTCCAAGCCTCAATGCTAAACTTACCTATTTTAGTAAATTGACGCCCAGGGTTGCCAGGTCCAGGGAAGAAATCTAGCCCAATGACAACTCAAAACCCACCAAATAAATGAAAAAACTAGTCAATTTTTTCAATTGGGAGGGTGCCTCATTGAGAGTCAAGTCCAATTCAGCTTTAAAAAAAACTTGAAAGCTCTACGAAATACTATCACATGATCTTCAAGGACTAAAAGTAAATCTCAAGGGATAAAAGTCGAGTCTAATTTCTGCTAGCTTTGCCTCTCTCTTGATTAAACCTCTCTCTTCCTCCCGAGTCACATTAATGAATCCATTCGTCTGGAGGCGGCTGCGAGTGGCTCCATCTGTGTTTGGGGGGGAAGTGTACCGTACCTGCCGCGGAAACATCTGCTCCGGCACCTGTCCCGAAACGCCGGGAAAACTGCACCGCCGCCACTTTAAGAGAGAGCGCGCCAGACGGAATAACGGTCATTCATAAAGCCCAGTGCTAGCATATGGAAAAGTGCTCCGTAACTTAAACTCCGTCATTCATCAGAGGTGTAATTATGATTTTACATTTGCCTGAACCGCAGCGCTCTGAGCCAGTGGTTTGTTGAGAATGGCGCGTCGTAAAAGCCAAACTGGTGTGATGAATGTGTTTTCGCTATAGGATTGCAGCTGTCTTTTTGTTCAGTAAACCTAAAGGAGAGCTGCTGTAGTTTTTCCATGTATTTTCTGATAAGCTAGGACGTGAGTAGACTGGTAATATACAGTATATGTCCATTAATGTCCTTGAGAAACGTCCTTTTTTTTTCTACTACAAACTTCATATCAGTGTCATTGTCCTCGGTTGCTATTTTTGGTGAAAAAATATGAGCTATTACAATGAAATAATGTCAATACAAGATTTAAACAATGAGGAGGCGTGTCTTTTTCATCTTTAAACCAACAAAAGATGTGTTACAGACAAACACATCGGAAGAGTAGGT
Source organism: Mugilogobius chulae (assembly GCA_038363315.1). NCBI lineage: Eukaryota > Metazoa > Chordata > Actinopteri > Gobiiformes > Gobiidae > Mugilogobius > Mugilogobius chulae. The sequence goes on along the minus strand of CM076397.1, from coordinate 5,044,978 downwards.
TTGGTTTTTTCCTCCTCTAGACCAGTGATTCTCAACCTGGAAGTTGAGACCCCCATGAGGGTCACAAAATGATATCCGGGGGTGCCCTGATTATGTGACAAATTGAACGCTACCATGTTAAACAGTCTTCAAATAGAGTGAAAGGTGTATATTCCTATTGAGGCCGATCTCACAAGAAAGCGTACATTTACCACAACATTACAGGACATGTCTGATTCGCACGAGTTCACGGCTGTTTTGCGTAATTATGGAAGGCGCCGCAGTCCTAGTACATTTCTATGGTGGTTGTTAAGATGTGTTCCTTTTTATGAATATCAACAAAATCCTGATCCTAATCTTAACCTGAAATCATGCTCAAAATACATGTGTTGATGTAAATGTACGCCCTCTAGTGATATTGTGTCCTATTTGCTGGCCTACAAGATACATTCATCTGGGCTTATGTCTTCAAATTAAAATCCAAGATTAAAGACTACTTTATCACTTTGCAGGTAGCCTACATTTTGTGTTTGGGGATAGTGAATGGCTACGGTTGTTATTTGGTGGTCACAACTGAAAAAGGTTGAGAACCACTGCTCTAGACTCGCTGCATGTGGCGTTCTCTTCAGAGTCCCGGTCCAGTAGGATTGTCTTTTCTTTATTTTAGAGATCAAATATTTGCTCTGAACTTACTCAACAATGGTTTTTAGTCCAAGATGGCCAAGCATACCAACTGAGGAGTCATAAACCGGATTTCAAAAATCGATTTGGCACACATACTGACCAATTACAGTCTGATTTTAGACACCAGAGTGTTTTTCTAACCCAACATGGAGAAAAACTTGCACGGCCCCGGCCATGCAAGAGTCAAACCCATAACCTTCTTGAGACAAGAGCGCTAACTGCTAACCACTCTGCTGCTGTCAAAGTGCTTCAATGCACAGACATTTAATTACAAAAACACAAAGTACAAACTAGGAAAATACATTTCAATTTGATGCACCAGATAGGAAATATACTATGAACCACAATATGTCTTTGATGTTCATAATAACACTTGCCTCAGTCTGCACACAACACACTGTTTAGATCCAACCAGAAGCACTCGACTGCCTCTTTTATCCCATTACGCTAAATGAATTAATCTCTTAAACCTGAAATGTAATTTAATAATGTGTTCCATGTTGAGAGTCCTCCTCTCCTCTCTCCTCTCCTCACGAGGTCAGGCTGCAAGAACGTCCAAGAGAAGTTCCCCCGCTGCGATTGAAAAGTGTGGCCCCGGGCGATACGTGGGCCCCATTACCACGCACACCCATCAGGAAAAAAAAAAAAAAGTAAAAGTCTTCTCTCCGGACCGAAATGAGGCTAGAGAGCGTACAAAGTCACCCACTGTTCAAATGTGAGCAGGCAGAAGCGGGGTTACTGTTTGAAGTGCTGTAAAATGTAAATGAATGAGTCCAGGGAGAGTCTGACACACAGAGAGAGAGAAAGAAAGAAGGAACACAGCTGACCTTGAGAGGTGAACGAGAGGAGAGCCGACTCCAAAAAAAAAGTACAGTTTGAAGAGTTGCATATTAGTGGGACAAGGGGAGAAGGAGGTCTGCTGTAGGGCGACGGAATGGTGGAATGTCGGTAGGCGATGCTTTAAAAAGATTAAAAACATCCTTTGCGTTGTTCTGGCCTTTCAAACATGATCCCTACTTTGGAATTTATGCACCAGAACTATGGAAAAAGTGTAGTAAAGCACACAAAACATTACGAATTGAGTTAGAGCTTCAGCTACTCTGGCTTCAAAGAAAATACAAGGAGCATTCAAATGATCTGCTGTTATGCGGGAGATATGGCAAAAAATGAATATCACAATATTGTAGACCGTTTCTTTTCCTATTGTCTTTGAGGTAAATACAATTCACTATCAAGAGCTGTCAAAATTGACTAGTGTTGCCAGATTTTCAGAGAAACAACAAACTCAGCCCTTCAATGAAAAGTTAATGAAAGATTTGATTAATTAAGAAAAAGGTGTGTTGCTGCAAAACAAGTGTATTTTTTTCTGATGTTAACAACAACTTTTAGACATGAACACATGCTAAAAATTCAAGTTTCAGCCATATACATTTTTATTAATCAAACTGAAACTTGCTAAAATGCATTCCTTTTATGTACTAAATGCAGTCCAAAAGAGACTTCAAAAAAGAAGCCTAAAGTCGCTTTAAAGACTTGGACTTGGCAACTTTGGACTAAAAGTAACACTTTGGAAAAAATAGTCTGTATTTGAACAAACAAATGCAAATAGGCAAAAAAGGGAAATCTCAATAAGACGATTTGCACATTGACACAGAGATGAGCTCACCATTTGATTTTTATCATGATCATGCCCAGTCCTAGTTGCATGTTTATGGACTTATGTGATATGTGACGTCACACCAGGGACATTCAAAACAGGGTTTTCTGAGGCTCACTGAAAACAAAAAATTGTACTAACAATAAACTTCAACTTAGTTTTTTTTTTTGTTTTTTTTTTTTTTTTTTTTATGTGAAAGCAATGTTAGAGCAGGATTAGAAACTCAAAAAGTTGATAGTGCATAATAGGTTTCGAGACCTTTAAATACCTTTAAAAGAATGAGGTACCAGTAAATATAATAGATCATGGATGAACTTCTGTAATTAGTTTTTCAATTTCTAGTTCTAGTATAAAAGAAATAAAAGTGAACACAATGGCAGAGTGGTTAGCACTCTTGGCTGACAGGAAGATTACAAGTTTGTCTCACCTTTTTCTTGTGGACTTTTCAAGTTTGTCTTTCTGTCTGGGTTGGGTTTCCTTTCAGTGAAAATCCCTCAGCCAGTCCTGACCAAGTCCAAAGAGAAAATCTGGAGATGTGTCCTTGAGCGTTGGACTGTGACACACTTATCCTGAGGGGTTGAAGAATGGGTCAAAATTCTCTACAGAGACAATAAAGTGTATCTTAAAGGACAAATATTATTATTTATTTTTTTGTGTTGTTCTTGTCCATCAAACATGCTCCCAAGCACCTCCACATTTGAATCTCATGCATCAGAACCAATAAAAACTGTAATTCACAGTCACAGTCATGTATCTATCACAGATTAGAGATACTTAGAAGAGTGTGTTTAGGGGGGGGGGTCAAACATTTTCTCACAGACAAAGCTTCAGCAGTGTTACTCATGAAGAACAACATTTAGAAAAGCTGAGAATTTTAAAAAAGTTGATTTTGCATAATATGTGTCCTTTCCCCTACCAAGAATAAAAATATCCGTCATCGCGCAGCCAACTGTAGTCCACCAAGTACGGATATTTACGTCTTTGACTTTTAATTACATGTGGTGGTAGAGGGCTCTCTGATGCACATGCGGACTTTGTCTACAGTCAAATACATGATGCAGTTTCACAGATTCACCAGCAGAGGATAGAATCGGGTGAGCACTAGGACTCAGAGAGGGTCACATGACCAGGAAACACGTGTTCTTTGTTGAAAGTACCCAGCGGAATCAGCTGAATCATTGCAGTGAGCCATAAAACTCACTAAATCAAATTCTAAAACATTTGGATTATTAGTTTTTTCCTCATTGATACATCCATTGACTGAGCAAACTGACCATTATTAAACAAACATGTTCAAAAAGCTCTCTTACTATTTTTTGCAACAGGTGACATTGCTGTGTGACTGAAAGCTCCAGCGGCTGACCATACTGGGTTGAAGCTGGCAGCAGAACCGGCGCTGACTTTGAGAGAATGTATTTTTGGGCTCCGGAGCAGATCAATGCGGATGAAGCGGGCTTTTGGCTGCACCTCAGAGGCAGCGCTGGGGCGGGCCGGACAGGGGGGTCAGGTCGTGTCCTCTTTAACGCCCCCGCTGTGAGCTTCTGAATCACAGCTTTGTGCGGGCCTTTGGTGCCGTTAAGCCTGTCCTGTTTGACAATATGTTACGGCGATGTCTTTCACAACTATTGGACAAAGCAAACCGAGAGAGATGTGTGAGGGGAAAGAAATCATGAAGCAAGGTAACAGAATACAGAATTATTATATAATTATACAGTAGGACAGCACAATTAACTGATATTGTTTCGGAATCGTAATTTCGTAGAATGCAATTAGCAAATTGTAACGTAGTAGTTCAGATTACAGTAATAAAGGCCAAGACCTGTCGGAGACCACAGAGTCCCAAGATCCAGACAAGACCACCAAGGGTCGAGGCTAAGACTAAACCAAGACTTGTAAAGGTCAAGACCAAGACGAGGAAGTGAAAAGGGTTCGTCCAGCAAAGTTAGCTCCCAAGGTCATTTATTTGCTACACTCAGTGACCCTTCATCAGACATGAAAACGCTAAGAGACTGTCTCTTATATATACATCAGCTAGGTCACGTGGACCAAGTATACTTGTTTTTTGTGAAAACTAAGATATTTACACATGGATAATAAATATTTACATCAAAATATTTACAAAATACATTTGATCATCAATCATTTGCTAACACAGACATCATAAAGTGTTGCAAGAAGATGTACGTTTTGACAAATGCATCTGTTCTCAAAGGTTAGCAAACGTTCTTTTTTGTGGCTGCGATATTGGACAAACACAGTTGAAAAAACAGTAAAAGAAAAGACACATTAACAACAGACTGCAGAGGGCGTACATGCTCATGATCAAGACGAGACCAAGACTGTTGTCCATCTTTGTAATTGTCTCTTTATTAGTGTCTTACTGCCACAATATACTGTATACTCACTATTTTTGCAGACGGCAAAATGAGACTGGAGGTGACCACTCAAGTACAGCCAATCAGAGCGTTGCATTTGGCTCTTAAAGATAAATAAAATGCTTTTTAATTTTTATTTAGACAGTAAAAATGGTAAATGGTCTATTTATATAGGCTTTTCTACCTTTCCAGGCACTCAAAGTCCTTTACAATCTAGCATGTTACTGCTATGACTCCTACCTGGACCTGACTTGACGTGTCTACAGAGTTCACCTTCAGTCAGGTCTAAGTCCACTTTCTGTCACCATTCTCTCAAACAGTTGTGTCTATTTGCTCAAACAAACATCCAATGACAGAGTTAACATGGCTCAACTATAATGAATTCCGCTTTTATTAATTACCGAGCGCTCCTTATCGGACGAACTGCTGCGATAAACCTGTATCTGCCGAGCATCAGAGCTCCGATAACACAGGGCAGCGTCGCAGAAGGGGATTATGGGTAAAGGTCAAACCCAACGAGAGAGAAGAGTGTAACCTTGTTGTCAATAAAGTGTCATTATAACAGACACGGACGTGCTAAGGTAAGTACTGAGCGTGCACAAACTGTTAGCGAGAAAGGTCAAAGGTTAAAACGACGACTGTGTTAGAAGCAAGGAGGCTGATAGAAATAATATATGCTTCAGGGTCTGTATATAGCAGAAGCAGTCATCTCTACCATCCGGGGTGAGCTTGTAGAGATAATTCATGAATACAAATATCTTGGAACAATCTTCGATGATCTGTTAAAGTTTTTCTTGAATACTGAAGAACTTTTGAAAAAATGCCACCAGAGAGAGTATTTATTAAGAAAGCTAAGATCATTTGACATCCAAAAAAAACACCATGATGACATTCTACATTGCATTTATTGAAAGCATCTTGTCTTTTTCAGTATTTGTTGGTTCTACTCTGTCAGTGTCCAAAACAGGTCCCAGTTAATCAGAGTTACAAATGTTTGTTCTAAAATAATTGGTCAACCAGTCAGACAGCTCTGTGTTCTGTGTGACCAGCAGGCTGTGAGGGTCGGTCTTAAGATTCTCAGGGACTCCTCACATGTCTTGTTCCCTGCGTTTGAGTGGCTGCCGTCAGGGCGCAGGCTGCGTTGTGTCGGTTGTAGGACACAGAGAAGGAAGGCAGCCTTTGTGCCTTCAGTTGTCCAGCTTCTTAATGCTGAGCCTTCCTTTCTTCTGTAAAACTGCACTTAAAACATGAGCTCATGTATGTATGTATTGTTTTTATCTTAGTGAGGACCATTTTGAGTTTTAACAACAGAGTAGGACATTTTGGAAGTGAGACATTTTGGCCGTCTCACTTTCTGAGGGCTGTTTGGCCTGTTTGAGGTCAAGATGGTTTTAGAGTTAGGTTAGAATTGGTTAAGGTTAGGTAGGGTTAGGCTAGGGGTTAGTTTGGATGGTAAGGTTAGGGTAAGGGCTGGGTAATACATTATGCTATGAATGTCTCACTAAGATAAAAACAAGTATGTATGTATGTCAGTGTGAATGTTCATGTATATTTTATGTCTAATTTATTATTCTGCAACTCTCTGTCTTTTAATTGCCCCTCCTGGATAAATAAAGTGATTTATTATTGTTATTATTATTATTATGGACATCTGATTCACTTTTCACCTTCTTATCTCATTAAAACATTTCCCTGATGATGTTTGTGTGAAATCTATTTTACTATAATGTCCTCATACAAACCACTTAAACATTTTGATCTTGAGACATAGAGTGAAAACCGTGCTCTGTCTAATGAAGCTTTAGTATGTGACAGAAGCTAAATGGGATCGCCAATACAACTGGAACAAAAATTTGAACTGTTTTAATGACAATAGTTCATTATAACCAGATTAAAATACTAATCAATCCATCTGTAGCTTAATGAACAAGCTTGACTCACTTTTAGTTGCTCCAATCCACTTTTGCGTCTGTCAGTCCGTGGAAATGGTCTGGCTTTCTTCTGTTTTTGCTCATTTATAAGTTCCAATGTGCAAAATATTCCATATTCTGTAAAACTTCATAACGTTTGATAATCCTGTCTGCTGCCGTTGAATTCTAATTGCCGGCCCGGGATAGCGTGACATCAGCTGCAAGAGCTCTATAGTCTGATATTTTTTTATTTACGTCCTCAGAAGTAACTGTTGTGATTTGGTGTGTTACCATAATAAAATGAATTGAAATGAAGTCTGGCATATAGGTTCAGAGTAGGGGTGGAACGGTACGCTAATAACATATTCGGTTTGGTTTTCAGTTTTGAAAAGGGTTGCTCTGGGACAATTATCTTGAATGTCGAATTTGGTTTGGTTGGGTGAAAAAAATACTTGATGTAATAGCCTTGAATGGAAAAGTCTTGAGCAAAGAGTGACACCCCTCACAGTTGGACCAGGCAATTAACTGAAAGCTTGAGAGTTCCAATCCAGTCATGTCAAATTGGCAATTATTAGTTGTGGTTTTGAATCACGAGCTCCACAGTTAATCTTCTGACAGAAAAAAACAAGGTTTGGAGCTGAAACCAGATTTTGGAAAAAGGAATTTGATCATTTTAAATGGCATGAGAATAGAAATTGGTTTAGTTTATGTTTTTGGAATCAAATTAAAAACTTAGATCTATCCAAATGAAGGAATCGCCCAGTCCTATACACCAATAATGCTAAATATGGATTCACATTTGCTAGCTGATCAAATTCAATAATCCAGGCCAGGTTAATGTCATGGAGACTTACATTTGTACCTATAATATTTATTCAGGTAAAAGGTGAGAAAAACTGATCTAAGTTGTACAAGAGTTATTTTGTTATTTATATCTTTGGTAAAACAATGAACTAATGGCTTAGTGAAAGCATTGAACTGCAATTCTAAACAGAAATGTAGCTTAGTCTGTGTAGTCAGCGCTGACACAAGTGTTTATGTTCATTACCAGTCTGGTTTGCTCTGGTGTTTAAGAGGCTCACTAACCCTCCCATTGGAAATGGATTAGAGCGAACAGATACAATGATTCTGGAACACAGGTGTTTACAAACCCTGAATGGATCTATAGCAGTGATTTTCTTTTTTACTTAAAGGGCATCACCCAAGAAAAGGTTAGGCCCTATGAATACTATGAGTCTAAATGAGGACTATATACCTGCTTTACTAAACATGGACAAATCCAAAAGTTTTATTTGCAAACTGTGGATTCAAATATAGGTTTCTAAAACCACCAGTGGAATTTTTCCTGATATCAGTTGGACTGGGCACCGAAAAAAAACGGACCAAAAATGTTCAGAAATTATCCAAAACATAACACACTTTGGTGCCATTTTTCAGTTCCTTGCCTTTAAATCTCTGCGTCAGCAACTGAACAACAGAAACACTACACGTGCCACGCTGCACAATACTTCCACCAACTGCGAAGAGTGGGTCTGGTCACCACGCCCCCCACCTGTGTTTCAGCTCAAATGCACATCGTAACGGACAATCAGATTGGTTTGTTTGAGTGACGCAGATGAAGCAAAGAAGCTGATTGGTCGTCTGTCATTTAGACCAAAATCTAACTTCATTCAACCGTTTTTTGCTTGACTCAGCTGAAATCTGCGTTGTTTTTCAGTTCCACATGATATTGTTTACGTCGGGAGCAGCCATGTTGGTTTTCAGACGGCAGAAGATGTGTGTCTCAATTGGCTAATTAATTTGTCAATCCCGGCTAAAGAAATCCTAAAGGACACGGTGGCCAGACGATAAATTTAATATATATCGTCTGGATTTTCCAAGCAAGCACAATACAGTGCAATTCAAAATATTGTAATGTAATTCAATATAAATGTCGTCATGTGAGAAAAGGGGGAAACTGTTGTCGTTGTAGCTTCTTAATAACGTAAAGGCTCTGCATGGGTCTATAGACAGATGTTTTGGTTGACTCATAGGAACATTTTCTTTGCGTTTCATGGCTACGTTAAGGTCTGAATGTACACAAATGGGTAAGTTTAGGGTTTGGACTTGTAATTGGTTAAGATTGGGATTAGAATTTTGTCAATATTCAAAACTAATAATACATTTTTTACATCTATCAGAAACATTTTATGGGTCTGCAACGCGTATCATGCACTTGGTAAGATCGGGTTGGACCATGCAAACTCGCTCAAAGTAAACACAGATTCTTTTTTAGTCTAACAAATACATCTAAGTTACATCATGCTTTTATTTTATTTACATTCATAAGACGGCACCAACAACTACAGCGCTTTTAAGACTTCAACATTTCAGACAAAAACTCATACCGCTTCACGTGGATGTCGGAGAACCACTAACTGCTCCATCGGGACGGAAGAATCGTGTATTTCAGAACATGTCGGCTTCCTGTTTTCATCATTTTTTTTACAGGTTGAATGTGGTCTTGTCTTTCTGGTGGATTCCAATAAGAGCGGGTGTATATCAGCGCTCTGTGTGCCATAAACCTTGGCTAACCCACAGTAAAAAACAAGTTCACAATATTGAACCGAAGCAAGTCATTTCAAGAAGCAAGACATGTCTCACCCACACTCGTAAACAATCTTTATGGAGCACTTTGGGGCTTTGTGATGTCCTAACATAACACAGAAGGGTTATTGGATTAGGTGGATGGCGTTGTCCGTAGGTTTTTAAAATTATAGAAGAGGTCAACACATTTTTTGTAACTTATATTTAACCAGAAAAGTTCTATTGAAATTTAAATGACCAATCTGGACTTCTCACAGCAGCATTACAGTTACAGTTAAATACAAACGTTCCAAAATTTCATAACAATTACTCGATGAAAACTGATATATTATGGATACATTTTCTAAACTGACCTACTGAAATTATTTATTTTAGTTTAAAAATGTAACTTCAGTCTTAGCGTAGTAATTGCTATAAAAAAAAAGTTTAAGATTATTTATTTGCATTAGAGAAAAGTCTAATTGTAAAAATTTTAAAAGTATGTTGGATAATATTAAAAGCATTTTGCCTTGTAAGGTAATAAGACTTTTGGGAAAAGATCAGCATTGAGATCTTGATCAACATTAACAGATAGAAAATAAGGGTGGCCCCAAAACAGAGGCTTGGGGAACACCTTCAATCGCTGAAAGAATGTTAGAGCACATATCCTCTAATTTAGTACATTGAGATCAATCAGTGAGTTTTACACACACACACATAGGATAAATGTATCCTTAATTGTAAAGTGATCTTGATCATACTTTATAACATTTGTAATCATTATTTAAAATAATAATTTAATCCAAGGGTTAGGGTTCGTTTAACTGTGACTCCTGTGGTTCCTCCTGTGGTCTCCCATTCAAGTACTGCCCAGGCCCAACATGCTTAGCTTCTGAGTACTGACAGAATCAGGTTTTGGCAACATACACTGCCACTTACTGAACTAAGGTGTTTGTGCTGCTTTCTTGAGCACGTGCAATAAGTAGATCTTTGCATTTACACAATAATTTGGTGTAATACACACATTTAAACTTCAGACGGTTGGTGTCATTATTAGTCTCATTATAAAAGTAGACTTTAATAATAAAATGATTCAATCTGATTTAAAAAATATATATACGTATATGCCACCTTTAATAAGGACAAGAATATTTTTTTTCAGTGAGGAAATGGACTGAAAGCTCATATATATATATATATATATATATATATATATATATATATAGGCTCAACAGCAAGAAACTTAGCGACGTATTTAAAAACAATTTTATCTTAAGACGAAAACTGTCACCTGTTCTAAAAGAATTTTTTTTTTTTTTGTCATAATGTCATAATATCTGTATATGATCAAGCACTAGTCTTTATTTTGGATTCATATATTCAATTCAAAACTGGTTTATGATATAAATTATGTCATTTGTCGAGTTTGTCCCACCATATCCCCAAACCTGTCTCACTTTTAGGAGCTTTTGAAGTAGTCAGCCTATATGTTTAAGAATCCCTGACTGACTACTGCATCTGTCAATGACGCTCACTGAAACTCGGAAAAATAAATGTTTCCAGGTAACAAAGAATCTGCAGGGTTCTTCTAAATAATCAGCGGGAAGCATCACCATTTTACAAGTAGCTAATTAAAACTGTAACGAACTACTCAAGCATAGCCAATCAGAGCACTGCCTCTGAAAGAAATGACTTCACAATTACTATATTCATATCAGAAAGTTACACATTGATCTGATTTTTTTTTTATTTTATCCCTTCACTTGCCCTGTCACAAATCTTATCAATTCTTATCACGATCAATCAATTAGTACCAGACTGATTTGAACAAAGCATTCAAATGAAAAAATCAAACTTGCACCCACAGGAAAAAACCCAAGCACTGAATTACCTCATGTGGTCTGGGAATCAAACCCACGACTTCATGACTTAAGGCAAAAATGAAAACGACTTTGCCCCACAAGAGCATATTCTACAGAAGAGGTTTTGCACTCGAAGAAGGAAATTGTCTTGTTCCATGTGGACGACTCCCTTCAGGGATATTGTGTTCACTGCAGTGTCCCTTCTTGTGCCTCTGGGCCTGTCCGAAATAGGCTCTGGTCAGGAGAACCACACTGATGTGAGGGTACACTTGTAAAGACAAAAAGTAGAGCAGAAGGTGTAGTGATGTGCAGAAAGAGAAAGGAGCTGTTTACATTACAGGCATGAAGTATATTTCAAAAATGTGTAAAAATGTATATATTCAAGCCACTGATATGCAACTAAATCAAAAGTGTAACAGATAGCACAAGACCTGGTAAGAATTTATGATTGTGGCAGACTTTATTCCTATAAAAAGTCATCTGAATGATTCCACGGAAATAGAAAATGAATATATTATACATTGGAGAATTTTAATATTTTTATACCTGATCAAAACATCTAACTCGTGTCCCATTTCAAAGAAGTTTCCCCATGTAACCAGACGGTACCGGCTCTTTCTGCATAATGCATGCACAGTAGGGTGGAAAGTGACGTCAACCGAAAATCTCTCTATCTAGCACTTTTCAAAACACCCAAAGATGCTTCACGTTATGCGTTATTCATTTATTCCATATGAGATAGTGGTAAACTACAATAGCAGCCACAGCTGCCCTGGGGCAGATAGACAGAAGAATGCCATTTTGTGCCATCGGCCCCTCTGACCACCACCAACCATTCACACACATCCAAACTAGGCAATGTGGGTGAAATGTTTTGGTCTCCCATCCAAGTACTGCCCAGGCTCAACATGCTTAGCTTCTGAGATCTGATGAGATCTTAAAAAAAAAATAAAAATCACAATTACCTAAATGGACAGCGTATTTTCCGCAGAAGACATGCACAATAGAGCCAAAAGTGACATTGGCCAATAATGGTAAATGGTTATACAGCGCTTTTTCACCTTACAAGGCACTCAAAGTGCTTTACAATCAGGGATCCACTCACCTAGTGTACGCAGACTCTGAGGCAGTGTGGTTTAAGTGTCTTGCCCAAGGACACGACGACATTCCACTTTTGTTGTCCCCCTCTGGCACCTGGTGTTCCAGTGGTCTCTCATCCAAGTACTGACCAGGCCCTAACTTGCTTAGCGTCTGAGATCTGACGGGATTAGGCTTTGACAAGCAGGTATGGCCTGCTTATTATATTTCTCACAGCTGCCTCTGAGAAATGTAAAATTAGTTGATTTACACAGTAGCCTACACAGTAATTTGACTTTGTCACAATGTACTGTATTTCCAATAATGTACTTTTTTATGTAAAATATAATGTAAACATCAAAATAATCATCCTACTATGTGAAACCTTCTAGGCAGAGCATTATTATCTATGGAGACAAACAGGAGCAGAAAAGTTACATTGCAAACCTTTAATTCACATACAAATGTTCTCTAAACCCATTACACCATTGCTAACATGTTGCATTCCCAATTAAACAACCTCCATGGCAACCAAACTCCAAAATCCAATCTACTTTAATGTCATTACCGACAAGAGATATTACAGCAATATCTGGTTGAAAACACACCATTATCATCCCAATAACCGGCTTTTACACATTTCTAATCTCCAATAAAAATATCATTGGAATTAAGCGGCGAGCCAGATTCATTACCGTTTTGACATATTTATCCCAGTTCATATTGCACCATCTGTCAGGTTTTATGAAACTTTGCAGTCGAGGATAAAAATCTTTTAGTGTAGTGGCTCGGCGGCCATGAATCAGTTTGATGGCGGAGTGAACGTGTCAGGGTGAAGTGTGCGGTGAAATATACAGTGTGACGGCTGTGTTTTCTCGTGAAGTCTGCGATAAATCAATAGGAGCACAGGTCAGAGGCACTGGTTAAACTTGTTAAAGGCCAACGCGCATGGAATAAACGGAGCCAAGTGAAGTGTCGGAGAAAGCCCCACGCCAAATATCACGGAATAACAATGAAGGGAGAGGGTCTGCGGGGCACGGCGGGATGTGGAGAGGAGGCGATTGGTGGGTTTTGGAGAAGCAGACGGGAGAGAAGGAAAGGAAAATATGTTTGGAGAGAGAGGAAAGTAGAATTCTCTGAGCAATAGCGCCGGGTTAGGCTCAGGTCTGGTCAAAGTGAAGTGGAAGACTTAAGCAGATTTTCACACTGCAAACACGATTTAGATTTTACATCTGACAACTTCCTCTCCTAAATCCTTCGACACAGGGTGAAAATCGACATGTATTATTGAACACAACAAAGTGAAACTAGAGAGGACCACTCAAGCAAAGTCAATCAGAGAGCTGCTTTTGGCTTCTGATTAGAGCTAAAAATTCAGACAGTACACACTGGTCTCATCTTTTCAAATTCAAATTTACGACTAAAAAAGTTAGTTACCCCAACTTTAAGCCAGACTTTGTTTATTTAGTCATTTGCCAGGGACAAGCATGTGCATTTAACATGTATCACACAACAAAGCTAATTTGCAGTGTTCGTGCATGGAGGAGTTTCATCATTTACAACATGATTTACATACAGTATGAATTACATTTCTGCAATACCTGACAAATAGTATTTTGATGGTCCTGTTGTAAATTCTTCTTTGTGGCTTAACTGCAGAGAGTGTGACCAGCAGTTGAGAAAAAAAAAAATTGAATGAATAAAGACATTTGCTGCCTGAAATGACAAATTTAATGTAATTGTGTGTACAATTTTCTCTTCAGTTTTCATAAACATGACCTATGTGTGTCTCAGATACAAGGTACATGCACAAATAGATAGATACTTTTACTGAAAGCCATTGTAAATTTTATAATCTTATATACTTAATCTTAATTTAAAAACAAAAAAACAATGGACATGATATTGTCCATTGTTAATATTTTCATTTGGTGTTTTGGTTCTCAAGAGGATTATCCAATCAGAAAGCAAAATGAGCCTCACATGACTCTCATTTGGGTTGCCAGTTTGGTTTCTTAGAGCCTGAAGTTGTTTCCACGTTGTGTAGAAATTATATTCTTGGGAATGAACAATGACAAAGAGTCAGACGTCTGAGAAAGTGGCTATCATGTTAATAGCCATGTTTCATTGGTCAGCAGGTTGGTTCTAATCTGTAATGTTTGGGCCTTTTTCACAATCTGGCAACCCAAGATCATCTGTGATTGTAATACCTGTTTAGAACCACTAGCTGTGCATCCTACATATGGTTTAAAGAGACACACATTTATTTATTTATTTTTTGTCCTTAAGATCTTTTCAACTCAACTTTCAAACAATAAGTAGGAGTTCAGAAGGCAAAGATATTTGACCTTTTTATATTGATTTTTGTTTTTATCAAACATTTAAAAAAAACAAATCTGTCCCGATTTTTGACTTAATTTTGATAATGAAAAACGGGAAACGGTAGTTTTCCGATTTTGATTGCCCTATTTCAAATTGAAAATCAAATGGCCGCGACGTACACGGATCTTGGTGGTGGTCGGAGGGGTCGATGGCGCAAAATGGCAGGTTCGCTTCTGTCAGTCTCCCCCAGGGCAGATGTGCCTACAATAATGGTTTACCACTACAAAACATGGAATGAATGAATAATGCATAAACAAATCAAATCAATACATTTTTGTATAGCCCAAAATCACAACAACAGTCATTTCTGAGGACTTCCCATTGTTAATTTAGCAAACAACAAACATTCAGAAGCAGTGATTAAGCATGTCAAAGCAGAATATTAGTAAAAAAAAGCAAATTAATAATTGTCCAGAGCATCCCCTGTCCTTAGACCCTATTCTCGGCAAGGAAAAACTCAAAAAAAAAAACCTAAAGGAAAAAGAGAAACCTCAGGAAGAACCACAGTGAAGAAGAGATCCACTCCCATGGACAGACAGGCTGTAGATGCAACTTAGGCTAACGCAGATCTAGTTGCAGATATAAACTATAAGTCTGTATAGCCAGAGTCCATTAGCAGAGGGAAACAACTCATTTAGCAGGACCAGGACAGGCCAATCATTGAGAGGGAGGTGGGTGGGTGTCCATAATGTGCTTCATAATGTGAAGTCTTTTTGGATGTCAGGAAAAGCTCTATATAAATTCAGAGCATTATTTTTCTATTATTATTGCATAAGTGTTTATTAGGAGGCTAGCCTGTTGACTGAAAAAGAGGTTCCTCAAGTAGAAATGAAGGCCGCCAATGGTAGTTAGAGAAAAGTTTTACATTTTGCATAATGTGTCCTTTAAACTATTATAATTTTTCCCAACTTGTGACCGGCAATTTTCAATCTGTTTTTGGGAGACAAACTGCGAACTACGCTGTTTTGAATAGCACATCTCTGACCGTTTTACCCTTCCACTCTACTCCAAACTGCTGACTCACCTCTGCAGTCTTTGTCTTCTTGTGCATTTTTTTACAGTAGCGTCCTCAAAACTCTCTCGACGCCAACATCATCATCTCATGTGTGAAAAAACTACACGTCGCCATGGCTACCGCAAATCCTGGTCAATCCGGAACTGTCCCGGCGGATCCTGTACACTGTTTGCTCCGCCGTACATAATAAAAGGAGAACGGGAGCCGGGCCAAATCGCACTGTGGATATGAGGCTTAGGCTGATTCTGCCAAAATAAAAGCTGAATGGGGTTTATTGCGTTCATGGCAAACCCGTGGCAAGTGGGAATTTTTTTATCCGTCTGCAAATACATCTCCGAGGGAACACGCTTGGCTCGGCGAGATAATAATAGATGATGAAACTGGCAGCCGAAAACCCAAAAAGAGAATGTAGCGAGATTTAATGTTAGCTCATACACTGTAGTACAAATGTTTGCATGACTTTAAAAGGATAACAATTGGAGTAGCTGTAGTAAACAAGTAAAGTAAAAAAGTAGTGGTCCAAGAAGTTTAAGTATTACATGAAATAAGTAGTGTACTAGTACTCAAAAATGTTTCAAGGAAGCTTTTTAAAGGTTTTGGTCTTCTTTCGCACTCGAGCATATTTGGACTTGGTCTTGTCTTGGTCTTGAGGGTGTTTGGACTTGTCTTGGTCTTGAGGATGCTTGGACTTGGTCTTTTCTTGGTCTTGATGGTGCTTGGACTTGGGTTTGTCTTGGTTTTGAGGGTGTTTGGACTTGGTCTTGTCTTTGTCTTGAGGGTGTTTGGTCTTGTCTTAGTCTTGAGAATGCTTGGACTTGGTCTTGTCTTAGTCTTGAGGGTGCTTGGACATGGTCTTGTCTTGGTCTCGAGGGTGCTTGGATTTGGTCTTGTCTTGGTCTTGAGGGTGCTTGGACTTGGTCTTGTCTTTGTCTTGAGGGTGTTTGGATTTGTCTTGGTCTCGAGGGTGCTTGGACTTGGTCTTGTCTTTGTCTTGAGGGTGTTTGGACTTGTCTTAGTCTTGAGGATGCTTGGACTTGGTCTTGTCTTGGTCTCAGAGTGCTTGGACTTGGTCTTGTCTTGGTCTTGAGGGTGCTTGGACGTGGTCTTGTCTTGGGATGTAGGGAATAAGCTACTGAAAATGTGTTTCATTTAAGTTTTTAAATAATCTTTATTTAACCAGGCAAGTCCCATTGAGATTCTCTTTTTCAACACAATCCTGGTCAAGAGACTCCAACAACACAACCCAAGACACAACATTTTATATAAACAAATGTTCGAAAAAGGCGACAGGTTAATGATTGCATTTTAAGATCTTTCAGAAGAGCAGAGAAATGAGCGTTGACTCAAGAGTTTGGACTTTAAAAAATCTACTGGAAGGATATTCTTCCTTTTTCTGTTCTAACCCTTTTCTGTTCTAACACTATGAACAATCAGTGTGTACACATCCCGACAGCGCAACTGATGAGGTATATACTTGTAACTGAGTAAACGTACAGAGTTCTGTGCAGCCCTGATAAAACCTCATAGACCGTCCCTAATCTAAATGATCTTGAAGCAAATGGTGGCTTGATAAATTCCCGAGTGAATCAGAGATAGATTAAGTCAGAAAAAAGCTAACAGGCCTACAGCAGGTTGTGTGGGCAGTGTATAGACAGTGGGCAAAGCTGAACAAACATGGACCGAATCAGGGTGAAACAGACATGTACTCAGTGTTTGTCTTGGATGTTCTGAGCCACTGTGAAAGTGTGCTTCCGTGAACTCTTCATGCACAATACATAGCTTGAAAATTTCCAAGAGATATGTTAAAAGTTTGGCAGCTGATGGTTTTTTTATACTCCAAACAATTTAGGTTTTAAATCTACATACTTTAACGCATGGCTAATATCAACATGCATTCAGTTTTGGTTGCAATTATGGCATAAAAACAACTTCTTACAAACAGCAAAGTGAAACTGGAGAGGAGCACCCAAGCTCAACCAATCAGAACGCAGCATTCGGCTTCTAATGAGAACTAAAATTCGTTATTATTCAATTCAGACAGAACATTTACCATATGGATTTTAGTCGACGCCATGTTTTTCTGCATTCCATTTGTGTGCGCATCTCTCATGCCGATAAACAGATAACCCCTGTATACTTTTAGGTGGAAAGCACAAAGGTGACTAGTTTCTAACTAAAAAGTTAGTTACCCAGCTTTAACTATATGGGACTTTACTGGCAGACTTTTCTTCCTGTCTGACTCCATGGTAATCTTATTTAGGGGTGTCAAATTAGTGCAATAATTGCAAGGAATTATTACCTACATATTAATCGAGTTAATTTTTTATTGAATTAATAATGTTTCCAATAGATTAATAGATAAATAGATACTACAGATCATAATAATTAATCTCTAAATAATTGCTTGACAGCACTAATCTTTTTGCTTTACCTAAAAGCAAAAGTTCCTTAGTACATATTTAAACATGCTTTTTTAATTTATTTCACTATAGGTGTTTTTATCACTCCAGAAAACCTGCTTTATTATAGTGAGCAGGTGCTTCTCCACAGTTACCTGGAAGCCAACGTGTCCCTCTTCGGATTTCTGTAGTCGTTATTGACAGATTAATTAGCCAATCAGAGACACGCATCTTCCGCCGTGTAAAAACCAACATGGCTGCTCCAGACGAAAAAAAATACATGAAAAAAAGATCACTTGGAACTGAAAAACATCGCGGATTTCTGCAGAATCAATGAGCGAAGCAAAAAAACGACCAGACCCACTCTTCGCAGTTTTCTGAAGTGTGGGTTCTGGATCCCGGGCAATCTCCACAGAGGTAGATAGATACTTTGTTAATCATTCGGCAGGGATATTAAATTCTCTGCATTCGACCCATCTTTCTCTGCTGTGGCAGTTGTAAATGTTCAGAAGCATTTCAGAGGTCCAAAGCTAGCATAGCATTAGCTTCTTGCACAACTCCATAGTTACTAAAAAATAAATGATTCTGTTACAAAATCAGGCAGTACATATTTGTTGAACATCAAGAGCCACACATCTTAATTCCTAACGGTGTCAACCAGACACCCTCAGCAGCCAATCTCATGGCGTTGACAGTAGCTGCACATTATCGTCTCTGTGGAGAGATTGTAATTTCAAAGCCATACTGTTTAACATTCTTTAGACCAGTGGTTCTCAACCTGGGAGTCGTGTAATGATTTCTGATGTTTGAAAATATAACATTGATGACTTAATAAAGATTTGAACCTTCAAATGCAGTGGTATACTGTATGTAGATTCCTATTTATCAGACTTACCACTTTGTTGGTTGCCTAGATCAGTGGTTCCCAAAGTGGGGGTCGGAGGCTCGGGGGGGTCGCAAGGCAAAATCTAAAGGTCGCGAGATGATTTCAAGATATATATATTTTTTAAGTTGACTTTTAATCTGTTTTTATAACTTTTGCATCAAGTTTGACTGGAAATACATTTTTGTTCCGTTGTGGGGGTCCTGAGTCGGTTACATTAATATTTTTGGGTCCCAGTCTGAAAAGTTTGGAACCAGTGGCCTGATTTTGTATTTGGGGGTTGGAATGACAAAGCAATATATGGAGAAAAGGACCCTGCACCAAAAATCTTACTTATAAGCCCTTCAATTGCTGCTTGGGTGTCTAGGAACACATTTCCCTTCCCTGATTACACCACACAGCGACAAATATTCCCAAGCCTTTGTTTTAAATCTCCATTGCAGTTCAAAGTGGTTGACATCCGCGCTTTTTCTTAATGTGTTTTTAGTTTGGACAGAGTTAGCGGAACACAGCCAGCTTCATCACGGTTAAACGGTCGGCCTCCTCCGCGGTTGCACCCATAGATCAGCCGGCGGAGCTAAATTGCTGCTTCTGCGAGTTTCCTTCAATGGGGGAAAAGAGAAATAAAACAGTGTAACCTTGGACCGTATTGGTTTTTGTTTACAGCCGCGCCAACAATAGCAAATAATCTCCTAGTGTCTATTAGGAGCCGTTTTTACCGTATATTGTGTCTTACGGTGCACATCTGAGGATTAGGTGAACTTCTCAGGTTCAAACCAAGCCGGCAAAGCAAAAATACAGATTATATTCAAGTTTGTTTGAGGCAGTTTAGCTGCTTATGAGTCCGTTTGATAAGAACAGTTTTGGTGGAAGTAAGTAGACACAAAATAGCTTGAATGATAATTACTTATATATTAGTGTTGTCATCTGTACTGATACAGTATAGGGATGTGCGCCGCATCGACACGTGATGCTTTGGTTGGCAAAACATTTAAAACTACTGAACAAACAGGGCAAACTGTGGCCCGGGGGTCAGATGCGGCCCTCAGCCTATTGTTATATGGTTCTACACGTTTATGAGAATATGTGTTACATTTTATGACAATTTTATACTGACTTAACTATGAAGGATGTGTCTGAAAGTGTATTCTTAATAAAGATCACTATAAATTACTAAAAGAATACATTAATAAACCCTATTATTAACAAAAACAGTATGTTTCTTGTTTCAAACTTGTTTGAATACAATGCTTCTTAATTTTTGTGCCAGTGTCTGTCAGACTTTTGAATATGGACTGATGGACTGCTGTATTGTCTTTTTCTTTTTACTGTGAATTTAATTTGATTTGAAAGGTATATTTATGAACTGTGTTTTTTATCAAATAACTGCACAGTATTCACGGCAACACGGGTTGATAGCCCAAGACAAATTTCCCATCCTTGGGACACTGCAGTACATTTTTATTTACACCAATATTTTTCTATTTTAAGCCAGCAATCCCCAACAATCAGTCAAAAAAACAACGAAATATTCTACAGTATGCACACAAACGACTCATTCAGATAAAAATTTAGTTTTTGCAGTCAATTTTTATTTTCTTACACCAATGGCCCTCTGCCCTCAAGGAAAAATAGTGCTTACATCTGGATAAAAGTAATCCAAAGAGTTTCTACTTTGTTCTAAGGCTTATATCAAGAAGAAAACCTTGAATTTCTGCAATTAGGTCTTAAGGGAAAAAACAATCTGAACTATAGTTTTGGTTCTGCCATGTCCATTTTTTATGTCACATGTTGGTTTTATGAAACCCAAATAATAATAAAATCTTGCAGTCACATGACAATCATACATCTGTGTCATTGTGTGGTGTACCAAAACTGAACATGTCCTTTTATTGTGGCTTTATCATGCATTTGTTTATGAGCAAAATAAATGAGAAAAACAAAAAATGTGTCACAGTTGACATCTGTCTCACAGAGACACTAAAATGCAAAATTGTTGTTCCTATTTTAAGGCAAATTCCTTAAAACCAGTTAAAAATATCCTGGAATCAGTAAAATATTCTACATTACATGAGCAAATACATCTTATCCAGTTAAAAACTAAAATCTGGAAGTCATTTAAAGCAAGCCTAGCTATATAGTTTTTGTAGTGTAATACATATTCTGACAGTTCTGAACAAAATCTGACTTTTTTTTCTGCTTTTGTGTTTAAAAATCCAAGTTTAAATGGACACTTCTTCTGCCTCCGACTAAGCTCCGCCCACCAGAATTTGACACAAAAATGTCGACCGTAACATGCCAGAGGTCTATATGCTATACTTGTGAATACCCAGAAAATCACGTTCCAAGCAAACCATGTAGAGTTCAAAATGTATAATCTTTTCAACAATTAAAATAATAATAATAATAATAAAATAATAATAATAATAATAATAATAATAATAATAATAATAGTAATTTAAAATCTGCTGCTTTTTGAAGTTAAGTTTTACAATAAAGAGCTGGGTTGATCAGTTTTGCGGTTCTGAACGGGAAGTCAATGGATGTGTGTTTATTATCTGTATTCGATGAGATAGTCTATCTAAATACATAAAAAACACAATTCTTTAAGGGAATCTTTTAAATTCCAGTCAGTGTAAATAATGTTGTCACTCTGCTGGACTTGCCCTGGTCTGTTTTATGAGGTCTGCAGGATGAAGCGTGCGTTCTTTTTAAAATGCCTGACCTCCTCCTTTCTGAGTGTGGGAGTGCGTCGAGAAGCCTGCAGCTCCGTTTTGGGCTCGTTGAAAGGTTAATTAGCAGAGTAATCGGCTTAAGGCTGGGAGCCCTCAGGGAGAGAGCCGTGCCCCACAGCGACACTTCCAGACATTGTTTTAACTGAGGCGGGAAAAAGAAAGTCAGCCAGCAGCCTCCTCCGTTTGAGTGAGAGGGGATTTTAATGAAGGAGAATGGGTTTCAAGCTTTTAAGGCCTTTTAAGATACAAAACACTGCAGCCTCACAGAGATTTGGGAAGAATTTGAAGGCTTAATTTAAGAGCTGCATTATGGATCAAGATGTTAGTTTTTAGGTTTTTTATTAAGGGAACTTTGAGGAACAAAATGTGGTGAAGAAAATGTATGGATAATGATTGTGAAAGATGATTTACTACTGCCTTAGGACAATCTGTTCTGTCTGTCAAGGTAAGCTCTGGAATAGTGAACCCCTCATTATGAGAGAATGTCATGCAACACATTACAATACCCTTTTCTTTTTTTAATAATAATAAATAAATAAACCAATTTAATAAACTAAGTGAAAATCAATTTCACTTCAGCACAAATCTCTTGGTAATGTATTCATTCATGCGGAAATTAGTCCACAATGTCTGGTCTGTTAACCATGCTCTGTTTATGTTCTGTTAGCTTTAGCCACGTTTCCATTGGCCTGGGTACCTCAGACTGGTTCACTTTGAAGCGGTTTGGGCTGCTTATGTTATTGATGGTGGGTGTTTCCACTGCAGGTCCAGGCTCCAGAGGGTCTGCTTTGTGTGGTGTGATGCAAAAAACTTTCTCCAGCTAACTCAGACAGACTGAAGTTATCATCTTGGCCACAGAAACAAAGAGAACGTGTCAGCAGTTCCAGTCTCTCTCTCAAACTTCAAGTCAGTTAGAAATCTGGGTAATAATGGACTCAGACTGAACTTTAACACCACATTAAGTCAATAACATAGCAGCTTTTTACCATCTAAAAACATTGCCAAATCAAAATATAGTGTCAAGCCTGACCTGGAGAGGCTTATCCATGATTTTCCAGTAGGTTGACTATGTAACGCCTGCTCACCGGCCTATCCAAACGAGCTGTAAACACTGCAGTACATCCAGAACGCTGCTCGAGTCCTGACCAGAACAGGAATGCGATACATTAGCCTGTGCTTAGGTCTTTGCACTGGCTTCCAGTGGCTCAGAGAATAGACTTTAAAAAGCTCTGCTTGTGTTTAAGTCTCCATGGACTAGCCAAAGTACATTCTGACAGTTAGTGCGTTATGAACATCTGGACTCTGAGGACTCAGGGCGGCTCTGTGGTGCCAGAGTCAGGACTAAACATGGAGAATAGCGTTTCAGTTTTATGCAGCTAGACCTGGAACAGTCTCAGATATGTAAGACAGGCCTCGACTGTGACAATGTTTAAATCTAGGCTGAAAACATGTTTTTATTTGCATATGATGAATATTTGTCTGCACTCTTTATTTTTTACTTCTTTTTAGTAATGTTTCTGTTATTTTTATTTTTTTTTCTTTTCCTCTTTGTAAGCACTGTAATTGCTTTGTGTATAATTGTGCTATACAATAATTTGCTTGCTTTTGTGAGCAGCTGACGTCACTCAACATAACACAAGCTTTTGAAAAAAACAAACAATATGAACATTTACCTAACATGTGCTTTTCTTCCTGGCAATCTGAGCATTTACAAATGACGTGTAATAATTGAGTCTGTGGTGCTGGTGTAACAGAATCTACTTCGGTTTATTGTCACGTTTTTATAAATTCACCATCTTCAACAGTTAACACGTTAGAAAAAAAAAAAAGAAAGATTTTGAAATTGGGAGGGACGGCGTTGAGATGGAGCCTATTGGACACAAGGATCGCTCTTCGAATGAAGGAGGGATGGCTGGTCAGGCAAGTGTTTTCTGAGGCTGATAGAGGAAAGGATTAGTATCTCAAACTCCAGCTGTGTTTGTGATGAAAATGCAATGTCACAAAATGATTAAAAACTTCAAACTGTAAATTCCAAATAACAGAGAAACCCATTTTATGCACATATCTACCACACATAGAAACTAAGGACTATTCAACCTGATTGTGGACAGGCCAACACAACGCATTTAGCCTCACACTCCTTGTCCATGCATTATTCACTTGATAAAAATGAATACACATCCAGCTAATACAGTGTAAATGGTCTGAGGGAAAGAAAAGTCTATTGGATTTGTGCGACAGGAGTTTGAAGAAGATAAAGTGGAGGTCAGTGACAGGTCCCGGAGTCTGAGTGTGAGCCAGCACTGTCCCGCTGACGAGGGCGATCTGTCTGCACCAATCAGAGCGCAGAGAAAGCAGCCTGGAGATACAGAGAGAGAGAGAGGAGAGACGCATGAGGTCAGAGCTGAGCTGTCCGTGAAGAAGGTGAACGTACTACTGCACTCAAGCGAGATTCTTTTTTATTTTATTGTCAAACAAAATGAGACTTTTATCTGGTCATTTAAGTTTGAAGAGAAAGAATAGAGAATAAGAAATGTACAATAGTTTTACCTTATGTGAAGTGAAAACCATGTAAAATCACTTTGGACTATTTTCCCTAAAATGAAAAGTGTTTTTTCCCAGTTTTTAAAAATAGATTGTGACGTCAAGCCGCAAAACATTGTGGGTGCAAACTGGGACAAACAAACGCGAGCGCTGCGTGGTTGCGTGTGAACAAAGGTGGTTCGAAATTTCATTTTTACATCAACAACCAAATCACGATGAATGAGGAGGCACAAAACACTGCTGTTGGGGACTATGCAACTCGGATTCGAGATATCCTGAGCGGCTGCTAGAGGGAATGTTTTTCATCCCGTTTCCAAAACCGGGAAGATCCGCATGACACAGTGGGAAAGACAGCAGGCCAAGGTAACCCAATATTTTTTTTCCCCTTTCCCTCGTGATAATTTTATGTAAAAAATATATATTTAAAAAATTCTCGTCCCCTTATGATAATTATCTCATTCCCTCATGATAATATTATTTTTCCTAATGTCATAGGAGGGGCTTGTACCGTATACATTATGCTTTTATACGTATATACCGTATAAAAGCATAAAATGAACACGATATTTCAAAGCGTGAAATAAACACGAGTTCTGGTTAAAGCCACGTGGGGAATGTTTTTTTTTTTTTTTAGATTCAACGGGTAGGTGAAGACTGGGCAAGTTTAGGGCTGGTGCTTTGGGTAAGATTTCGTTAAATAGACATAAATAATAACACATCTTTACAACCACTATAAAAATATCTGTGGCTGCAAAAAAGGTGTGAAAACGTAGGCTACTAATCATACGCCATTGACAACTTTTGGTATGTCGTGGTGTATATGGCCTATGCTTTTTGTGAGATAGGTTGGTATAACTGATGATGTAGGCCAGGGCTATTCAGCAAATGTTTTCCCCAAAATGTCTTTCTTCAGAACGAAGTACAAGGGAAAAATGTCATCTCTGCCAAGGTTTTGCTCCCCCTAACCTGTTTTGCACATGAGCAAATGCTTGGTAAATGTGTTCATAAGACTTGTACGTGTTTTTGGGATAAACGAGGGGCATGTACACTAAAACAGTTTTCTATTATGTCAAGCTATCAGAAGACCTTAAGTAGACATCAATCATTTGAATTAAATGTGCCAGGCATGCAGCTTAGATTTGGCACAAGGCTTCGTTTTGTTGAATAAATATCCAATTACATTCTCAAATTAATTGCTTTCACATGGATACTCCCCGTCTCCATAACACTGGGATTTCACCAATTCCCAACTTCCCATTTAATTAGCAGCTGCTTCACTGTGTTACAACCGAGATCAATGTTTTTTCTGATGTTTTTCACACTTTTTAACGTCTGCCATGATTTGCGCTTACACAACCGGGGAAGAAAACAATGGTTCGGGCACAGAGCTGCGGGCGACACAACACAAGGCGCCGGGATACGATTGAACATGACACAGAGAAATGGATTGGCTGCTGTTTCGTCCTGACACTTCTCAAAGGAGATAAATAAAGTGCCGCATTTAAAAGGAAGCATTCAAACCCAAAACAGAAGGGAAAGGAGACAGTGTTGTTTCTGGTGCGGATGTGTTTGTTGATTCGTCGAGAACTCAAAGTGACTCGGGCCTGACAAGCACAGATTAAAGCATGTGTTTGTCTTCTGAAGGCGACACATCACAGGCCGCGACTGCTGTTTTTACAAGACCCAAAACGGAGAGAAAATAGCATTGTTGTGGGATGAGTGAACAGGTATCATACAGGCAGTGTCTCCGCTGACAGATCGTGTGCGGAAAATGAAACATCTGTGCTCGCAAGTTTGTTCTTGGAAAGTGTTTGAAGCGACATTGTAAGTGGAGAGTTAGGGTTGGCCACCTGAGGCCTGTACTACAAATGTCACTAAACTTACCCTGGATACATTTCTCTTACCCAGGTGAACTAAACCAGACTCGAGCCTCTTTGGATAAACTATCTTATGAAACGAGTTCACAACTGGATCGGTTAACCCTGGATTTTCGCAATGAAGTCGTGCGCGTTCTAGAGCAGAGGCGCTGTTAGTGCCAGCTGATAAATCAGAACAACCGAGGACTTCAAACTTGAGGAAACATCAATCATGAACGCAAAATTATAGCTAGTTACAGTGCCCTCACCTTCAATACCACATGCATAATGCAGCATGCGGCAGGCCACCACCTGCTCTGGGGACACCAAGCCGAGTGGTGCTGTCTCGAGTGCTGAAATCATAAGTGACAAAAAAGTCTGACACATGTGTCTGATGATTCTTAACATACAGCACAAAATTAAAGACTCTAGAAACCGTTTTGAAAACAGGAACATGTTCTACAACTCATAAGCTCTTAGCCAATCTTTATTTCGATTCAACAGGACACATGTTGGGCCAGTTATGAAGAAAAACAACAGATAAATTAAGACAGCTGCATATTTGATCATGCAAAATCGGTTTTCCCACATTTAGTATGCTTAGTTTCTTTCAGAAGGAAACACAAACCATGAATCTAGTCTATTTGTCCTGACAAAAGTCACAGACTTTAGTATTTCCTCAAACTGTTGCGCGAGGATGGAGCTTACGTTGAGCTGTGTTCAGTGTGCACAGGAGAGGGAACAGTGGCGGAGCAGTTTAGGAGGGGCAAAGAGGATTGAAATCTTGCATAGAGCACCCAAATAGATAGCAACAGCCCTGGCTAGTTAATTTAAAAAATGTAAGCCAAGGAAAGCGTGCTGCAATGCGGCCAAATCACAGACATAGAGGTTTACGCTACAAATTTAATTTGAATACCATGCATCGATACAAAACTAAAACACAAATGTGCAGACATCACAAACATTTAACAGACGGATCAGCTTAATCTAAATGAGCTGTGTCTTTAGATCAGACAAGTGCCGTTTGTCTGAGTCAAAGTGATGTGTGAAGACGCACAATCAAATGTGCACTCTATATGATTCTTCAATCTAGACAGTGTCTACATATAGTATTTCATTTTTCCTCTTTATAATTCCTCACACATCACAATGATAGCCTATAAAAGAATACGTCGCGACTTTTGCATTTCTTTATTTCTTCTTGCTGCCCTCACTTTCTCTGTTTTCTCGCTCTCCTCTCGCTCTTTTCACAAGCGCCTGAATTTTCGTCTCTGATTAACTTATTCGGGAACTTACCCTGGTCCAGAGCAGGTTATGAGTTTGCCGCATGTTGTCTAGTTTATAGTACAAGGCTCAGCTTGTCTTCAGTAATCACATTTCCATCCCCTTGATTTGAATGCGCATTAAGTATTGCTTAGTCCCTGGAGGTGGTTATAAAAATTTTAGTAAAAGGGCATAGAATAGTAACTAATCTACACATATAAAAAAGCTAGTAATTCAACATCCAATAAGCTGAAATGTCAATCTTTTATCTTGACAGTTTGTATATAGTACAACAGACTGTACTGAACTTTCCTCCACAAGCCCTTCATCTGAACCTTTGCACAGATCGTGAAGCTCCCGCGAGTCTCTATAGCGTCCAATATATTTCTGCAGACACTCGCGCTCTCCCTCGGCGCTCTCGAGGCCGCTCAGTGATAAATTATCAAATGCATCGGATATTTCTTGCGGTCAGCTCGCAGTGAAAAGAGTCTAGTATTGCATCATAAACAAGTCCATCCATAACGGAGCCGTGAACCTGCTCTGCCTCCTGCTTTTTCTCCATCTGTCCTTCTCAGTGTCGCGGTAACTCAATAAGATCTCCATTCTTCTCCCCGGCTCGCTCGTGAAGACCTTTACTACCAATACAGTCGGATTAGATTTGGATTATGTTTTCACTCCATCCACATCAATCTTTCGTCTCCCGAGTTATAAATGTATTTAGATGCCCTTGGCTATTTCAAATCCTCAGGTCATATTCTATTATTAGCTTTCATTTCAAATTGGAAGTCTTGATCGAACTGGCGAAGAGGTGAAAATTGACGTTATCCGATTGAAATCATGAAGTCTTTTGACAATAGTGTTCATACCTTTTTCAACTGAACACAGACCATTTTTTTTTATTTCTTAAAGCGTTTTTAAGTAAAAACAGACAACAATTTGCAAATACTGCCAAAAGAAACATATTCAGAGAGCATGCAATGTACAATAATCCTAAAAAGCTAACCACGACAACAACCCAAGTTTGGACAGACCTTCTCATTAAAGATGTTTTTTTTTTTTTCATGACTTATGAACATTGTAGATTCACACTGAAGGCATCCAAACTATGAATTAACACACGTGGAAATATACTGTAGTACATAAAAAAGTGTGAAACAACTGAAAATATGTCATATTCTAGGTTTTTCAAAGAAGCCACCTTTTGCTTTGATTACTGCTTTGCACACTCTTGGCATTCTCTTGATGAGCTTCAAAGGTAGTCACCTGAAATGCTCTTCCAACAATCATGAAGGAGTTCCAAGAGATGCTTAGCACTTGTTGGCCCTTTTGCCTTCACACTGCGGTTCAGCTCACCCCAAACCAGGGAGACTGTAGAGGCCGGGTCATCTGGCGCAGCAAACCATCACTCTCTTTCCTGGTCATTCATGGTTTGGATGCCTTCAGTGTGAATCTACAATGTTGATAATCATGAATGAGAAAGTGTGTCCAAACTTGTAGTCTGCACTGTATGTGTATCAAGTTGCTCTAATTTGACATTGAGCAAGGAATGGTCTCCGTATTGCTTTATGTCTCTGGTGTTTGTTCATATTGTCCAATCGATGACGTTCCATTTAGATCACAGAGATCATCTTCCGTAAGCTTTTTGCAATTTTTTGACTCACCAAAAAAAAAGGCCACAGGCATAAAGACTTTTGCAGCTATTATTTGTCTCACAGTCACATCATGTTCAGGAAGAACAGAGACGACAAGACTTTTCCCAAACAGCAATTAGCTGTAGTCTACCCATAGTTATAATGTGAACACATTTCAGTGTGTCATGAACCAGGTTATTCCTAAACAAGATTTGCAAATATAGTGAGATTGTAGATAAATACTCCTGTGAATACATGGAAAACGTATGTGCATGTGTCCTTTATGACAAAGTCCAGTGCTTGTCCTTTGATCTGTCCAACATGAATATTTAGTGTTTGGTTTTAGTTGAGTATTTATGAGAGTCATTTCCCAAAGTCAACACAGCACCGGTCACCAGTTTTAACACAGCACAAATCCTTTAGAGGACAATGGGTGACTTAAAGGTCTTACAATCTTTGGCACTTGGCAAAAGTCATTGTGGACATAACTCTAGTTGTGGAAATCTTGTATTTTGATGCAAATCTGACTTTTCTAGAGTTGCTGGGTGAAAAATGTAATGAAAAGGTAACAATAAAACTATACTATATACTATATTAAAGGTTGTATGGGGGATTTTTAAAAAATGTTTGTTGTCAGTCTTGGTCAAAAACATTGCATAGATTTGTAACAGCCTTGTACTTATGCTAAACAAAAAAGAATATATATAAAAATATATAAACTGTGGACATGATGAGGCCAGTAAAACGTTGACCAATAGATACAAGGTACCTCGTTATCTATTGGCCTGTGAACCTGTCAAGCAACCCTCAGTGTTCCTAAGTAACTCATTGGCCCCTAGTAGCAGTGAAGGGTGTGGCCTGGGAGGAGAAACACATGTGCATCATTTGAAAAACAGCAGGCATTTGTTGGATTTGAAAAATCCTTCATACAACCTTTAATTCCATGTGAGTAAAATTGTTTCTATGCATTTGACCCATCCTTCAGTACCGATGGGTGGCACAGTGAACTTCTGTCTTAGAGACCCATCTTCACATCTTTTTGCCAGGCTTGGTCAGGACTACCTGTTTGACAGTTTTACATAATGTAGCATGTTTTGGTTGGTGTGGGAAAAGTGCCTAGAGAAAACCCACTTTTTATGTTAGTCTTTACCCAAACCCTTTTGCCTACACGTACCCATTTACCTTACACTTTTCCTAAACTTAAAGTGAGGCAAAATGCGTGGTCAGAGTGACACCTACTCCACCCCTAACCACACTCCAAACAGGCTCACAACAGTGGGAGACGCCATAGTCGTTGATTGGCAGCACTGTGCAGCACACAGGTCTCGTTACTTGCACTGCAAGATGCCTTTTTTATTGACTTTGCATACATACAGTAAATATGAAACGTTTACATTACAGAACACATAATCTCATGTAGGTATTTTGTCTCTACATGCAAAACTGAAGATGATAAAAAAAAAAAACCTGTTCAGGTTCAATCCCTGACTGTATGTTGTTTACAACAAATGGTTGTTTTTTATATTTTAACACCAACTCCACACAGGTCGTGTCAGAAGCCCACCTGGGTGGCTTGTCTGTGGCGTCAACTTGATGTGACGTCAGCGTGTCCTGAAAATGCACTGACAGTGTTTAACCAACATGGCAGCACAGTCACAAGTTTGCACAAAAATATCCAAAAAAGGCTCAGTAGATTAAATATTATATTTGACCATATACACAGTTTAAAAGTGGGAAAAAAATAAATCTGAAATTTGTTTCACTTTAATCACCTATGGATCTGATCATCTAGCACTAAACCTTCAATATGGGTGCTCCCATTTTGTACCCCTTTTGAGCCACATTCAGACAATATTGCATAAACTGAGTACATTCAGAACAGTCTTTTTTTTTTTTTTTTAGACACAATCCTCCAACTGCATTAGTCTTAACTAAGCCTAGTAAGATCTGGAGATTATTGTAAATTAGGAACTGTGTCAAATGCAGAGGATGATTTTTTTAAGTGGAGACAATAAAGTTTAATTTAAGCTTAATCAGTGTTTTTGATGAAGAAGCACTGCACAATAACATCATGATTATGAGCGAGCAAAAAAGACAGTCAATTTTGCATAGTGAGTGTTTTGAATGCACAAAGAACGACGCTGAACATAAATATAGTTCTCCAATGACAGACTGACATTTCCATCACTTTCCTGCACACGGTGAACAGGTTTGAACTGGTGTGTGGGAGCCCAGAGCTGCTAACTAACGCCGGCCACATCTGTATGGAGGTCAGCCTGGCTCCTGCAGGAAAACTCAGCTCGGACCCACCTGAATACAAACCAGCCCCGACATGAATAAACATCTGCTGGGACTCGGGGGGAGCTAACCTGAGCGGCCCGTACAAGCATTCACCGCTGTGGAGAGCCCAGACTGTCGGTCCAGTGCGCCATTTTTACACATTCATGACGCTGGGGCATGTTTGGGATGCTGCTACGCTAATGGAAAAGTTGCATTTGTCAGAACATTTTTGGAACTTTAAAATAGACTTGAAACTACATTAAAAGACAAATAATGTGCAGACTTTTTGGAGTTTTCTACATACCATAGGCATTTTCTGTCCAAAATGCACAAGTCATATCAGAAATGTCCAAAAATTTAGCTGAAAATGCCAGAACAACGTCCAACAAAGCCACACTGGGATTAGTCTACACTGTGATTGGTCCAGCTCCCCGATGACTGTCTTTAATCATACAGCAGGGATTTCCTCAAAAGGGTTTTCTAGGTTTTGTGGATACTGCCAAAACAAACTTTTTGTTAATTATCTTAGGTATGATCAATGACATAAATGTTGAATAGAGTTTATCAAGAAAGGCTGGAAAACTTTTGTAAAAGAGGTAAACTGCATTTGGCATTTGAAAACTTTGCTATACAAAGAATAAATTGCAAACCATTGATGGCTTTTTAAAATAACATGTATCTGTTTCCAAAGTATAGTGGCTTTAAATCCCATGTGACAGATGAATGATTTTATTTATACAGCTCATTTTACACAGACATATGTCTTCCAAAGTGCTTCACACAGCAAACCCCCCTCACTCAGTGATGGCAAACAGCCCTGGGGCAGCTCAATAGAAGTGATTCACGTAAACATCTGGCACCTCAACCTCCGAGACATGCACCAAGCCGTTTGGGAACGGAACCCACGACCTTCTTGCTGTGAGGCCAGAGTGCAATTTACACGATCCTCACATGTTTCCCAAGTTCCTCCCATCCTCCCAAGTTGCATATTCTGAAATAAAAATTGACAAATACAAGTTGAAAATTACAGAATGATATTAACATTTATCAAATCATAATGTCACCTATGTGGATTTTGGTTCATATTTACAATGTTGTTGCTTGGTAGTTGTCTGTGGAATTGCCTCTACAGACCCTATGTCATGTTTGCTGGATAAAAGACAAGTATAAACCTCATCAAAACAGACAAATTGGATGAAACAAAGCTAAACATTTAGTGAAATCATCATGTTCATGTTTTATCAATAGTCTAACGCAATGTTTCCCAACCAGGGGTACTTGAAATGATTCAGACTTTAATAGAAAGTGAAAAGTTTTTTCAATGAATTTAAAAATTATGTATAAAAATGTAAATGGTCTGTGTGGTCTGGTTGATAATTTATTGTGGTTGTTTTGTTCATTGGAGTTGTTTGCCTTTCCCATCATTTGGAGATTTTCTATGTATTTTCAAAATGTTATTTGTGACTATTTTTTTAACACTTTTGAGGCATTTTAAGCCAGCATTTTACAAAAACAAGAAAATACAAAAGCAAAAAATTGGCTGAATTCAATTTAAAAACCTAAAAGCAGAAGTTACAGGGTACTTTGCATGTGGACAAAATTTAGAGGGTACTTGGGACAAAAAAGGTTGGGAACCACTGGTCTAATGCAATGTTTTTCAACCTTTCTAGAGTCACGGTACACTCATTTTTTACCTTGCATCTCAAAATTAAATCCCCAAAAATCAGTGTAATATCAAACTTCTTACAATAGGCCTTATCCACAATACAAAACATATAACTGTAATGGTTGGTTTACTGGAAAAATTGTGTATTTAATCTAGCAATGTTGTCCATGTCTCTTTTTCTAACTTTTATAATGTATTTAGATTGATTTACTCATAAAGGCTACATTGTGTAATTAATTTGACTACTACTAATTGAACCTTATTTATTTTACAAGGCCACACTAGTGTTGCTCAGAACACTGGTTGAAAATCTCTAAAATGTAAGATAGTAAATAACAGTACAAAACACGATATTGATATTCCACCTGGCAACCACAGCTTTTCCAATAACCAGCATTTTTTCTGAGAACAGTGAGCACTTTGACACGGAGATGTTTTGTTTACACTTTCATGACGCTGGGCCATGTTTTGCTGCTACTTTAGATTCAAGTTTAGGCACCCGTCCAAAAACAGATGATGGTGGCAGTTTTGGAGATGTTTTTTTGGACAAGTTCACTAATGGAAAAGTTTGTAAGTGGGATTTGTTTTGTCAGAATTTTTCACGCGCTCTCCATGTGACCTTGAGTACGGAGCTAAAAGAACTAAAGTGCAACTAGAAAAATGATGTTTTTTTTATATAACTGACTAATTTGTGAACAACAGCAATGTTTTTCAGATTGATAATACTTTGACTATGTTGTAACACATTTAAAGCAAAAACCCAAGATGAATGTTCGAGCATGTTTTTTTTTGTCTTTTTAGAGTTTGGTCATCATTGAAGAAGCAGATGTGTTGAAGATGACGTGTGTAAGAACTGTAAAAAAAAAAAAAAACTATTTTCCGCACTTTGACGTATGAGCACTAAGTGTATGCATTTATTTAGAAATGCATTTCTAAATTGCCAAAACCCGATATGAAGCAAGCATGTGACGCAAGAAGCTCCAAGAAGACAAACATAAATGTCCCTATTTACTTCTCTTCTATTTTCTATTCTTTTCACTTTCCAAGGCACTAAAGCGCTTACAATCATGGATCCACTCATCCAGTGCATGTAGACACTGAGCAATGTGGCCTAAGTATCTTTCCAAGGAATGAAAGTTCTTCAATCAGGACACTCCAGTAAGAGAAGGCATTGCCTGTATTTCCTCAATTCGTTGCATAGCGTCCACGTTGCCTAGGTGCTGCTGTTCCTAGCGTGGTAAAGAAGATATGATGAACATCCCTAACCTATCTTTCCCAAGGACATAACAGCCTCTCTTGTCACCCCACTGAGGCACCTTGTGTTCCAGCAGTCTCCCATCCAAGTACTAACTTAACTTCCTTAGCTTCAGAAATCTGATGGGACAAGCAGGTACAGCCAACTAGATATCTTTGCCTGACCAGCCAGCTCCTCCGACATTCTGTTCTAATGCAGAAGGGTCTGGAACCAAAGACAGAGTCAATCGCTTCATTGTCTTAACATCCTCATTGTCTAAAATGAAATCCAATCTCGAACGGCTGCTCTTCTCCCCCACCCTTCGCCCATTTCGAAACTTTTTTTTTTTCTAACTTTTTCAAAACATTCAAGGTGGTGAACATAGCAGATAGAGTATTTTTTTTGGCTCTTGCTTCGGTTTTGAACAATTAGGATCGCATCATCTCCATAAAACTTCCTAAAATCCTTATATGCATATTTATATTTACGATAACATTCGGTTGAGCATGTGGCTGTTTTGGTGGAATTTCCGCGTTTTCCGTGATTGGTTGTCTTTGCAAAGTGTCTG
Organism: Mugilogobius chulae; assembly: GCA_038363315.1. Taxonomy (NCBI): domain Eukaryota; kingdom Metazoa; phylum Chordata; class Actinopteri; order Gobiiformes; family Gobiidae; genus Mugilogobius; species Mugilogobius chulae. Next base: position 5,010,413 of record CM076397.1, on the reverse strand, counting down.
TCAAAGCGTGTAGGTACTGGCTGGTCAGGCAAAGTATACTTCACCTTGAACATTGAGTTGCAACACTGGAATTTACCCATTGCCGAAGAAAAAAAAGGTCATCTTATCTTACCTCAGAGCCCCTCCCTTTCTCTCTCTCTAGACCTCCAGACTCAGCCTCTTACTCGTTTCTTTAGTTCTGTTTATTTCTGTAAAAGAATGTGCCTTTACCCCTGGTTGGAAAACACTGCTCTTGAACCATGTGCTGCTAAACGCTGGCAGGTTTGCGAAGAGCCAGAAAAGACAAAAGCCCCGTACGACTGGAGTAAATCCTTTCCTGGAGCTTCATTTCCTCTTCAGAGCAAAAACAAACACTGCATTAGTATTCAGGCGAGCGGTGGCTACAGACCGCTGCACTGCTTTGATCCACGTCTCTCACACCACTTTACCTGCAGCATGAACAATGACCACATCACCCTTCTTCTCCTCTGCAACTCACAAGAAAACTTTACTGCTTTGGCCCGCTTCAAATACTCCTGACGTCAGATCAACTGGAGAATTCAGCCTGGTCGAAGGAAAAAAGGAAGAATGGAGTTTATTTACATAGACCAAGTGATTACAAGCCTGGAATTTAGTTTGGGGAGTTTTTCCTTTGTCGTTAAATGAAGCTGTAAACAACAATGGGACTGATATTGAAGACTGTTTAAAAGAAAATATATTTGAAGTTTATGGGGATGAAGTGAATTCAATTTAAACATAACTGTAGGAACCCATTGGACAGTTTGGTCTCATGGACCAGACTAAAATTTCAGTAGCACACGTCTGTATCAGTTACTTCGGTAAATTTCAGTAACGTGTCTATTTTAAGTGTTACTGGCCCAGTGCATTTCCATGTAAAGATATGTTACTATTTATGAATATTAGCAAAATTTTAATCTTAACCTCAACCAATTGGAAGCCCCAGAACCAAGACTCAGGCCTGGACTTATATCCAAAGAAACAGTCCCACTGATAATAAACACTTCTGTTAGTAAAAAAGAATGACTAGTTATTTGCATAGAAGCTATTTGGGCAACATGGTATTTCAACATAGTATCACAAGAAAGCATATATACCACAACACTTAGTGTATGATGAGCATGATTTTATGTATTTTTTGCATATCTGTTACATCATATATTTTAAGGAGATCGATATTTTTGGTGATTTGGGCAATTAGCTTGGAGGTATGTAACAATAGGCTGCATGCAACCTGGCAGATGGACATGTGTTGAACTTCGATTTGAGTTCCCTCACAGCATCCATCTGGAATTTTTGTTCAGTGAAATACATCGAGCTGATTGAGTGATCGGCCTACCTTATTTGCGCCTAACCAATCAAAGCATCGAATCATAATGGTGCATCTAAAGTCCACGTGGGATAGAAGTGCCTCACACACACACATCTATCTGCTCTAAAAAGAAAACACTCTGTATTTCTGCTGAAACAGAATCAAAATGCAGCAGAAACACAAACATCCACAGGATGTTGAAATCAGGCGGTACTTACTGTTGTCGTTGCAGGTTTTCATGTGGAAACAACTAGTGCTGTCAAACAATCAATTTTTGTAATCAGATTAATCACACTTTCAAATTTTGATAAATCACGATTAATCACAGTTAATTGCTTGGTTGCAAACTTTCAAATATATTCTATAAAAGACCATAACATTTTGAAAATGACTGTTAGAATGTCTTAACTTGAATATGTCAATTATTATTATTTGCGCTCTACAGTTGGTTTATTCTCGTTGTGATTCTTCTGGAAGGTACCTCATATGTGGGATCACCTGTGGCCATATGCATAATCATTGATATTTTGCGCCCCTGGGTCTTTAACAATGTTGATGGGTCTACATGCTGTGGCTAATCATTTAGCAAAAGAGTTACTTAACTTATCTGTGATCCTTTAGTTAACATTGTCGTGCTCGGCTTGTTGTTAATGTAAGTTAGTCTAGTAGCAGCGCTCCTGAAGCCGCTGCCTCAAACACATGTTTGGCTTTAAGGTGGTATTTCAAGCTTGTTGTGCTTCGGTGAAAGGAGAGCTCATCCTTGCAATATGCACTACCTTTATTTCATCTAAAGTCCCGTCGGGATGTTCCGCCGAGGCGAGCGCACCAGTCGCAGTCTCCCCTCTCATCTTTGCACCGCGAATGCATTCACTTAAGCTACTACGCAGACCTAATAACAACCTGCGCCGCCGCCTTCTAGGAAGCGCGTACTGAGCGGTCAAATTAACAAGTGTGATTAATCTGCGATAATCTCAAATCTCAAAGTGCATTTTCATTTACTGCAATATAGGCCTCTAATGTAACTCCTACACACCAAAGATTTTGAAGGTTTTGACAGGATTATCTATTTCTAAACCTGAGTTACTTAAGTGCACAAAATATATATTAAAAAAGTCTAACAAATGTGTCAAAATGTGAATAAAAAACGAAGACAATCAAAAAATAAAGGTCACATAAAACACTTGTGAAAGCAGGACATAATGAAAACCTCGTAATACATTTTTACGTACATTTATGAGAACAAACTGCAGCACAACTTTCACATTGATCGCTATAAATTCCCTCTTAAACTCAAACTTCAAGTCATTTATAACTATAGCCGCGATATTAGCTTTCGCTGCTTGTCACCACGGCAACTCAGAAGGTCAAATGAAAGTGACATAATGAAAAGAGAACATTGTGCTGAGGTCCAGAGAGGAAAAGCTTTACAGAAGGGGTCGAGCGCGTTTTAATTTCCTTCTATAAATTATGCATATTAATTAGATAGCCACGCAAAGCTAACGTGGCGCGAGTGCTATTTTATAAAATGAGTTCTCAGATGAAGCCATTCATTTTTAATCATTAACCAGAGCGACAAGGGCAGCGCTTTATTTTGCTTTGTTTTACATCTACGTGAAGAGACACATCCAGACGTTCCAAGGACATCCGGAGCTGACACTTTTTAATTGCTAAGTCTGTGTTGTTTAAAAGCTGATGGATTGCAGTTAGATGCTTCTGCTAATGTTTTTTAATGGTGATGTGTCCAAATTGTTAATTGACGGAGTTATGGGACAAGTATTTCAAACATTGCGCTGTGAATGTTTAAAAGCAAGCTTCATTGGTTTAGGTTTTAGTCAAATTTAAAGTTGGATTCCACTAAAAAAAAGTGTGAGATGAATGCAGTACCTTTTGAAAATAGTGAGTCCACTGTGTACTGTCTGAATAAGAAAGAATGTTAGTTACAATCGGGGCAAAATGCAGCTCTCTGATTGGTTGTGCTTGGGTGGCCTTCTCCAGTTTCACTTTGTTGTTTGTAAAAAGAAGTTTACAAGTCGTAACTGCAACCAAATAGGAGAAAGTGGGTTGCTTTGTGGCAGGGAAGTTGTGCCACCTCTTGAACCATAGAAGAAATTGGTCATGTGACTTAAACATTAGTGAAGATTTTGCCCTTTCACTCATACTGTAAAGATGGAAGTAGAAAAAAAATACTTTTTGTCCTTCAAAGTCAAATTTCTATGATGGATTTTTGATTGTTGTATCCAGACATTTATTGGCAAGCTTACAATATATCACACATGTTTTAGTGCTTCGGTAAGCTACATTTTGAATCTGTATAGCTAGCATGATGATAGCTCAAATATGACAGATGATGCATTTTTTCCAAAATGGTGTGTTTGGGATGATTTGTGCCAAAGAGCCTGGGTTAAGTTGTGCCATTGAATAATTTAAAATATATTATTTATCAATAATTGTGTCATTTATCACTAATTCTTCATTATACACCAAACACAGATGGAAAAATTAAGACCAGGATACAAGAGAACTGGACTTTTTTCTCTTTAATGTTAACTGCTTATACAATAACTTTAAGTTTAACCTAAAATTTAAGTGGAAAATGCATAATGAGTTTGTGTAACTTGTATAAATTATGTTTCACACACACACACAATTTCTCCAAAGATACAACACACCCCACACTGGGGGCAAGTTGTGCCACGTGACAACTTTTTATTTCTTTAATAACACATTTCAGATCAAAAATGATTCATCTTGTAGTTTGAAGAATTACTCTCATGGTCTCACTCTAAAGTCATGTGAAGTAAAACCTGGCCCCTCACTTTCCCTACATATCCATCAATCAAAGTATTTATCAGAGGAAGTAGTCAGACTTAAAACATAAACTGTGTTTGCAGTGTAATGTCAACATATATTTATAGGTCAAATAAAGAGTGTCCCCCGCCGTATGGTTAAAGACGGCCATGGTCAGCTTGACCAATCACAGTGCAGCAGAAGACCAATCACAGCATTGTGGTTTGGGCAGAAGTGCACGTTAAAACCAAATCAAACGTGACAGCGCCAATGAACCATGAAACTTTAGCAAAATTACAGACTATTTTGACCTTTGAAAAATGTACACATAGAGATGATTTGTACATTGTTGGATGAGAAAAGATATGTTTTATGTATTTAACAAAAACTTCTGGCTACTTCAGATGCTTTGACCAATCAATTCAAATAGTGCCTGACGTTCTGTTCTTCCACCAAAGTCTTTCAGCAGCAGACTATCCAGGTTTATCATGTGTAAAACTCAATTCAGAGTGATTACATATCCATAAGCCCAATTATTATACATATCCATAAGCCCAATTATTAAAAAAAATGGATTGCTCCTTGAGATTGGCCATTTCGTCATACTTACACTGTGTATACATACACTAAATAAAGAAAAATGTGAAAATCCTAATAATATGTTCCTTGGTCCTTTGAGGGTTGCACCAGGGCTGTGTACACCATTCCTCTTGTTTTTTGAGATCCGCCTGCTGAATCGAAAGGCTTCAGCTACACCGCAGGCAAAGTCATGTAAAAGCAGTGTGAAATATCAGAAATGAAGGTAAGTCCTTAGTGAACTCGTGTCACAGTAATCTGCTTTTATTTTTGCTCATATAGGAGAACGTCTATGCGTTCATTCAGATAAGTGTTGATACATAATAGATCAGTGCTGGAACTTGGAAAATGAAAGCAAAGCAAGGACATACACACAGCTTGTTATTGTCAATATGTGCTTGCAGAAATAAATCTTGTGCTGTCGATTCAAAATATAATATTGTATCTAAATTGTCACGGAAAAAAATCATTTGGAAAATACAGGTATAATTGACAAACATATGCTGTAAGGTTAGGTATTTTGTCCTCTGCATTTGAGCCATTTCCTCAAGAGCACTGGGAGCCACAGTACATATCACCAGATGTTCTTGCTATAGGCTTAGAACTATTGTCAGACTATTTGTAGCAGGAGGATTTCTAAGGGGAATGTTTTGGTTGCTGGAACTGGAGTGCCCAGAGGAAACTCACACTGACCCGGCCCTGCTAGCCACTCTGCCACTAATGCCTGAACCAGAATCCAGCTCCAGCAAATAGCTAAGAGTGGGTCTGGTCACCTTTCCCACTGCCTGGATCTCAGATCATCTCTACAACAAACCGGGCAATAGATTATCCTATTTGCGTGACACAGACGAAACAAAGGAGCTGATTGGTCGCCTGTCATTTAGACCAACTTCATTCACCTTACATTACAATCATTCATTGATCATTGATTCTGCAGAAATCCACAATGTTTTTCAGTTCCACATGATTTTTTTTTACATATTTTTTCATGCATTGATTTCATCATAAGCAGCCATGCTGGTTTTCATAGGGAAAACAATGCCTGACTGACTAATTAATCTGTCACTAACGCACACTGATATTCTAAAGCAGAACGCAGTCGCCAGATGATTTTTCAAAATATATTTTCTACATTTTCCAGGCAACTGTCACTGGTGGTGTCTTAAGTCAAATACTGAAGATAGATGCTGTTGAAAAATAGACATGTACATAGAGGAATGTTTATTAAGGACAATGTACAATTTTGCATTTAGCACAAAGGCGGACATGCTTGCACCACATCCTTGTGCTGAACTGAAATCCGGACCAAACAATTGTCAAAAAAAGGTCCCAAGTGAGTCAAACACCATATGTAAAGTTTTGAGCATCAGCCCTCCATCAGATTAAACCTGGACGCACCTGGTGACCTAAGACACTAAGCTACACTACAGGTTGGTTATGACAACAGTTCCCAACTCTGTTCAACAAAAAATTCCAATCACGTGACCACATGTACTGTGTTTAATCTAAAGTTAATGTACGCTGTTTTGAATGTAATCTATAAAACATTACTTTTGAGTTATTAGTTTATGTGTCTCAAATAAGGTTGCAAACACTTTTAGTTGAGAGTACAACACATCATTTTGAACCCCTGTCGACCCAGGCCCTAATATTATCACTAATAATACAGCTGTATGTTCAGTGGGCCAACTTCAACCACAATAAATCATAAAAGAACCAAGTTAGCAAGTTGTGTTTTTTTATTTTGAAATAGACTTATTATATCTCTGTATATCTGTATATGAACCATGTTCTAGTTTAGGGTCTTTTTCCAGCTCCATAATTCATCCCAGGCTTGTGTCACATCAGGAGATTGGCTCTTCCAGTGGACTCACCAAAAACATCTTGCTGGTGCAGGAGAATGGAAATGAGATGTCAGAAGTGTTGGCATTCCCTCGGGACAGAGCGAGAAACAAGAGTCCCCAGAATGTCCAAAAATACGGCTGCTCCATTGGAATTCTCTGGCTAAAGTTTGACTTTGAGACAATGTTTGAATAAAAGAAAGAACAGAGAATTCAATATGATTACTGTTTTAATAAACGCTCTATTATTCAACACATATGTGACAGTGAAACATAACTTTCACTTGTAATTTAGATTTTGTTCATTGTAAAACTCAAACTGTATCTAAAATGTACAATTAAGTCCATAGATATATTTTTTGTGTATTTGTGCATCAACACACTGAGTCTATGTATATCATATGAAATGTGCGATATAAGTGAAATATAGAGGTATTTAAAGGGGACCTTTCATACAAAATCCACTTTCCTGACTTTTTAACCATAACATAGCAGTGTCTTCTCAACATTAGCTTAACCAAAGTTGTCTTTAAATTGATTCATGCATATTTGAATAACCTCATATTGTTGATGGTCGAGTGCTCAACAAATCTCTGTTTTCACCTACCACCTATCTAGACCCATTTGTCTGCATTTACTTGTGAAAACGTATAGCGCTAAATATGAAGGTAAAGGTAATGTTTATTAAGGACAATGTACAATTACGTCAAGCACAAACGCAGAGATGCTTGTACCAGATTGTAGCTTATAGCTGATTTCCATCTGTAGTCCTGGAATGTTGCACTAGTGACCATGCAACATTCCAATCCCTAAGTCGCCAACGGTCTTCTCTACATTTGCACTTATACTTGGAAGCAGCACTGAATCGCCAGTACAATTTGTGCAGTAAAGTGTAAAAAAAACTCGCCTCGCTCTCTCTCCAACAGCCCGGCCCGTTCTCTGTAGTAATACACTCCACATCGATCAGCCTCCGGACAGCCCACACAGGGTAATAGAGCAGCACACACAGGGCCCACTCACAGGCATACTGATAAAATACTAAAAGAAGTGGCAATGAAACTACAGCCGGATCAACCCGAAAGCACCCGGGAAAGAAAAACAGCCATTGATTGAAGCGGGAGAGGAGAAATGATGGGTTTTTGTTCAGTGGATGGCCTATCTGTGTCAACAACTGGAGTCTACTATGACATATGATGAAAAGCATTGATTTCCATGGTTAAAAGTGTATGTGGTGGGAACACTGGTGCAGTCCTATTAAATCATTTGATAGTAGTGTTTCAGTTCACTTCTGGTGTTGGGTTTGATCCTCATCTAGGTTCTGTTTATGTATTTTTATAACTTTTTGCAGTTAGGAAAGAGTTGATTCCATTGTCAAGCAAACAGCAGAATTATTGTCATGTTATTGAAGGAAGGTTTATCATTTTATTACTTTTGTTTCACCAAAATTTAAATGACTGAAAATAGAAACTTTTTTTTACATTATCTAAGCTCTTGACCATTTATTGAAAAGCCAAGTTTGATCTACCGCAGCCGGCAGGGACATTTTTATTTTTCTATTTTGCAAGGGAACTCTTGAGTCTGACCAGTTTGAGGTGATAGATTAATCGTGTCTTTTAGCGCAGACTGATTTCTCTGCTCATGTAAACTTCGAATCTGTCTCGTACATTAGCATTTCTCCGCGCGCACTGAAACGCCAATGTTCATTAGAATAACAACCCGCAGTCCTTCACCTTTATTGCACTGTCTGTACAAGCACATTTCCTTTTTTTTTTTTTTTTTTTTTTTTTTTTTTTTTTTTTTTTTTTTTTTTTTTTTTTTATTTGCAAACACCAAGTGAACAGATATTTACATTGATAAAGGTTACATAGATTACAAAGTTCGGTGGTGTCCTGTGTGGGTGGGTGTGTGTGTGTGTGTGTGCGTGTGCGTACATGTGGGAAAGGATGAGTGCATGAGATGAGTGTACGCATGGGAACTTGAGTGAAGGCTAACAGGAAGTATTTATGAACATGACCAATGGTACTAAAACATATAACAGCATTATGGGGGGATGTCAAACAGTTCAGTACAAAATGAGCAATTGAAAAGGTGACGAATAAAACAAAACAAAACAAAACAAAAACAAAATACTGAGATAAATTAACGATGAGAGAACAGAGACAAGGAAAAGAAAGAAAGAAGTAAAATAAGATGATCATAATATTGATAATGACATTGACAGTGAATAATAAACGGTGTGGGCAACAACAAAAGTGACAAAGACAGTAACAATACAATACCAACAACAGGGAGAGAGAGAGGAAGGGAAGAGAAAAGAGAAACCGTTATTTGGACCCATTGCAGCGTGGAAGCAGTGTGGAATTTCATCGCTTTGGTTTTTCATTGATTCAAATTGTGTGTGTAGTGCATTAAAAGAGACAGGGTTATGAGGGTCTACTGTCGGGAGTATCAGCCCCTGGTAGCAAGGTCCCCCACCCCTGCATGTCCTTGTTGTCTGCGGCCTTATCTTGTGTGCGTTAAAAACAAAGACAGAGTTTGGGAGAGTGCACCCAGGGGTGTATGGCCCTGGGTGCCACTCCTGTCCTCTGCTTGCCCTTTCTTTGTTTATTTGTTTTTTTTTTTTTTGTTTTCCTCTTCTTTTTTTTTTTATTCATGTATTAATTTTTATTTATTTTTTTATTTTTTCTTCCTCCATCTGCTAAGTCCACACAGCAAGACATCCACCACCGTCCCTCTTCCTCCCCTCCCCCCTCCCTCCTTTCCTATTGTTTTTTTTTTATTTGTCATTGTATCATATAAGACAGGGGATTTATTCGCTTTTGCTTGTGTTTAGATTAATGTTAAAGGACTGAGAGAAGTGGGTTTATTGAGGGATTTCTTGGACTGTTATGTTATTTTGGAGGGAGATGTGATCAAATAAAAGGTTTTTCCATATGGCAATGTGTATTTTTTTTCTTGTTTTCCAGTTAATGAGAATTACTTTCTTGGCGATAGTTAGCGACACAAGAAGGAGTTTTTTGTTGTATTTGCTAAGTGGATTTATTGTAGATGTGTTTCCGAGTATGCAAAGTGAGGGATCCATTGGGATATGGCAGCCAAATACAGAGGAGAGTGTGTCAGTGATTGTTTCCCAAAAAGATTGACCGGTGTGCAATGCCAGAGTGCATGAAGGTAGTTGTCTCTATTATTTTGTGTACAGTGTGTGCATGTGTCTGAAGAGAAGCCCATTTTTTGATAGTTTGTAGCCCGTGTAGTGATATCTATGGAGAACTTTAAATTGAATGAGTTGTAAGTTGGTATTGTTGGTCATTGAATAGATGTTATTGCATATGTGGGTCCAGAAGTCGGCATTGGGAGCAAATGCTAAGTCTTGTTGCCATTTCAAAATTGGAAGATGAATTGTGCTGTCTGACTTTGTGATCATTTTATATATTTTGGAGTTAATTTATATGGAGTTATGTTAAGAAAACCGTAAATTGTATCTGAGAGGTTGAGGTTAATTGACTGGATGTTGATTTTTTTGCAGATTATTGACTTTAGTTGTAGGTACTCAAGAAAGCATTTGCTCCCAATGCCGTGTTCCTGGATCAGAATATTGAATGGTGTTATATTGTTATTTGTGATGATGTGATTAAGTGGGTGATGCCTTTTTCTGCCAGTGTTGAAAATTGAGAGGTTTATTATTGCATTGAAATTCAGGATTGTGCCAGATTGGAGTGTATTTGGATGGATGTTAGTGAGATATTGTTTATCTTATGTAGTTTCCACCAGCTGTCAGAGCTGATGCTATTGTTGGTGCGTTGAACAATGGGTTTTTCTTTATAGATGACTTAGAAAGGGTAGGTCTGAGATGTTGATGTCTTGCAATTGATTGTTCGATGTCTATCCAAATTGAGTCGTGTGTCTTGTCTGGTTGGAACCATTTATATATGAACTGTAGGTGGTTTGCTAATGAGTAGTGATAGAAATTTGGTGCATTGAGTCCTCCTTGAGATTTGGGTTTCTGTAGAGTGGTGAGTTTTCCGTGGGGGTTTTATTTTTCAATAGAAAGCGAAATGTGCTACAAGCACATTTCCAAGTGTTACCCCGGCTCCTCTCTCGACNCGATGTCTATCCAAATTGAGTCGTGTGTCTTGTCTGGTTGGAACCATTTATATATGAACTGTAGGTGGTTTGCTAATGAGTAGTGATAGAAATTTGGTGCATTGTCCTCCTTGAGATTTGGGTTTCTGTAGAGTGGTGAGTTTTATCCGTGGGGTTTTATTTTTCAAATAGAAAGCGAAATGTGCTACAAGCACATTTCCAAGTGTTACCCCGGCTCCTCTCTCGACACAAAGCAATAACGCCGGCATAAGCAGATGTAGATTCAAGATCCCAAATAGCATGTTTGTTCTCCTGCGCGAATCACCCGAACAGCTCCGATGGACTGTCAGCTTCTCGGCGATTGAGCGATGTCCGTGTCTCGACCGTTTCGTCTGCAGCCTTAGATCTTCCACCGGCAAAACTCTCCCCAGGGACGGGCTAAGTGCCTTCTACTTCATCCACACAACCGGAAAATAAAAACTGCATCTTTTAGAGGCCTAGGGATCAGGCCCAGGTGGTGGTTTATGCCTTTTGCGCGCCGGTCGTCTATGCTATTTTTATTTCGTGCTGCGCGTAGCTAGCGTGGGCTTCTGGAAACCCCCCCCGATTGATCTATCTCATTGTACACTTTTATCCAGTAAAGCAGCAGGACTTGCGATCAAAACGGGAAATGCGCTTTTGTCTCCCCATTCAGGCAGGTAATCGCTCAGGGATTATTAAGATTTCTATGTCCCTTTCGCGCATCATATTAATAATGGAGCGATCATCGTGGAGATACGTACCACCTTCCTTGGAAAAAAAAAAAAAGTCCACAGAGTACGGCAGCGGGTGGCGCTGCGTTTTAAGGGTACCTGTTACTTCTAGTCCCGGCATGAATTAGCTAGATGAGTGTGAGGAGAGAAGATCGGAATGGAATGGGCGATTTAAAGACATGCACTCGTGAGCAATTGGATACCTCGATAATTCATTGGCTTCTGCTTTCAGACTATGGTGTCGGGAGTAAACTGTGGCTTTTGTATTGAGGAGAAGAGACCAGCAAGCTCGGGAAAAGCAGTGGTCAGGGTTCACATTTAGAAAAGTCCATTTGAGGGGTCATAGATTCACCACAAAACGGGAGACGAGAGGGTCGTGGTCGTTGACAGAATAAAGCCACCAACGTATCTCTCCAGCACTGGATTTTTCAGTGGCAGTAGCCAAGATTGAAGTTGTTTTATTAATTTCATTTTTGAAAAGTTAGGCCAGGGTCCAGCTGAATGCCAAATAGTCAGATAAGGCAATCTGGAACCCCGCACCACGGTCATGGGATACTATATCCTCCCACAGCTAGTCCCCATCGTTGTGGTGTTAGGAAATAAAGACCATTAGGGGTCCATAATAGTCCTGCTACCGCACATAGGGTGAGTTCCATGGTTTCCGATCTAGTTATAATGAACTCTGGCTCATATCCAACTAACCAATTGTTTGTCCAACAAGATGAAAGTTCACATTATAGTCAACGACGTACACGTTTAGCCGGGACGATTAAAGGAAAAAAATATATATTCCTATGATATAATTTTTTTTCATATCTCGAATTACTAATATAATTTATTTCTCATATCTTTCAAATTGACATTTTTTTATTAGAGTGATTTTGTTCTTCAGCATGCAGTCTGCTGATCTAAAAGGTCTATGGCATAGATCAATAATAACGTAAACATTTGAGAATAATAAAATTTTTAAGAATTTTATATTAATTTGTTACTTAAAACAAAGCACAGTCGGTAGCGGAGAGCTATTGTTAAGGATATATTATTTTAATACTATAAAAACAGAACATTTCATTCAATCGTTTGGATGAATCAATCATTTTGCTTTTGTGCCATGAGTATTCTCTGAGTCACGGTTATGGCCCTTTAAACCAGGATAAAAACTACATGGTCACACGATATTTGAGCGATATGGGCAAAGACTCCAAATATACTTCGACCAGTCTTAGCTCTCCGATTGCTCAGGATTTAATTTCGATAATATCGCCAGGCAGCCCTGTCACAATTACGACAGTACACCGGGAAAAATGAGTATGATTAGGGCACCAGAATCAGGTGACTCAGTAGCGAAAGACAGTTTTGATGCGTAAATCATTGCCGAGGTTCGGTCATAAAACCCGAAGCTGTCATTTCACTGTGAGTGGTAAAGAATGTGTCTTTATCTTACATGGATATTTTAGACAAAAAGTCCCATATCCTAGATATGTACCTCTAGGACCCCAAGCAAAAAAACTTAGTTATCGTGAGTTCACTTATATGATAGTGAAGACGTCAACTTTGTTAAAGCGTGTGGCGACACACGAGGATTAATACGACTTGATCTTTTTGTATCTGATCTTTTTTTGGGATTTTCACTTCTTGGAATTTTTGTTTTTATTGTGATGTTAATGTTTTAATTCCATTTTGCTGATGAGTGGTTTTTTGATTTGGATTTGTAGTTTGTGAAAGTCGGGTATTCTTTGTTGGACGTGGTGTTTCAAAATGGCGGACTGTCATTTATACATTATGGAGGTGTTCAAGACGCGATATTCAATAGTCTGGACTTACGTGAGAGTTCAAATTCGATTTGTGTTTAAATACAATTTTTGGCTTGCGCTACTCAACATTGGGGCTCTCGGTCTGGTTTTCAACAAAATGTATGGAGATTTTTGGTTCCAAAATGTAGCAACATGGTTACTAGTCAAACTTCTTGATTGACTTTTTGTACTTGTAAAACGCTCAAAAAAATAAGAAATATATTGATAATAACTACATTACATCACTGTATTGTTAGAGCAAGATACACTGGATAATAGGTGAATTGTAACACTCTTAGTAAATCCTTCACAAACCAGATGGTGCTTTTATACACAGATCACAAGTTCTCTCGCTACAATAACTCTTTTACTTTCAAATTTAATCTGTCACAAAGGTTTCAGCAAAGACAGAATTGCCATGTTTTCTTATGCGTAACACAAATGCAAGCAGAATGTTATGGTCTTTCTCTGTTCTGAGTGGGGCTTATTGTCTCATTACATAACTCATTTCAAAAGTGATGGCAAAAGTCTTAAATTTGACCTCAGCCAACTATAGAGGTTTGGTTGGCAACAATGCAGACTTTTGCTAGCTTGTTTGCTGACAGTTTAGATTTAGAAATTTTTTACTGTTGCACAACAAGTAACTAAAGTGCGTAAAACAGGTTAGAGCATATTTTCAGTAAAACACAGTGAACATGATTATATTTAAGATTTCACTAGCTTGTTTTCACCTAGATTGAATATTTTTATGAATTTGTAGTTAGAAACTATACGCACGTAATTACCTAGCAACCACATTGTAAATGTGGGTAAAAAACCTACATAAATGACACAGATGATATGATCTGACAAATGATAATATTTGTAACACCTAAATTTAAGTTTGAAAGTTAAACGTTGGCACTTTTTGATGACACAAGGAGAGATTCTGTTTTGGAACTCAAAATACTTCTTGTAATTTTCTACTTTACGTATCGACTTTTATTATTTTAATTTAACTGCTGTAAAACTATGACACATGTTGTAATTTGTCATATGCTTTAATTTGAGCAAGATCAAGCTAGAATTAGATCCAGAAACATGTGGTGGTCATTCTGGTAGCAAAATTGTCTGATCTGATAACACATTCAAAGTCAGGATGACTGTAAATGTGACCAATTGAAGCAGGCGGGCTTAAAGAGAAGCTCACCCCTAAACTCCACCACAACACATTTCAAAACAGCAAACTCAATTGAAAGCATTGAGAGAAGGGCAAAGGAGGGGCTCAGAGAGGAGAGCAGCAGTGTGATTGGACTGACAGCAGGTGTCTGCAGTTAGTGCTTCATTTTGAATGGACAATACACGCTGAGGTCACAGAGAACCTGGAGCTGACATGAGAGACACAGCCAGTTTGTGACTATTTTGACCTGAAACCTGCTAATTTGATCAGTTTGCACTGAAAATGCCAAAAAATGACTCAGAACAGTAGACAATGCTATTTAAACACCTTATACATAGTTTAACAGCCAAAAAATGTTAGGGTTTAGCTTCTCTTTAAGACATTTCACAGGTGAGACTCGCTCCTGTAATATCTTCTTCTAAAACAAGAAAAAATGTGGCATGTGGAATTGAGTTTTTTTTATTTTATTTTTTTTTTATCTTTGTTGTTAGGTTTGGTGCTGAGTCTGCTGTGTAGGGCTAATAGTCCTGTGCTGTTGCTGACAACTCAAAACGTATTGTTGTTGCACTTCCGTCACACTCATGAACAGTTTTAAGCAGAAATCAGGGTCACAAATCAGGCCTATAACTTTTAGAAGGGACAGATAGAGAGCAGAGGGAGTGCTCCGGTGCAGAAGGGCATCCTGTTGCTTTGTTTATCGGATTCAGCAAGAATAGCCTTTATACAGTATTCTATAAAAGTGAGTAGGATTGACAGTTGAGTCGTATTTTAGCATTTCTAAGCCCCTATGTTGAGCTCTTGGGGTGTTCTGGTAAATTTATTGTATTTATTTATTTATTTGAAAGGGACAATGCACATTAATGACACCAGTGCATAAAATACATGTGTAAATGTGCCGAAGTTAGCGAACAGCTAATTTACATTCGTAGTCCCTTTACATTTAGGACAAGACAAGACAACACAATAAGACAACAACTCATAAAGGCCACACTCACTGAGGGTACAAAGTGCCAATTTTCTAAAGTGCAAATGTGGTTAAGGTGCATTAAGTAATTTTAAAGTTCAGCAGTTTTAAATGTAATAAATAAGTTAAATTAGTATAAGACCAGTTCGTTTCCACGTGTTGGTCATCTCCTGCCGCACAGAGATGACCAAGACACTGGAGTTTGCAGAGTGCCCTCTAGTTCTAAAACATTCATACATTTTTACATATTTACATTGAATGTGTAAAGGTTCAACCTCGACTGCATAGGCTGCTATCCAAAATCCATTTTTTGTTCCTACGTCTAATTTAAAAATTAAACACTACATCAAACAGACTAAAATTACCAAAAGCTAGTAATGAGTTGAACTATGAGTGATCCTAAAGTCTGTGTTGTAGTGTTCCTGTTGTTTTTCTGGTTTTCTGCCACTGTTTACCTGATTTTCTCTTTTTACATACATACAAACTCAGTGTTTTGAGTCCTTACAAGAAAATTTGCCACTCACTGCTTACATTTGTGTCATCTGCATCACCTCTACTTCGACAATTACTACAGCACTTGCTTTCGGAGTGATTTTGCTCTTGTTCTTCCAAGTTTCTCCCCACGAAAGCAGAAACCCACCATTTTGTTGAAAAGCCCGGTTGAAGAGGGTTTGTATTTCTTTGACAAAAGGTCAAAATGAATGGGTACGACTACAAAGAGGTTGATTGCGCAGCTTTGAAACTGATTTATTGAACCAATCCAGTTCAAATTCTCCTTTTTTGAGCTTCCTTTTCAACGCCTCGAGGAACTGAGCACAGCTGGTAGGACTCACCCAATTGGACTGCCACCATTTATCCAATTAAACGCAATTACATGCTTGATTAAGAGTCCGGAGGCGGAGTGAAGCCCACCGCTTAATTAGAAATGTTTCACTTTTGTCGGAGCCCAGAAAAGGGCTTTAGAATGCCGGATGTCTGCGAACACAAGAGCACAATGATTTTTTAATGACCCCAAATAATCCGTTTAGCGACAAACCGAGGTTGCGGCACACAAAATTCTGCTAACTTTGTTCCTTTTTTCATAAGAACTATCAAACCGCTCCATCCTTTACCTCTTTGTGCTGCTTTGAAAGGCGAATCCCACAGGAAACATATAGAGATTTTTTTTTTCTCCTCTTCATTCATTCTTTATTCATTTTTGCCTCTAACTGCGGCTTATGCGGAATTCAAAGGGAACGTGGGATTTGTAGGTAATATTTGTTCTAAAGGCAAATCAAAGGCAGAAGCTGAACGGTGACCCCGGGAGACGAGCGGATTTCGGGTCTATAGTGAGAACTTTTGGAGCGAGGTCATGGAATGGATAGGAAAAAAACTATGAAAACCAATATGTGAAGCTTTACTTTTTATAATGCTTTGATAAGATTCATTACTAGGGTGACCAGATGTCCTTATTTACCCAGCACAGTCTCTATTTTAAACCTTGTGACCTGTGTTCCAACAGATGTGTCCAAAATCTTTTATTTTTTTCCCCCAAATTTACACGACCTGTCCCATTTCTCATAGTTTTAAAACACTTAATTACCTATCAATAGTAAGTAGAGGAATACATTGTAATCATTCATTCATCTTCTACCGCTTGTTACTGTTAGGGGTCATGAGTGATTGGAATCTATCCCAGTGACTTTGAGCCTTAAGCGGGAGGAAAACCCTAGACAGTGGGCAACACATTGCAGGATTGGAGATGGACAACCATTCTCTCTCATTACCAAGAACTAGACCCAACATTCTTTCAGTCCCTGTTTAATTCAGAGGAACCATCCTGTCCCCTGTTTGTGTTCACACAGCAACAGTTTCTGAAAGTGGTTCTAACTAGCATTAGCATGGGAAAAGTCTGGAATATTTAAATGAGTTAATACTGTAAGTGGTGTTAAGGAAACAAGTCTTTTTCAATTCCACAACAAACTATGATCAACAAAACCTAAAAAAAATCCTAGTAATATATAGTCTGCTATTTACAAATGATATGACTAGATTTTGAGAGTAACTGCTTTTAAATCATTTTCCTAAGGATAAGGAAAGTTTATCTAAATGTAAGAAAGTATAAAACATGTTTCCAATCAAAGTTAGGTTAAGGTTATTGTGCTTGTGTCATCAAAACGTTCCTGGTCTGACTGGAAACTACTTGCACCAAAGCAGGAGCTAAAACGTCTCTAAAGTGTGGCCCCTGTCCAAAGTTACTGCTCTGTGTGAACATGCCTAAAATGGGGACTGGAAATAAAATACTAAAAACTGAAAAAAAAAAAAAAAGTTCCTACAGTGAGAAAAGGCCCATTTACGTATAGTGATGCCCATTTGACTGAACATGCATGTTTTTGGAGGTGGGAGGAAACTGGAGTATCAGAATAAAATCCACGGTGACACAGGAAGAACATGCAAACTCCACCAGAGGAACTGTGAGATGTTGACAGATGTCGCACGACCCAGAAGTCAAACCCAGAGTCTCCTTGTTGGTAAGGCAGAGCTCCAACCACTGCTACCATACATCCCAATCTAAAAAATCAAAGAAAAGTACAATAAGAAAAAAGTTTATGCTAGTCTTCCTACAGCATTTCTTTAGTCAAAATTGAGAATAACTGCCAGATTTCATGCAGACTCACAAGTTAGTTGTGAAAGAGATGGAGTGAGCTGTAAACTGACTGATTATATATTGACCATTTTCATGATACCTCAAACGCAAACATGGGTGTCCCAGTTTGTAATTTAAAAAATCCTGTCACCCTTTTCATGACTGCCATATCAAAGGCTTAAGTTACAGTTATGTCTTTATATTGTTTTACTGAAATGGATCAATAATTAATTGGCAAATACTGTAAGTCTCCATATAAATGTTTAGATGACTAATGAACTCTTTTTTTTTTTATTTTATGTTATTTATAAAAAAAAAAAAAAAAAAAATGAATATTAATAATAAACATAACTAAACTAAATAAAAAAAAATAATAACAGGAATAGGGTATTATTAATAGCGTTAAAGCCACATGTCAGACTATCACATTTTCCTTTTTTCCATAGCGCCATATCATCAAAAAAAAAAAAAAAAAAATCTACAAAAACAGTCCACATCCATGGATTTCCGTCTATACCCATCACATCCATCGTGTTCAATACATAGGAATTTTCTTTTCTTAAACATTTTGGCTTTAACTAGTTTTGATTAGGCTCAGGACTGTCCTAAGACTCATCAGAACAATAATAAACATATTTTAACTAACATAATAAAACATCCTTAACCAAAAAATAGTCCAACATGTCTTACACAGCGCGAACCCTGAACTTCCACCATTAAGAAAGGGATCTACAGACAGAAATAGTGCATTCTGTTTATAATTAGTTACCGTGGCAATATTTACCGAGACATTCTATCATTCTATTCATTTTTTTACATTTTTATTTCTTTTTAAGGGGCCAACGTATATTTTAAATTTATTTAGGAAAATGTTACACCTGGAATATTTTTTGAAAAATTTGCTATGTATATGAAACTTTGCCATCAAAATAATCAATAGTTTTTGGTATTATTTTTAATTCTTTTTTTTAATATACTGTCTACATTGAGTTGAAATATAGGTTTTAATTTCATTCCAGGAGATTGTTGCGACCAAAAAAGATGGAGCATTGTTTCAATTTCATCCTTACAAAAGGTATAGTTTGTGTCAATATTAATACATTTAGAGATTATTTTATTGCAAGGATAAATATTGTGTAGTATTTTGAAGTGAACTTCTCTTACTTTATTAGTAATCTATCTACGTATATACAAGGCTATGTCCCACCAACGTGGGGTTGCCGGGTGACTGGAGCCTATCCCAGTGACTTTAGGCCTTAGGCGGGAGACAACCATTCACTCTCTCATTCAATCACTAGGGAAATTTGCAGTGATGCCTAATTAACCTAAACATGCATGTTTTTGGAAGTGGGAGAAAACCATAGTACCCGAAGAAAACCCACGGTGACACGGGGAGAACAAGCAAACTCCTCCCACAGAATCATGAGATGATGATATGATCCGACCCTGGAGTCTAAACCACGACCACTTGGCTACCGTGCACCCCATTAATTATTAGTAATACAATATTGAAATGATAATGTCATGGTTCTTTCCACTGTATTTGTGCAATCCGAGAGTTCCAGAATGATTTTCCTTTTGGTATAGCGTTGTCTCTTAATGAACTATCAAGATTGACCTAGGCTACAGTATGACATCACATATTTAGGAAATTCAAAACACTGTATTTTGAGAACCCTTTCTTTTTTTGTTTTGTTTCAAACACTCCAACAGCAGCAGACTAGACTGATTCATCTGAAGCAAGGTTGACCTCTTGTTATTGGTGAAAAAAACAGTAACTGACAATCGGCCCGTTTACATGACGGCTTTAATTCCGAATAAAGATAATTTAATTCTGAATTAAAATTAATTCCGCTTTAAAATACCATGTAAACACTTAATTCCTAATCAAAAGTTTATTCGGATTTAAACTTAATTCCGAATAAAGTGGGTGGTTTATTCCGCTTTTAAATCCGAATAATTTTATTCCTTTCTCATGTAACCGTTTTATTCGGAATAAAATAATTCCGTTCGCAATGCGCATGCTCGTTACGTCGCTTTCTGACCCGGTAACGCTGCAAGATGGCGGCACGGACTCACGGACTCGAAAACTTTTTTGTTTTACATATAAGTGCGCTACAGGAGCTACAAACAATGAAAAGAGTGGGTGAGAGAAAACACGAAACACTAACCTTTTCGCAGAGGCAGCGGAAAGTTTTGAACAAGGAGTGTACGTCATGTACGCGGAGAGAGACGCTGCTCTGATCCCAAACAAGTGGAAACTGGACTACAACTTTTCCTTCGCTAACAGAACATTACGTGGAGTTGATGATGTGATTCTCCAGCTGCTGCTTAAAGACTTTCATCGGAACGACTCCAAAAAAGTTAGTATCATTGCGTCCATGGCGTTACAACAATCCAGGAGATAAAAAAGCCACAAGCGGTATCCCGTATCCATCGGATGTGTGTTTTTCCGGTAGACGTAATTACGTAATGACGTATGTGCGTTCCCTTCCCTCTCTCTTTCTAACCCAGACGTTAAGCGGAATAAGATAAAGCCGATTTAGCGTGTTTAACATGTAAACCTTTATTCGGAATTATTATTTCCATGTAAACTTGAAGGAAATATTTTAATATTTTATTTTTATTCCGAATTAATTAATTCGGAATAATTAATTCGGAATTAGGAAACATCATGTAAACGTGGCCATTGTAACTACATCAATCTGAGCAACTATGATGTCACAAAGCTCAAAGAATTTTAACTATGCGTCTTCTGAGGCCCAGAGACAAGATACCTACTAAACAGGATTCATCAAAAGTGCCTGAATAATGCAAAGCAGATTTTTTATTGATGAGAGAAGCTATAGCACCTAAAAGTCAAATTAGCATCTTTAAAGCTGAGATAATGGTAAATGTATTAAAAAGTCCTCAAGCGTTTTTACAATTAAAGAAGTTAATGAGTACAAATTGTCAGCTCCACAGTTAGCCCCATGTGCTCACAGTAAGACCACTCTTTGTGACGTCTCCAAAGAGCATTATTAAGCACACTATTAGCATCTGAGCGCCAGAGACATCTTTAATTGATCATAGTTAGCTTTTCACATCTGAATAAGCCTTGAAGTTTTCCCGCTTTTTTTTCCAACATGCCCAAGAATGCCCCTTTTATTTCCATACCCATCAGACCAGCCCAGTCTTCAGAGAAAGACTGTGTTGCATCAGACATAATTCTATTCCAAGATGGCGCAGAGAATGGACTAGCTGATGCTTTATGTTTTATATGTTTTTGTCCGTATATTAAGAAAACATATGAACAGTGTTGGGTAGAATACTTTGAAAATGTATTCCGTTACAGAATACTGAATACTTGGTCTGAAAAGTACAGTGGTCCCCGCTCTATCGCGGTTCACTTTTCACGGCTTCACAGATTTTTTTTGTGTGCAATTTTGTTTTTTTTTTACAGTGCGCGGCCCTATAGATGTCTGTGTTTGAAGACCGTATCACATCGCAGCATTCACAGGAACAGCACAGAAGCTCTTTATAAAACTTTAGACAGTTTGGATCATGCAGGGGAAGCTGACCTGACGCTCGGATGTTTCTCCAGGTGAGGATTTGACTCTTTGAGCTGTAGTTACGATGATAAGTTTGTTCACGCTGGAACGTCATATGTGTAGTTCAGAGATGTGTTTGAGGAGCGTGTTGTGACTTCGCTAGAGTCTGGATGTGTTTCATGTCGGCTCTGGAGTCCGTGTGATCCGTGGCTGAGCACAAATGTGTCAAAAGCCTCCGTATTTCGCCGCGGTAATTTGCGTGATCAAATGTGCAGCCGTCTTAATTTTCAACCTCAAATGGAATGGCCTGCACTTTCAACTGACCTGAATACCATTAAAAACTCGTGGGATCAGCTGAGTCACCGTGTAGAGGCTCGGAACTCTGCACCCCAGACCCTCAGTGACCTGGGGGCCGTCCTTCAAGAAGAGTGGAATGCCATGCCTCAGCAGACAATAAGTTGCCTTGTGAACAGCATGAGACGTCGTTGTCAAGTTGTAATTGATGCTCAAGGGCACATGACGAGATATTGAGACGTTTGAATTTGTTGTTGTGGTGTAGCTACTATTGTTGTTACCTTTTGTTTCAATAAAAGTTTTTGAGATGAAGAAATCACCAGTGCAGCCTTCTGCTTAAATGTCTTACTTTCATGATATGATATCACCAGAGCATGAACTTGTTGCATTTTCCATAAATTTCACCTGAAAGTCAAATATCCCTAACTTTTTGTGAGTAGTGTGTGTGTAAAACCAGATTCTTCAAAAGCTCCTGTCCAAACCTCCTCCCATCTCCTCCTCCTCTGCCGCATCTACCTCCTCTACTTTTGCCGCATCTTCTTCTGCCATTTTTTTTTTTTTTTTATGAAAGTAGAAAATGACTTTCGGATGAGAGTCGAAACGTGTTGATCTTCGGAAACACTGTCCAGATGACTACTTTGAAGACTTCTACTATAGACACTTGTAGGTCTCTTTGATGTCCAACAGGTCATAATTTCAGTTACACAATAAATAAAACGATTGGAAAATAAAATGAACAAAAGGGGCTGGCAGGGAAGGAGGGTCGAAATAGGGCTGGCAGAGTTAACCTCCTCTTCTTTGGTTTCTGCATGATATACCAGTTGAGGAAAATTAGAGACAGTTTTCTAGTAGACATAAATTTAATATAAGATCAATGAAACTTACCAGCGCCTAAATTCAACCTCCTGCTGCATGCAGAGTCCTCATAAAATCTAAAAAAAAAAAAGTAAAAAAATAAATAAAATCGATCTTTAATTTCATGCTTTACACACCTAATATGGGAGACATTAGTTTAATGCACCCGAGTTTCATCCCCTTACTCTGTTTATTACTCACCACCAAGCAGTCCAAATACCCGAACAGTCATGTATGCCTCCCCCCTGCCATTACTGCCAACTGCTGTACAGCAAAAACTGCATGGTATGCAGCCTAAGATGAAATAAAATAGCTGAAAAAAATGTATAATCATATTTTAATTATGTACATACAGTATATACAGTATATACAGTATATATATATATATATATATTATATTATATATATATATATAATATATATATATATATACATAGTGCATCCTTCTGCTTAAACACTTACTTTCATGATATGATATCGCCATAGCATATATATATATATATATATTATATATATTTTTTTTTTTTTTTTACTTAATACCAGATTCTTCAAAAGCTCCTTCCCAACCTTCTCCCATCTCCTCTTACTCTGCTGAAGCCCAGCCCTCTAGCTTTTTCCTTGGCCAAAAGAGGGCCAAAAAACTATTCACCAGGCCTTAATTGGTGGTGTTTGATTTGTCCGATTGGCCTCAACTCACACAATACGTAGACACGCGCTTGAGACTAAACTGAGCCAAAGGCCAATGAGGTATCCTAAAGTATGTGCAAAAATTTGTCCGGTCAGTGTCAAACTCACACAGTATGTATACAAGGCCATCTGATGAAATTGAGCCAAAGCCCAATGCTGTATAGTCCAAAATTTGCGCAAAGGCTTATCTGATCAGTATCAAATTCACACAGTCTTGAGGCAAGGCCATTAGATGAAACCGAGCTAAAGCACAGTCCAAAATGTGTCCAAAAGTTTGTCCGATCACCTCCAAACTTTGATTAGACCCTTAGCAGCTCACAAGCAATTCAGGAGGGTTAAATAAACTGGTTGAAAAATCACCTTTAAAGCAATAATATGCATTATTTGCATTTGTTGTAGTAATAGAAGCACTTACAGTAGGAATAGGAGCAATTACGATCAAAAAGCAGTGTAAAAATGATTTTAAATTCAAACTGCCCCTTTTGGTGAAAACTAGTTTTTGTAGATGAGAATTTGAAAGTGAAACTTGGGTGTTGGGAAATAGCGCCACCAATAGGTGCAATCACATAGTTGTGATAGATAAGAAGTGAGTGTTGGATGTGGGTGAAAGTTGTGGATGGTGGAGATTGACTACCCCTTAGTGGACAAAAAATGTGGGTGTGAAAGTTGGGTTTTGGGTGTAGAAGTTGGCTGTTGGACGAACAAATTACTATCTACAATCGCGACTATAAGTCACACCTTTTTCCACCGTCTGACAAGGGGTGCGACTTATACTCAGGTGTGACTTATATCAAAGAAATGTGAATTTGTGAATAACTATTAATATACATATCACAAATCCCGACTGGACTCGAGGGCTCCCCACTTCTCATTGTCATCTCACTGTGAAGCGCTTTGTGACTGTCTTTGAAATGCTATATACAAATAAAGATTACTTATACAGTATGTGCAGGTTTGCATTTTAAAATGTATTGTGTATATGTGAATATTAAGTTGACCCCCTCATCCTGAGAAGTACATCTGGAAATTAGCTGTGAAGCTAGAGTCCGGTGCATCTCTGCAATTGTGCCATGAAATGGAAAAAAAATAATAATAATAATTGGCAAGAAGGTCCAGGGTTTGACTCCTGGTATCTTTCTATGTAGAGTTTGCATTCTTTCCCTGTGTCTGCGTAGGTTTCCTCTGGGTGTTCCAGTTTTCCTGGTACAAGCATCTCTGCTTAATGTTATTGTACCATGTACTAATAAACATAACATAACCTTTAATCTTTAAGGGGCAAATTTTCATCCCAGCTGCTTCAAACTCGACTGCAAACTGTCCCAATGCAGTGTAAGTATATTTACCCTATTTTATTATCAATGTTTTATTTTGCATACTTATTTTTTGCATACCTTATATTTGCTTACATATTTGTAAATATTTTTAATTTATTATTATTATTATTTATTTATTTTTACAAAATATTAATATAATTAGTCACATATTAGCATCAAAGCAAGTTCCTAGTTTGAATTGTTGACTTACAATGGCAATAAAACTTTTTTTTAATTCTGATTCTAACTCCTCATCTTGCTTTTAACTACTCCCACATCAAAACCAAGCCCCGCATTAAAAATGAAACTCCGCAATCATAAATGCATTTCTTCTCCAAATTGAGGTCAGCTTTACAAAACACCAAATTGATCCGCGGTAAATGATGGCTCGCGGTTCACGGCCCGGGATAAGCCCTCATTCCAAATAACTGATTAACGTCTGCCAGCCAGCTACAGCAATCTATCGAAACTCTCTCATCAAAAAACGCGATCGCAACCAATTTTACGGCGGACATAACACGCCGTAACCGGAATGAAATTTTCGGGGCAGAAGGGATTTCACACCAGACGCATTCATCACACACGCGTTATCAAGGTAATGGCGCTAAGGCTTGTTTGAATATCACTTCCAGACATGTATTGTGGTGGTTTTCTAAAGACGTGGAATGACATGGGGTCGGATTGTAGATGTAGCGGACAATGTGGTTGATTTAAGACTGGGATGGGTTGAATGAGATATGTTTGGAGGTAAAAACACATTTGTAGCTGTGAAATAAGGGGCAGAGAAGAGAAGTTGGGAGAAAAGTTGGGTCTGATGGTAAGTGAAGAGATTGAAAGTCACATAGAGAGCAATTGGATGCAAAGTTATATATTAAAAGTTTTGAGGTCATTCGAAACTTCTTTTTAAAGAGGAGTGATTGTGTAAAATCCACTTTTTGGGTTTGTAGCCATGGTAAAACAGTGTTCTCTCTTCATTAGTTGTATTCAGATTGATTCAAGCATGTTTGAGTAATATTGTATTGTCTAGCAGTTGATGCTCTAGTGCTCAGAATAGAATCAGAATCTATCTCTGTCAACCTGTCTGTATTTAAGGCATTGAATTTGCATACCGTGCATGGGAACAAGCAGTAGAAAATTGAATGAATTAATGAACATAGCGCTTTTTTAAGACACTCAAAGACGCTTGGCATTTTACATTATTCATTTACTCCACACTCGACGGTGGTAATCTACTTTTTAGCCACAGCTGTTCTGGGGAAGATTGATGCAAGAGAAACAGCCATTTTGGCCCTTGCAAATGGTTCCTCTCGATGTGGAGGAGCAGTGGCTCTACTGCAAGTTCCAGTGACTGAGATCCTCACCCTATCTCTAAGGAAGTGGCCAGTCAGCCTGCAAAGGAAGCTCATTTCGATCGCTTGTAGCCACAGTCTTGTCATTCGGTCATTATCCAACGCTCATGACCATAGGTGAAAGTTGGAACGTAGATTGACCGGTAAACCGGAACTTTGCCTTTCGACTCAGCTCTTTCTTCATCATAACACCAGTCAATCACTCACTCAATCAATCAATCAATCAATCACACACCTTCCTTACCTTACTCTGAACAAGACCCCGAGATACTTTAACTCCTCCACTTGATCCAAGAACACTTCACCAACCTAGAGGTGGCAACCTTTTTCCAGTCAAGAACCATGGCCTCTGGATGGGAAGACATGATTTAGTAGCAGTTAGCACTCAGGTTTGATAGCAAGAATGTCAAGGTTCGACTACCGGTGGCCCGAGGACTGCCGCCCGGGGACATAGACGGGAGCGGTCTCCCATCTAAGTGCTGCCCAGACCATAGCTTCTAATATCTGATGGAATAAGACCTTGGTTAGCTGGTATGACTTATCAAGGTTTGTGCAGTTACACAAATGATTTGTTCAGTTGAGCTCTTGCTTCACAAAAAGCACGGGAGTTCCCCCAGCGTTTCTGTGTGAAGTGTGTATGTTTCTCCCTGTGTCTAGTTTTCTCCGGGCACTCCAGTTTCCCCCACCAACCAATAACATGTCATTGTGAAGCGTTTTGTGACTCTGTCTGTGAAAGGCACTATACAAATAAAGCATACTTACTTACTAACATATGTTTTAGTATGATGACAGATTACAAATAAAACCAAAGTAGAATATTAGGCCGTTTTGTTGCTTCTGTCATATTAGTTTGTTGAATTTGCACATGCTCAGTTTGGCTCCAGTGGTGAGAAATCAGGATAAGATGTTCACATGTCACTGTTTGATAAATATTTATCAGAATATTCCAGTGGATAACCCAGTTTCCCATAACCAGGATCTTTAAATCAGAATATGGTGTTGGGTGGGTACCACACAACTACAGAATTTGTTCTCTGTCAGATTTCAAATTTTTTGTTTTTTACATTGCAATGCTCTTCCAAAACTAAGGTCACATTAACACTTTTTTAAATCTCACTCTGTACAATGAAAACCTGACCCAGAAGCTTCCGTGTATTCCCTGGTTTCTCAGATAAGTGTAAATTGAGCAGACATAGCAATGTTCTGGGACTCATTTGCATGTGTGAATAGCGGTAATTGCAGCGAATAATCAGTACCTGTCATATTTTACAGTATGTGTGTGAATAGAGATTTATATAGGCCACTGGCGCTTCATCTGAAATTATGACACAAAATACGACATCAAATTCCAATGTAGGATTAAGCTATATAACCCAGTTATAAACCAGTTAAGTTTTATTACTGGGTTAGTTAAATGAAATTAAATAGGCCTCAAAGCACTCAAAGCACTCTACATGAAGGATCCACTCACCTAATGTACAAAGACACTGGGACAAGGTGGGTCAAGTGTCATGCCCAAGGACAAAACAACTATTCAATAGTTTAATATGTTAGCTGGTGTTTCCGTGGTCTTCCATCTAAGCACTGACCAGGGTGACTTGCTGGGTCTGAATGGAGTTCTAGGCTGTGGGACCGGCAAAGGAAAAGGGTTGCTTCCCACAATCGAACTCCACTTGCGTTACAGTCAAGCCGTAAATGCCATTTGAACACAGGGCATAATTTAAATCTCACCAAAGCCACATGGATGCATGTGTAATTGAGTTCACAAACTCTTGTGAATCTATCTGGGCCTCCTCCCACTTTCAGGTTTGCATTTAATGACTTTGAACCTTTGAGCTGCTGACATAGATAATGCATTGCTAATATAACAGCATTAAACAATGTTATAAGTAGGGGCAAACATGCCCACTATCTGATCTCATCACATCACATCCTAGAGCAGGTGTCTGCAACCTGCAGCTCTTTGGCCACATACAGCTCTTTAATGACTCCAGTGTGGCTCTTTGGACTCTAATTGAGAACAATGAATTACTCCATGAAAAGTAAAGAGAAAAAGAAAGAGCATTCTATTCTGTGGTATTACTGTAATGTGTGAAAATGTGACACTCTTCTGCGTACTGGGGCTGAATCTGCCATCAGGCTTCTCTAATGGCATTAGCACATACAATGTGATAATTGTGTACGTGCTGTATGAAGGCACATGTGAACACTGAAGCAGGGACAGGAAAGACAATGTACAATATTTCTAGAATTTCAAAATTGTGGTAAATGTTACAATCTTGGCCAATCTCCACTCACTAGGTTAAGACATTTAAGAATATACACAAATGGCAAATAGATATAGGTATAGTTTTATTATTATCAATAATACATTTGAAATTCACCAGAACACAGTAAAGTATTTGCTCAAGCATTTTCACATCGCCCTCTTTGTAAAATGTGTGTAGATTAACCTTTTTTAATTAACAATAGTTGTGGCTCTTTCTAACTTAATTTTTTTCTTTGATCTTTTTTGGCAGAGATGACAGACAGATGTGAATTGCAAAAGCTTCAATTTAGTTAATTTAGTTAAATTTCAGTTTTTCAAGATTAAACTTGAAATTTTACAAAATTAAATAATTGCAATTTTAGGAGAAAAAAAAAAAGCAAAGTATCAAAGCTTCAGAAAATATCTTCAGGGCCAGTTGAAGAACCATTTTTTACTTTGTCTGTTTTCAGATAAGTCAAACATTTGCATAAAAAAACACAATAAATGTCAAACTTTATCCTTTTGATCTTTATAACAATGTCCCACGTGTTTGTACGTTATCACCATGAATAAAATTATCATTTTAGTTTTATAAAAGTTCAAGCTTTATTTTGAAAAGTTGCAACTTTTTATATTTGACTTTATTTTGGAAAAACTACTTTTTTCTTGGATTCGTATGAATTTATTCTAGATAAAGTATTACTTTTTGCACAGTTACAAAGATTTCAAACTTGCTTCTCATAATGACCTTGTGAGCTTAATCTGAATTTACGATTCTGTTTTTACTTCCTAGTACTTTGTCAAACATTCTAGCCCACGGGCCTCAGTTTGCCTTACCAAAAGCTAAGCATTAAGTGTGCCGCTAAGAAAAGTGGGCGGGGCTGAATATGGTGGCTAGTGTTGTAATTTTTTGACATTGACAAAATGTTAAAAACGTATGATAAGCTCCTTTTCACACAAAAAAAAAAAAACACAAGTAAATCCTAACTATCCTAAGTCCCAGTCCTAAACTACCATTTTAGTAACTTAAAGCCTAAACTTACCAGTTAAACCCAAAGAATATATGTCACAATGTGGCTTCAATTAAAATCTGTGGTTATCTTACATTTTGGCTTTTTGTAGCATAATACGTAAAAAAAAAAAGGCATGAAAACTGCTCATTGTACATTTTTAACATTACTTGTGTATATTTTCTTTGGAGATGATTTTTCACATTATGGCATGAAATGTATTCATCCCCATTCAGAATGTCTAACTTCTACTGAATGGTGTAGCTGACTTTCACCTCCAGAACGTTACACAGTGCACCTTTGAGTTTCAAATAATCCTGCAATGAGGTAATGACGAAAACTCTCCAAAACTGAACAATTAACTTGCTTTCACCCAGTTTCCCAACCAAGTTCAACTCCTCACCTCATCCTGCGCTGTTTTCCACCCCACTTTAATTGGACGGACAGAGTGAATATCTGCTCGATCGATGGATATTGATTATTCCCAGTAAGGCTTTTATTTCTGGATGCGCTCGGAGTGGCTGCTTATGAAAAGGAAGGACGAGGGAAAATGGGATATTGACCTCCGAAGAAGCTGCTTTAAGCTACGGCTCGTCCGTGACCTCCGCCGACTCCGGTTAATAAGTTCACTGTAGAAAAAAGCAGGTTTTTTCTATAGAACCTGCTGAGAAATGGAGAGAGAAAGCGCAAACTGCTTTGTGACGCGTCGAGTCTGAAAATAATCACAAAGAATAGGTTTTTGTCTGAAAGCGAGGGAGCCCAGACACAAAAGAATTGCATATCGACACCTGTCACAGCACTGCTCATTATTAATTGTGTCGCCGTGGAGACAATAAACCGATATGCTCTAAATGTGCGCAGATGACAAAGGGAGTTTTTAATGGGTAGAGCTCAATTCAGGCAGACAATTAGAAGAATATCTGTTATTGTGGAGTGTCCCGTGCTATTTCTATAGTTAATGATGCTTTATTATGTATTATGCAGGCTATTAATAGTGCTTTTGGACACCTAAGCATAATGAACTGGTAAAAATAATTACTTCATTCAGTTTCTATTCACACGAAACACAATTGACGGCAATGAAGGGTGAACAATGTAAGTTTTAATGAGCTGACTGAAAAACTAGAGCGAAATAAAGCTAAATAAAGAGAAATCACCCGTGATCTTCATGTAGATAAAATATCATGCTTACTTACCTGCAGTGACTTATCTTACTCCATTATGACGGATTTACTGTGCGCCTAAAAGGAAAACAAATTACAAAGATAAATAAATGGACATAAACATTTTCAGGAAAAAAAAAAAAAAATCAAACAATACAGCTAAATCAGATTATATGCAATACAAAAAAGACTGCACAAATGGTCACATTTTAAAACTAAATATTGTTAATATTGATGACTGAAATTTAATTTTACAGTATGTTTACAACAGTCAGCATACTGTTGTAAGCATACTTACAACAGTATGCATACTTACAACAGTATGCTTATGCTTCACAGCTTTTTCCCACAAGCTGTGAAGCTTTTAAATCAGTGGTGTCCTCTGGAGTTGACTCAAGCAAATGAACTACCGAACCCGGACCTGGGGCTATGAACTGAATGGCTGTGATGTATTGTGGATGTGCTGAGTGATTGTTTGCCAGCAAATATGTATTTTTAGCCTATTTATTCTATTTAACAATTTTTTATGCACTGTTTTAACTGATGAGAAACGGCATTTAAATGAGCAAGAGCTCACTTTGAAATGACTAATAAAGTGAATAAGTAAAGTTCATTCATCATTCATTCATTCATTTATTTTCTACCTCTTATTCCATTAGGTCGTGAGGGACTGGAGCCTATTCCATTGACTTCGAGCCTTAGGTGGAGGAACACCCTGGACAGTGGCCAACTTGTCACAGGGTCAGACAGACAACCACTTACTCTCTCATTCACCAAGGGAATTTACTGTAATACCAGTTAACACGCATGTTTTGGAGGTGGAGGAACAGAACCCCGACACGCGCACACTCACGTGACTCTTGAACTTGTACAAGGACGCATTGGTTTTAAGCACTTTCTAAGTCATGCGAGAGTCCCGCCTCACACCAAACTGGCACTCAGTGTATGGCAGAGGTAAGACTGAGCAAACCTGAGTGACACTGTCTTGTTTACAACAACTATAAATCATGCAGGGTTTTATTCATTTGGATTTTATGTTGGAGAATAAAACAGACTGGATTATTCAGCTTTTTTGCCTGGGAAACTATTAATGTTTACTTGTCTAACTAAGGTATACACTAACGTTAACTTCAAAACGTGATCTCATTTATGAATGATTTACTGAATATGCATTACAACAGCGCATTGCAGCAGTGTTTATAGACTTTCATTCATTGTGTTGTGCACAATTCAAAGGCCTCAAAAAAAAAAAAAAAATAAAAAAATAAATAAAACAAACAAACAAAAGCATTCTTTAATACTATGGAGGATTACATGTTTTTTAGGTCAAAGCTGTAGACAATAAGCCAATCAGCATTATCAGTGCGCATGCGCGACGAACGGGTCAAACTGTTCCGGGTCAGAGTTCAAAACTACCTACGGCGGTGAAGCCATAACGAAGCAACGTGCAGAAACAGGAACACTTTCACTGGTTTACGCTCATTTTAATGCAATGCCAGGTTCCATTGTGCGGTACGTGACTGTCCTAACGGTACACGAGGACTGAAGAAGTGGAAGGAAGAATTTTGCCGTATGCACGAGTGCAACAAAGGGACTTCGCGTTGTGTATGCGACCCGCCATACGTCCTAATTCCGTTCCCTACGGAGAGAAAAGACCCTGAACGTCGTGCCGAATGGACAAAATTAGTAAGTTTGACACGAGATCATCAACTAGTAATGCTATTTGTAACTAATATGTCAATATTGCGTTCGCAAATTATAAGCAGCAACAGCACAAGCAAATAGGCCTGGCTATTCTCGAGGTCGGACTGATGACGTTTCGTGGCGTTTTGTTTTGTTTGTCGACGACCGAAGGGGAAAACATCAACTTGCTGTACGTAAAAATGCTTGCCAGATGCACAAATATTAAAGTTTGGAATCTGTAAACAACCACTGTGCGGTGGTGAGTGAAAGTTTAAATTTAAAGTTATTTACGTTGTTGTTTTCCCCTTCGTTTGGCGTTGCCACAACACGATGACGCTATCCGACCCCGAGAATTAGCTAACCCGTCAGTTAATCAGTGTGGTTCGTTAAAAACATAAGGATTCAAGAAGTATACATGCTGTATACACACATCAGTGTATATTATATTATATGCCATGTGTTTATAACATTTTGATAGTGTGCATTTAGCTTGTAAAGTTAAAACAATCTGGCATTCATCTTTCATAATTTTACTTGCATTTCTACGCATCTGTTGTAACAAACATTATATTGTTTATAATAAATGTAAAGATTTAAACACAACCATTTATTAGGCCTATGTTGTTGTTTTGTTTTTCAGATCAACAGGAAGAACACAAAAACGGGTAAAAACTGGGCACCAGACAAGAACAGCAGAGTCTGCTCCAGGCATTTTGTTGATGGTGCACCTTCCACCTCCTTTCCTAACCCTACAGTAAATCTAGGTAAAGTGGCTGAGTCTTTTGCAATGTAGGGTTTAGTGGCAATTTGTAAGGCTAGTCTTGATTTATCCTGTATAGAGACATCTGAGTACTGTATTTTTATATTATTTTTAAAAATCTTTCAGGATACGCTGTACCATCAACAAGTAAAGGAAGGAAACGGGCACCACCAAAACCACGTACACCTGTTGCAGTCCAAGCATCGAAGAGACTGAAACTTAACTTTCAAAGTACAAAAAAATCCAAGTTTAATTGTATACATTTTATTATGAAATTGTATAATACCATTTATTTATTACATTGTTCAGGCCTAAGCACAGACGATGCACAGAATCAGGCCCAAGCAAGGAAGATCTCAACACAAGTGGAAATAACTCTGGAACTGATGTTGAACTGATGACAGTTCAAGTACATGTGGACCACTCTTACACAAACACGAATACATGTAACTGTACATCAAACTGTAAGTGTGACAGTATGTCTAAGCTTAGTAATAAAATAATGAAATTGGAAAATAAATTGAAAATATTAGAGATAAATTTGGATGAAAGTTCTTGTAGTGGCACAAGTCTAGTTGATATGATGAACACAACTAATGCTGAAAGCAAAACGTGCTTCATAGATCGATTTCTCTCAGACGACAGGTCTGTCAAACTAAACACTGGTCTTCCAAACAAAGGAACCTTTGACAAACTGCTCAAAGTCCTGACTCCAAGAGCACAAATTATGAGGTACTGGGGTGGAACTCGTAGAGTTATTTCTACTAAAGTTAGAAAATTTGTACGAACACCACAGAAATCAGGACCAAGACGCAAACTTAGCATAAAGACAGAGTTCCTTATGGTTTTGATGAAGCTTAAACTAGGTCTAACAAATGATTTTTTGGCCAGTATTTTTAGTATTAGTTCATCATCTTGCTCCAACATAATAACTACATGGATAAAGTTCCTAGGTAATCAGCTCAGCGGGCTTGTTATGTGGCCAGACAAAAATTCAATCCGCACTATGCTACCAGGTAGTCTTGCAGAGAAATATCCCAACTTGAGGTGCATACTGGACTGTAGTGAGACTTTCATTGAAAGGCCAAGAGACCTCAAGCTGCAAGCAGCTACATGGTCTGATTACAAGAAACATAATACCCTGAAATATTTAGTTGGCATTGCACCAAATGGTTACATATCATTTATCTCAAAAGCATGGGGAGGCCGTACAACAGACAGACAAATTGTCCAGCAATCAGGGTTTTTAGATTTGGTAGACCCGTATGACCTGATCATGGCTGACCGAGGTTTTCCAATCCAAGAAGACCTACTTTTCAAAATGGCAAAACTAGTCATTCCACCGCCCAGTTCAGGGTTGGAGCAAATGAGCTCACAAAATGTTGTCAAGACAAAAAAAGTGGCAAATGTTCGTATTCATGTAGAACGTGCCATCAACAGACTTAAATGGTTTCAAATTATGAGCACAACACTTCCAGTAACAATGGCACACTTGTTTGATGATATCTTGATCATTTGTGCAGCACTTTGTAATCTGTTGCCACCTCTAATTGTGTAATTCTTAATGTGAACAAATCTTAACAGCAGAGACGCACATTTTTTTTCCTATGTCTCAAGCTCATTGTCAACACTTGAATTTTGATTTATTTTGTGACTTTCACATTGTTTGTTAAACATTACATGTCTTTGCCTTTGTGGGATCAAATTAAATGTTGTGCAAATACATTTATTCATCAAGATGTGCATTTCTTTGCTCCTCAGCAACTTTTTTCACAAGTGCATCACAGATGTATGTTTTGAAGAAGCTTGTAGCTGCAGTTAGTAGCTCCAACCAACGGGTCTCATCAAACTGGATTCGTTCTACAAAATAGTCTGACTTGGTATACACAAAAAATCACACCAAAGTCGTTTTGTAACTCCCATTTGATATTGCACCTGAGAATAATATTCATGTACACGCTTGAGATGTGTCTTTCCATTTACAGTTTCCAAATATGTCACATGCTTCACATTTGCAGGCTGATTGGCAGCAGAGAAAGGACACTTCACTTCCAGAAGTCCTTCCCCACAGCAGGAGCAAGACACTAAACGATCAGGGGAAGCAGCTGCAAATATGTGGTCTTGCATCACAAATAAGCCACACTGTGTGACTTTAAGATTTGCATGGATCCTTTCTGTGATGACACATAAGCTGTCACAGCAAATGGCTCGTTCACCCTCCCATATTTGAGTGCTGGTATGTTCGGATTTACAAAGACCTTTCCTGTAATAGAAGATACCAATGAACTCTTGTCGTCAGAATCCTGAGTTTTCATTCTATTCCACACATGATGAGCCTTGGATGCTGTTATTCGGCCATTTCTGTGCTGTTTCCACAGTTCTGATACAGCCTGTTCCCTTGTTGCTTCCTCAAGGCTTGATGCCTCCTCTGTGGAATAATGTGGTAGGCTATTCCACAACTCCTCAGCTGTTGTGTATGCTTCTGCGACTTTGGTTAGAGTAGGTGGGGGGTTAACTGAAGTGACGCAAATCTCATTAAAACAAACATTTATGTCATCATAAACATCATATGTGGGTTGGGCATCAGGAAGGGCATACTGAAAGGCTACAGCAGAGGGACATTCTGACATGAGGACTGCAGAAAATTGGTCTAATGAAATTGCAGGTTCTTGACATCTGCTGCGGTTAACAGAGAATAGTTTGCGGACACCATACCCCTGCTTAACATCTCTCCTTTTGGGTGTATAATGTGGTTTTGCAAAAACCATGTTCTCAAGCTTCATTGGTTCCATGGTCTTCAGGACAGGTGTGAGCCACTGATTTTCCATTGAGGTACATGCCTTCTTGTGTGCACTGGTTAATCCGTGCTGCCAGGCATAGTCTACTTTGAACAGCAGTGCAGCAACATGATTGCATGTTGAGCCAAGTCTAAAAAAGAAATATAGCCTTATGTTATGTAGGCCTACAATGTCTGCACCTACAATAGATAAAAAATATATTTATACACATAAAACAACTTCAACCTACCCAGCAAAGCAAGTGCAATAAGCACTATATATGGTGCCAGTTGCTTTTCCAAAACACACCCATAACTTGTGTGGCTCACTGTTGAGTCTTTGTGATGGCGTGCAGTCACATTTCAAATAGCATATCTTAGAATCTTTTGAAACTTCATGATAGAAAACTTCCTTCACCCAAGCATTTTGTGAAGCAAAATAGCTAAATGCTTTGCCTAGAAAGAAAATGTGTTTTTTAGTTTGCAGATTTAGTGACACAGCAAGTCCAAGACGTCTGCATTTTATCTTTAGACTGCTCTGCTACATAACACGTTAATAGTTTAATAATATCTACTGTATAAAAGTCCTATTATTAAAATGCAGCTGTTTACATGCCATGTTGAGAAATTTACCTTCTTTGTAATCGTTAGCAAGTCTTGTCAGCAAGTTTTGCTCGTCCTTGCGAATCAGATAATTATTGATATCTATGTACATGCAGGGGGGCCATTTATTTGCTGCTGTCGATTCATTTTCCCAACCTTCTTTCAGCTCCAAGGGATCTGGGATTGTCATCTGACAACTGTCAACCTCGATCACGAGCAGAGACTTATAATCAAGGCGGCTAGCCTCACGTTCCTGCTGTTTGTTAAAACTATCGGGGCTTTTTGCAGAGACAGCGCCCAAGCGAGGGCCACGAGTTCTTTTTTTCTTTTTCCGGCAACACTGTATCCCCGTTTTACACAAAAATCTTTTAATACACTGACTTTTGAACGCTCAAAATATTCAATATCTCTATCACACTCGCCCATATTTACGGTTTACAGTGCGCTCTCCCGGGCTATTAGCGCGCTGGGTATTTCTGACCTTTGACACAGACCGACCGGCATCCTTTGCGTGCGCCGAGATGCTGATTTGGCTTATACTGACATTTTCAACACAAACACATTTTACTTTGATATCTATGTTTAGAAAAGTCTAAATTGTGCTGTTAGTAATTTTTTGGTATTGACAGTGTAGATTTATGTCTGATTTTTAATACTTGGACAACTCTGATCAAGAAAATATTTTTCAATAAGTGTAGTTTCCTGGCAAGCATTTCAGCAATTGCTCAACTCAACCCACCTTCCGAAGTATTGCTGCAGCATGACTACAGGATCTCCCTATCCCAGCAATCCAGGTACATCCGGTTGTTTCTATTTCTTCACTAGAGCTGGCCAATGATAAAGCTAAATAAGCTGGAGGACTGGCCTGACTTGGTCTCACACTGGCTTTGAAAAATATATGCTCCTTTTCCAAGTGAGCCAATATACAAGCAACTTTACTGATATGCTTCAGTAGTTTTAAAATTTCGCATAGTGGAACCATCAACACCAAGCGATAGTACAGAGTAAATAAAAATGACGCCATATACAATTTCATCTTGGGTGAAACAAACAAATGCGACCTGAACTCCTCAGCGTATCTGCTGTTTCCTCCCATGTAATCATGTCCAATTTTCTTCTACCACAAGGCAGCAAAACATCATCTGTTGTGAATGGATGGTCTGTGAAAGAAAAATAAATTCATATATTCAGAAAACCACCAACCTTGAAGAGCAGTCAGACATGAGCCAGTTAAAAAAAATAGATAGATAAATAGGGGCCCCCTATGGAGATCAAGTGTAGGGGGCCCCAGCTCCAGATGCCCCCCTTAGCTTTGCCCCTGTAAAACTGGTCTTTTTAGTCAGGACTGTCCCGCTGCCCAAACGCTTGTCACGTCAGTGTTTAAACTTCTGTTTTATGTCACATTCATTCAAAAGAAAGCTGTAAACATCACTTAGATAATTTCCGCAACTGCGCCGTTTTGAGCAATTTGTGCTGCTGTTTTTTTCAAGTGTTTTATTTCACTCTATATTTTGGACCATTTCTATGTAGATAAAGCAGATTTGCACGAAATAAAGGTCAATATGAAGCTTCAGTTTCACAGAATATCGCTTTGAGTTCAGTCTGTTACATAGCTTGCAGGCAGCTTCCTGAGAGAAAGAAAAAAAAAGCAGCAAAAGCTCTAAGCCAGGGGTCACCAACCACCGGTCCGGGCCTAAAGCTGGACCGCAAACCATCTGCTACCGGGCCTGAGAAGATTTTTTAAAATGAATTTTGTTTTTATTTTACAGTCTTTTACCACACCCTTATGCTTTACTAGGAAAATGTACATCCACAACTCACAACAAACAGCAAATTCAAGCAGAAGAACGAAAAATATATATAAAGTAATTGGTAAGACGTATGTTACGATGTTGTTATTGGCACTACCCAACCTCGACCAGACCTTAGAAAAGAGAATTATGACTTTACTGGTCCTTTTAAGAAAAACGTTGGGGACCACTGCTCTAGGCAAAGCAAAACATCATCATCCAGCGGACTCAACCAGAAAAGCTATAGTTCCCCTTTAACTACAAATAGTCTAGTTCTTCTTGTAGCTTGAGTCCCTTTACACTTTTGATCTTCTTTGCGAGCCATGTCACCAGAAAAGCGACCATTTTCCTGTGCTTCTCACCCGCGTAGATAAGCCTTCAGGTGCCCAAACTGCAGATCCGGTCGTGCTTTTATTCTCTAACAGAATAAATGTGTCGTACCGCATTTGATCCTGCCACAATTACATCAGCAGCATGTACATTTTAGTGCGGTAATAGAAGTCACGCCGCTTCTCCGACCGAGCTGCTGTGGAGATATTAGATCAGGAGCATGACTGAGGGATGGCAGTGAACGCACCATGAAATGAGATCTGCAGACCTTTCAAAGCGAAGGCTGGGCTCTGCGAGAGAGAGAGAGACTGCAGAGGAGAGGAAAGAGGACACCGACAATGAATGAGGAAGAATGGAGCTTTGAAATAGAGTGGACAGCTATGCAGGCTTTTTAGGACCGTGCAATTTCTGTT
Source organism: Mugilogobius chulae (assembly GCA_038363315.1). Taxonomy (NCBI): domain Eukaryota; kingdom Metazoa; phylum Chordata; class Actinopteri; order Gobiiformes; family Gobiidae; genus Mugilogobius; species Mugilogobius chulae. Next base: position 4,971,719 of record CM076397.1, on the reverse strand, counting down.
CTGTTGTATAAAGCTTTGGGCTCGGCTTTGGGGAATGTAGACAAAAATGACTTTTCTTCAGACACTGATCCCTAAAACTCAAGTCTGTGGGGTTTTCTTTAGTTTAGTTATGTTAAATAGACGAGTTGTAGTTGACAAAAGACATTCTTGGTCACAAAAAGCAATTATCACAATGATCAACTTTAATGAGGTGGTAATATTATAACATTGTTTCTTCATCATTAGTTTACTGAAAGCTATGTTTTGATTGTCTCATGCAGACGTTGCTCCCCCACTTTGTCCAAAGTTTGCACGGGACCCCCCAAAATACTTCACTTCCAAGTAAAGCAAACATAGAACATTTTTTTCTCAAAGATAAAATTGGAAAAGGTACACAGTCATCATATTTGTAGGAAGTGTAGAAGAAGAGTCATCAAAAATATACATTTACATTTTTTTTTTTTTTTATTACCTTCAAAAATTTTTAGAAGGCAATGCATGACCCAATGTGGTGGAGATCATATGGTAGCTCTCGAATAACCAACTTGTTCTCAAAGATATAACAGTGTGTCATGAACGCAATTTGGAGTAGTGCATACATATTTCAGGCGCTCGTTACCTCAGTTAATTTCTATGGTGGATGTAAAGACCAGATATCATTAACAAAATCCTAATCCTAGCCAACTCTAAGCCCATTTTTGTAACTTCAGACCTAAACTTAGCTATTAACTTCAAATAAAAGATATAAACATTGTCTTTTTTCATAACTGGTCAGTGTGCATCAGTTACATTTTAAATGTTTTGACCCACCGAACATCCCTATTTTTATGACAATCAAAGACACTTCATAATTTGCAAAATTTATTCAACTCACTCAGTAGTTGTATTGTAGCCACAGCTGCCCTAGGGAAGACTGACGCGAGCAAGGCTGCCATTTGGCCCCTTCAATCACTACCAACCATTCATACACACTAGATCCACACTAGGCAACGTGGGTGAAGTGTTGAAGTGTAAGTGTTGAAGTGTGAAGTTGCCTAACGTGCTGATCCCGCTACATGCAGCTCCACTCTGCCTGTAATAGTTGCAGCAGACCCCGAGCCCTCTGTCTCCACTTCATAGGTTACTTTCTTTTCCTGTTTGGTGCGTTTTGATCTGTGGAGCTTGACCTGGCTGGACTCGAGCTGTGAAGAGAATAGCCTTGATCTGTATTTTGGTCGCACGGCGGCGGAGAGATGGAGCTTGGCTGGACTCCTGCACATCGAACAACTACCCCAACGATATAGGCGGGGTGGAGCAAGGCGGAGCTGTAGTAGTAGGATGAGCGCATCAGAAAACAACAAGTTTGTCTACTGACGCCGTTGCACCTGAAACTATTCATTGAGCTGAAAAGCCTTGGACTGTGCGCGCATGTTCTCCATAGTGATCACTGTAGTAACCAATTGTATATTCTTTATGTATTAAACAGAGAACACGGAACATTACTTTTTGATTCAAATGTGTCAGAAGTCATGAAAGCAAGTGACTGTATCTGTCTGAATCATGCGTTCCAGCTAACAAAGCAGTAGATAGTCATGTGCAGAAAACACTGGTCTGCTCCAGCCTGGGTAATGACGCAGGACTGAGGAGAGTGAGGGAGGCAGAAAATTGGAACAGAGCAGAGGAAATAAGTGTTAGATGGCTTTTCCAAAAATTGCACATTTCAGAACACAATGATGTTAGTGTGGGGACAGATATACAGCATAAAGAAAGCATTGTCGTAGAATCATTAGTAATTTGGATAAAATAAAAACACATGAGTTTCATATTTAAATTTTATTTTTATAGAATTCTATTTCATATACTGAGGGACATGTTTTGAATGTTATGGTTAGCTTATGACAAGATTGCCAATTAGAAAAAAATCTAAGTTTTTTAACTTGAAATAAAACTAAACTTGCTTGTTCTACTGAACAATCATAACTAAAGAAAACCAAAATATACTGTATAGTCTTGGCAAAAACTGTTAGAAAATGCAATTTTAATAGTTTTGATAAAATTAGAATAACATTGGTTAGGTTTTGTATCATTTTTCTTAGGACATTTCTTTTAAAAGATGAATTGTCTGGCCACGAGTTAATTTTTATTAGCCAATCAGGGACATGCATGGTCTCCTGTATGAAAATCAACATGGCTGCTTACGACAAAATAAAAAAAAAAAAAAATGGAAAAAGCATCGCTTGGAACTGAAAAAAACATTGCAGATTTCAGCAGAATCAATGAGTGAAGGATAAAACAATTTTAATGTGAGGTGAGTGAAGGTAGATTTAGCAAATAATCTGCCCAGTACTACCTCTCTCAAGCAAATGTCAATGTCAACTTTATTTGTATAGCACATTTACAACAACAAAAAAAGCTGCTCTAAGTGCTTCACATGCACAAATCATACTAACAACAGGAACTCTTTACTGCGCTTCCATAATAATGATCATTATCAAAGCACACATCAGACAAAAGCACAGTAGGTCTTGTTTAAAAGTGCAACATTACTTACTTTTTATCAGTTATGTTGCCCATTTTTCTGCCACTTAGTTGGAATGCTAAGCAGAGTTTATCACAAAAAAGGATACTATTTTGAAATTGTCTGAACTTGACATATGTTCTAAAATCTCAAAATACATAAATTGCAATATATTTTAGCAACTAGAAGCCTAAACTTACTTGTTAAAGAAAATATTGCCATGTGGCTTTAACCATAATTCCTGGTTATTTTACGTTTTGACTTTTCGCAACATATTGGCGTAAAAAATACGGTATTGTACGTTTTTGACATTTCTTTGTATATTTGTTTTTTTTGGAGACTGTGTTGATCGAAACGTAACATTATTTATTTAATTTCTCATTTATGCGCAAATATAAGCATGAAAATAACAGCAAAAACACATCTAAGCACATTTTGCTCTGCTAAACAAAAAGTCATAGAGTCAGGGTTTCTTGGGACAACAATTCGGGTTGGGAATGTGTTGGGAAGGGGATAGGAGAGTTGCCATATTTCGTACGGGAGACAACTGAGAGAGCCGACACATGCTTTAAATGTCCCAAATTACATATTTTCACAGACTTACAAAGACATTTAACAAGGTAAAACGTTATATTAGTGGTAGTCTATAAAATAAGGTGAAAATTAAACAAAGACAATTTTAATTTACTGAAAATCCATCAAAGAACCAAGACACAAACTTTCAGATAATTTCAGTCTTTGTTCACAGAAAACAGAATGAAAAGAGCTACTTTCTACAACTTTTGCTCTACTTCACAAGACATACATCAAATGGCAGCGCTGTCAAGGTTTTGCTCTACAATACGGATGCGAGGGACAAGGTAAGACGGTTAAATAAGGTAATAAGTCATTGAGCAGACATCTAAAGCCCCCCTGTGCTAGCGTTAGCGCCGCGTGTCAGGTGAGAGCTGTGTTTTGTTAGCGCTGACACACGGGCGCTTTGGCATTTAGGCGGCATGCAGATATTGATGGCCAGGCCTTTGAAAGAGTCGAACAAAAATGTCAGCAAGCCACTGAACGAACGCCGAGGCTAATCCTTCACGCGCCGCGCCAGCCAAGAACGCGCTGACGGCGGAGTTGAGAGGAGGTGAGGAGACGGAGCGACGAAAGGACAATGGGGTTTGAAATGAGCTAATGAGCGAAGTGAGAGAAGTGTGCTAACTCTGCGGTCTCCAAAGTCGCCTAGAAACGGCTTTCTACAGTCAATTTTTTGGCCAATAAATTTGACAAACTTTATATAAATTTGACAAACAAATATAAACTAGTCCATTGATTTCCTGTTTTAAACTGCAGAACTGACAAGCCCCGCCTCTTTGTTGTCAAATTGAAGTTTTCAGTAGAGTAGATTTAGACAATAAAGGTCTATCTATACTCAGTAGCAGCTGGTGACAACTTTGGGCAGAGGGGCTAACCGAGACAGACATTTACAGTAAATGAGTTATCATCTTATTTTTCTACAAATGGAGAAATACAGCCAGTAATCAGCGTTAGTAAAAGACTTTTCTCCTCCAAACAGCCCAAAAGCACCAAAACAGAGACACAACAACAACAACAACAACACAAGTTATGAAACTGGCAAAAATATTTTAAAATAGTTGCACTTACATGAGAAGAGAAAGTTGTCATCTACATTGAGCAAACTCAGGTCTTTTCACAGCTCTGAAAACTCAAAACTTGTGACTTTTCTTCTGCTGCCGTTTGTTTTTACTTCCTTCACAAAAACTCATCAAAAAAGAAAATATATTTCTAAAATCTACTCGTTTGTTAGACCCGCCCAGCGCCTGCTTGTGGTCAAACTGACTGTCAGTCTCTTTTAGTAGCCAACGATGTGTTTTGGGATAAATGGAACTGGCCCAGCTACTGAACTTTCCTGTGTGCAACAAAACAGGGGCGGGCCAAACACCTGTCAATAATCCTCCATAAACTGGTGCAGTTTGTACAGAGCTTGGGCTCGTAGCGGAGTTGAAACTATTCAATCAAGGCTATCAACTGAAGGCTGTATTTCTCTCACTAACAGTGACAAAGTAGCATACGAGGCTGATTAGGGAGGGCCCCATACTCAGGTTCGCCTGTGGAATGTTAGCTCTGCCACTGTGTCCTAGTACCACAGTTTAAGAAACACTGCTCTGCACAGTCAGATTCAGGTGGAACCGATGAACACTGGAGACACATCACAGTTCGATCTAGGTTACAAATAATTGACCTTACTAAATCACTCAAATAACCAAGCGCCACAAGGACAAAAAAAGAAAAAATTTTAATTTCTAATTTAAATCTAGCTCAATGCTATTCAAGATATATGTACTGCAACAAAACAAATATAGTTCAAAAACATTAGCAACACATTGACTACAGCTACTTTAAAGGTTCTAGACCTGATTTTTGCTTTCTTAAAAATGTAAGCAAACTGAAATCTTTTTCTCACTTACCCAAGACGTGCCGGTATGCTAACGGTAGCTAGCCACAATGCTAACCACGACAGATACCCTTACTGTGGAGTTTGATGAGTAAACAGGACATTATTAGATGTAGACAGGATTGTGTGGACTTTATTTCACCTGAATAGATTGATAAACAAGATACAGTAAGTGTGCTAGGAGGAAATTGATTTTAAGTTATTTAGTTAAAAAAAAAAAAACAAGCATAGTCAAGCTTGGTTGCTTCAAGACAAAATGTGCTTAGCTGTGTTGTTTTAAAAGCCCAAACAAAAGACGACCCTGCGCTTCATTAAGGAGCCCGATGGATTGAGTTGCGCGTCCACTGCTTCCTCCAAGGTGAATGGATTAGTTTCCAATAACGTCAGGCCAGCGCCGCACATCACCGCACAGCTCACAACTTCATTACAATCAGCGCGCTCGGCTCGATAACACCTCCTAGTAATGCAGACATCTTCCCACTGCGGAGGAATTAGCAGAGACACAAACAACTTAAATGAATTAATTAAACTCAGCTCCGTAAAAATGATAAATACGGGGCCATTGTTTAGAAATTCATTTACAAGAGAAGTAAAAGCCTCTTGTGCGCTCGCATTGATTAAGATGCAGCGAAGTGACACCGCATGGCCCGCGAGTCATGGGTTAGCAGTACGTAAAGACAATAACATCGGCGAAACGTCACAAGTGAATTATAGGAATTTAGCGCGAGTCCATATCATGTATTTGCAAACTGTTCTTTTGTCAATAAAAAGTCAAAAGCTGCAGCTGAGCATGCTAATATGAATATTGCTACGGTCACTAGCATTCATCATGTGATATTATAGTCGATGTGGATGCAAGCTTTTATCAATTCAAAGTGGTTAGCATTGTTGTGCCAAAAACAAACAATTCTGGCTTCAAAGAACATGTATGTATAACCACGATTTTTATTTAATGGAGGTGTAATGGTGCAAAAATTTCATGACAAGTCAAATAAATGTATTTTTGTATAGCTCAAAATCACAACAACAACAGTCGACTATGAGGACTACCCAAGATTGGTAATTTAGCAAACATGAATAGTAAAAATAAATAAATAAAATAAAATAAACATTCAATAAAACGACAAAAATTCAAATTCTGTTCGATTTTCATTCTGGAAATGTTGGTTTGGCATATTTTGGTACACTTTCTTTTCAGAAAAAGCAGATGAAAAATAAACAGTATTAAGCTCAAAATATTTCAAATAGTCTAAAATATGTTTTATTGAAAAATATTGACCATCAGAGGTGGATCTACAGGGATGGCATGAGGTGGCAGCTGCTATCCCAAATCTTTCTCCTGCCAGTCTGACACATATTTCACTTCTATTTGGCTGTGAAAATAGCTTATTTTAAGCTGGGGCAGCTGATTTTTACACTGCAAACACAATTTCGGTTTTAAATCTGACAACTTCCTTTCATAAATCCTTCGACCCATAGTTAGTATAGACATATATACTGTATTTATATTGGTTACAATTACGAGCTACATACGAAAATAAGAGCTACATTTTTGTTTGCATCTATATTAACTTTTTACCAAAATTTAAGTGATAGATGTGCTTTTTAGATTTAAAATACTTGCACTGTGGATCTGAGTTAGCACATAGCTGGCTATCTCGCAATACGTCTTTAAACTTTTAATATTACATTTTTTCGAAAAGCCGATGGCACTTTACAATTGGGCAATTCTGGAACCAGGAATTGCCCCATTGGTTGCAATGGAGATGTTGAGCTCCATTGCATCCAAAAATACATGTCAATTTTACCCATGTGTCAAAAGATTTATATGAGGAAGTTGACATAATTAAACTTAAATTGTGTTTGCAGTGTGAAAACCACTACTCTAGATTTAAGCAGTTGAATACTTACGAATACTGAGTAAAAAGGTACCATTTCTTTGTTATAATTCAATATGTTCAAAGTTAGCTGTTATTTTGTCCGAAAAGTTATTTTCAGGCAAAATAAGATATATTAGACTGGGCAAGTCCAAACTACAGGCCGGGACTGAATCCTCAGAACTACACTTCTTGTCTCAAATTGCAATGTTTTGTGCATTTTATGCTACTGTGCAACTTTATATAATGTCAGTATCAAGATTTGTGTTTTGTTTATTTTTTTGTAAAAAAAAACTTGTGAATTTTGTATTCTTTGACCTTTTTTCTATGGCCCTCCACCTTGTCTATTGTAACATAGGACCCTTAATGAAAGAAGTTTGGACGCCTCTGTATTAGAGCTAATAATAAAACCAAACACTGTCTCTGAGCCACCACTAAACTCCACTAAAATCACAATATATTTGATGAAGCTGCACGTAGAGAACAAACAGCACACAAAAGGCCTGTGTTCTTTTCAAAAGCTCTTGTTGATTTGTTTATTAGCTCGATATTATCTCCAGTGCCAGCATCTGCAATCACACCCGACCCGAAAATTACACTTCTACAAAGGCTCCTTTATGTCGAGTGTACAAATCAACTAAATGTAAATACGAAATACCAAGATATAGGTGTTAATTTAAATGTAAATGAAGAGATTATTGATTTCATAACAAAAAGGCGGACTGTAATAATGGCTGTTTTGTTAGCGCTCCGATTGTGCCGGAGAGCCACGGGCGCCCATGTAAGACAAAGAGTATTGACTTGTGTTTATTATGTCAGCGCGCATTAATTTGTTGCCTAATATCAGAGCGTGTTATCGGGACGTTGGCAGGCGAGGGAGAGGCGAGGCGGCTGCTGTAAACAAAGCCCAAACAAGCACAGCCAATTTCATGGCATTTGGCAGCGGGATAGGAGAGCCGCGCACACCGCTCGCAGGCGTGAGCAAAAGTCTGTGCGGGAGGCTATGGCGTGCGTGCTGCGTGTGGAGGTCACGTTTGCACCTGTAGTGTCTCGTTACGCCGCTCTGAGCCGGAAAGACAATCAGCAGACGTCTGGGTGAAATTAGTTTTAGTTCATCAAGGTGTTTAGCATATTCAGAGAAAGATCAAGGAGAGATGAGTAATGAAGAGCTTATTGAATGGATCAACTTAATTGGTGTAGAGTTTGGGATGTAACTTCAAAGAACATCTGTTACCATGGTAGTCTGCCATTTTTGCTGCAAGTGTGGTAACCTGATTTTGATTGACTCCTCACTGTGAAGGATGAGGCTCGAGTCACGGAGGTGAACGATTCATTTCCTAAACTGGGAGCGGGGCAACAAATACAGGAAAAAAAAGAGCTTTTTTCATTCAAATGTGCATGTACAAAGAACACAGAGCACCGGTACTCTCCTGGTGTCACCCATGGATGTATTAATAGCGCTGGATTGCGAGTAGCAATAGTGGCAGAACTACAGCGTTGGACCCTAGAAAAATTTCCCCATAGAGCGTCAATGCATTTTTCAGCTCTTCAAACGCTCATGCTCCACTGACACAGCAACAAAGATTCATTTTGAAGGTATTTCTCTAGTTTCACCACATAAACTTTTACAATTTTACAACTTTACAAACAGTGTTTAACCTAGCTCAGGGGTCTGCAACCTTTAACAAGAAAAGAGCCACATTTACCACATTTAAACCAAGTCTAAGTTGACAAGAGCCACAACTGTATTTAGTCCAAAAAAATGTAAGACAGTTAGGTGAATTTCCACAATGTTTGCAAAATGATATTGGTTCAGCCAATATTATGGTTGTGCCTTTAATTGGACATAAAGACTTATTTATTGGCTAGTGTTGATCCAGAAAGTCTCATATTATTATTCAGATTAAGTTGTTAAGTTGTGTCTTGCAATATATGACAAAATGTTTCTTGTTTTGATGCATTTTTAGTCATTACACTGGTATCGGCAAGTATTGGAATCGGTATTGGAACAGAAAAAGCTCAATCAGTTCATTCCTAAAATGTGCATAGTCACAAAATTGATTGAAGACTCATCAGTATGTTTCACTTAGCACTTCTTTTGGTCAATACATTTAGAAATGATACTAAATAACTGCTAATTTAAATTAAACATTTAACCTTTATTTTACCGGAAAGTTCCTTGAGTTAATTCACCAGGCCAAAAGGCACCACTGTACAAGAATGTAAAGTTTTTCTAGTTTAGTTCCTCATTCTCAGTCAAATCAGTCAGATGTCTTTAGAGAGCCGCATGTGGCTTTTGAGCCGCAGGTTGCAGACCCCTGACTTAGCTTAAAGCTGTGCCCTCCCTTTCTCTGCTTCCTACTCTTAGGCCACTATCATTCTGATTGGTCAGAATTGATCACGTTGTAACTTTTCTGACATCATGATAGTGGGGTCCGCTGGCTTGTATTCCGGAAAGAGTGCGGAAGAAAAATATTTTTTGTAGTCAGTGTCAGTGTGCCACTGAGCACAAGCCATTGAAAACAACGAGCCACCATCTTGGACTCATCTTCTAGTTCTAGTTATACTTCTTAGGTGTCACCTCAGACAAAGTGCGTATCGCTTACACAGGTGTGCACTGCCTGACCAGTCACCCCCTCCTACATTCTGTTTGAATGCAGAAGGGTCGAAACTGAAGAGATAGCCAATGATTCGTCGTCCAAAGTTAGGACGATCAATCACAAACGCCCCCAACTTTCCCTCCGCTCCGCAATTTCAAACTTTTTTTCTAACCTCTCAAATATTCAAGATGGCGGACGTAGCTGGTTTTCGGCTCTAGCTTCGGTTTTGAACAATAGGAACGTGTTCAGAGCTTCACATAGGTCACTGCTTCATTGAAAAATCCTCCGCTACATATTTACTATACCAACCGTTTAGCGCGTTGCTGCATCGGGGAATTTCCGGGTTTTCTGTGATGGTTCACTCCGCGGTCGGAAAGCCCGTCCTCGAAATTGAACCCTGGCGCTCTGATCCCAGACCCTACGTCTTGTACAGTGTCTGTCAAAGCGTGTAGGACTGGCTGGTCAGGCAAGGTGTGCACCACATTACACGTACGCACACGTCGCATACTGCCAATGACTTTGGACTCGCGCAGGTCGGGATCGCAGATTTTATTTTATAAGGCAGGTTATGGTGTGATAATAAAGTCTGACTGTGATCTCATATGCTCGCGATAACTGTATATTTAGACATGTCTAGGTTTGTGCCCTTATACGGCTCATTTCTCCATGAGACATGGTGGCACAGGAGTTAGAATAGGGTTTCTCCGGGTGCTCCGGTTTCCAATTACTAATAAAACATGTCCAACATGCCTCCTCTTTCCCCTCCCTAGGACTACAGATAGAAATTTGCTGTAAAGACTAGAAGCAGGTACAAGCATCTTTGCCATTGTGCTTAATGTAATTATACATTGTTTCTATAACATTACTTTTCTGTTCTTGGCATGAAAAGAGTTAAATACTGTACTTCTATCTAGTTTGATTTTTATTGTTTAGGTTTTTCAAGATAAATAATCCACAATCTTTAAAAAAAAGAATATATGTCCATTTGTTAAACATTTTTTTAACTCCTTTGGTAGCTACGCTGGCTTTTTTCTTCTTCACACTTTGCCCTCTATGCAACTTTACACTTGTGCAGTTTTGCTTCAATAGTCACAAAACTCTGCAGACATTCTTTTCCTGGTTATTTTTCTTCATTATCCTCACATCTGCGCAGTCATTAACAAATACCGCTCGCTACCTCTTCCTCATTTATGGGAAAATAACTAAACCACAAACATGTTGCTGTTTTTCTTTCTTTTCCCCGCGCGGTCGTCTGCTGCTGTAGCGCGATCGATTGCCTCTCCCTGAAATGTAGCGCCGCTCGGCCTCACGGGAGACGGGATCAATGGCTACACGCTGCCTCATGCTAGGACACGTCACTGAGTCACACTCCTGTCCTATTGCATCAGCTCAGCCGGCGTGAGGTCCTCCAGACAATCTAACACCTAGCTCCGGTCCACGTCACGTCTTGCTGCCACGCTGGTGCGCTATTCATTAAGTTTAAAAGGCGTTTAAGCTCAAAAAATGGATCTGTCTGAAATGTCGCTATAGGCAAAGTCTTTGATGTGCTGTATTTTCAGATGTGTAGCTTCTCAAAGAACAGGAGACTTCGCACATAGTGTGGTTGGATATAGTGGAAGCGGTCTAGTACTTTAAGACAAAAGGATCCGCCACCGTCAACCGTGCTAAGGTATTTAATTGTGCAACGTTTTGACAGTGATTTCTTCTTCAGACAAAAAAAAAAAAAGCAGGATTACAATTATTTTGACTCGAAGGACATATCCAAACCCAGAGTAGTGTTGAAGGGCCAGACTGCCAACACTGGTAAAAAAAAATGATTATTGCAAACACATTTCTTCGACAGAATATAGAAGACTGGTACAATTAAAAGGTTTCTTTACCATAATAAACTTGCAACATTTTAAGATCAAGCTAAAAGTTTGCAAAAGAAAATCATAGCATTAGTAAGTTATGATTTTAATAGAAAAAAAAAAAACAACAACAACAAAACTCATTAATAATTATTTTTTTCTTAGAATAAAGTTGAAGACATAAAAAAAAACATTTTATAGGTTAGACTTGAAGTTTTAGGAGATTAAAATCTTATTATTGTCAGGAAAACACACAAAAACAATAGATTTTTATATTTGTAGCAAGGTTTCATGATCAAAATTGCAATTTTAATCTCATCAACTTTAAGTTTAATATTGAAAAAAAGCTTTTTATAGCTTTGACTTAATTCTTATAACATTGTAAGATGTTATTGTTGTATCCACTTTTCTTTTTTCTTGTAATAAGAGAGCCGTAATAAGCATTTACCTGACAGTTTCAACAGCAGGAGTTCCGCCTTCGTCAGAGATGACGTGTGGTGTTGTGATGTGTCTCTTGTAGAATATTCCCCGCTTCCTGATCTCATAACCTGAAGCTATTGAGATCAGGAAGCAGAGTACACGACCATCAACAGAGACAAGGTAGCTTTTTCTTTGGCTCACACATGGGATTCACTTCTCCAGAGACCACCAGGCAGGGGCAGGTGTGTCACTCTGACAGATCTGTCAATCTTGGGAAGATTCTACAAGGAACACGTAACAACACCAGACGTCACTTCTGACGAAGGCAGTAGTCCTGCTGCCGAAACTGTCAGGTAAATGAGCACTCAGCTTATTATGACTGTCTTATTACAAGAAAAAGAAAGTTGAAATTGCGAAGTAGACAGAATGAATTTCCCAAATATGAAGTTTATTGTTGTAGCCCAAGTTTTTGTCTCTTAAACTTTGTTATGCATGTCTGTTTCTCAAAGCATGCCAGGGGCCTGATTGAAACAGGTCGTGGGCCACATTTGGCCCACAGGCCGCAGTTTGCCCAGGTCTGGTCTATAGGGTAAACCGTAAAGAAGATGTATGAGAGTACTGGTGAGGAAAGGTTACTCAAACAAATTACACAAGATATACCAACATGCTTGATCTACGTATGAATCCCCTTCAGACATGTTTGTGATGAACAAATAACATTGTTACACAAACTTTCCTAAATTTGCTCCTGTATAAAATATACACATTTGAGAGAAAAAAAAAATCTTGCTTTTTGTGTCATTCTTTGTCAGTGTGTACAGAAAACATGTATATTTGCCCTGTGCTTCCTCTGCAGATAAGCCCGAGATGTTATGCAAGAGAAAAACACTTTGGGCTTGTACAGTCTTTTATTTGCCAACTCCAATTCTAAAATTGGAACCATGCAAAGCAGATTAGCATGGCCTCTGCACAAGGATGCTACACACACTTGGAGAAGAGATGCTCAGTTTTGGGAAGAGCAGGACTGAAGAATGGGGAATGCACATTTATTGGCTTTGATTTACAATCCACTATGAAATAAATAAAAATTGTCCAAAATTCAATATTTTAGTACAACTTTTGTATTGGCTCTGCCTATTTTTTATATTTTTTTTGAGTAATATTAGCCCTCTACTGCATGACTTTTTATTTTAGGAGGAAAAAAATATTCAAGATACTTTTTGAGCGCTTGTGGGTCCCTGACATTATATCAATTATAACATTTGACCCCCCACGCCCCCCCACAAAAATCTGGGTTTGTTGCCTCAGGGCAACAGTGTGCGACGAGGGTACTAAAACACCAAGGTTTTCAATACTGAATGGAATAGGAGAAATAATCTAAAAATGTATCAGAAAAGGTTTTATTCAACATAATACTAAAATTGACCTAAAAAAGAGCCAATTTAGGAGAAATGACGTTCCCACTTGCACCTATATCTACCAGCTCAGGGAGTTGCACTATTAGCCCTGTGTAGATCTCAAAGTTATGTGGAATACCTTCAAAGCTGGATAAAATGAGTATTTTGTATCCCCATTTCTTAGGTTTGGCTGGTAGATATTGCTTGTTCTTATTCTTTCCCTTGAAGGGAACTATCTGTTCATCCACAGCCAGCTTCTCACTCATTGGGATGGATTGCAATTTTGAAATAAGATGGTCTACCAGTGGTCAGATTTTGTAAAGTGGATCTGGACTTCCTGCAAGTATTGCCTCATTGTCGTTGAAGTGGAGAGCTTTCTTGATGGCCTCCCATCTGTTCAGACTCATGGTATCAGCTACTTGATGCACCCGAGAGGCCTTGGACCAAAACATCCGAGTGACTGGTAACCCAAACAGTGACATGTAGACTACAGTACCTATGAACTGTTCAAGTTCTTTAGTGCTGAGTTTTAAAGGTCTGCTTGGGTTGTTTAGTTTAGTTTAGTTTATTAGTTTATTTAACAGGGACAGTGTGCAAAAACATTGAAGATGCTTTGCACCAGATTTTAGCCGTAGCTAGTTTCCATCTGCAGTCCCTGAGCAGGTGAGATATACAAAATTTAACAACAACAACAACAGTCAACCTGTAGAGCATACAGGTTTGACTGCTCTGTGATCACTGACAGGATATTTTCTGAAAAAAACATCTTGAAGTAATCTTCTGATCTCGGAAGGCTTCCTTGCCATTCAGGATAGTCGGGGAAGTTGGCATTATGGGGTGTTCTCCAGCCATTGTCTTCCTCTGGTTCAAACACCTCATCCTCATCCTCATTTCATCCCAACACACACACACCAACACACATCTTACAGAACCCTGACTGACCCCTGACCTACACTGAGTGTCAAACCTGATTCAGGGAGCCACTCTTCTCCACTATCACTCTCGTCCTCAAGCTCACTGTCTTCACTGTCGGATGGAACTTCACTACCATGTTCATTCTTGGACCCATAAAATGTTTTTATGTCCATTTCCTACAAGCAATAATACTCATTATTCACTCCAACACATCTCTTCTTGAGCACTATTTTTCCCAACAAAAGTGCTACATCTGCATGATGTTGCCCTAGGGCAACATACCTAAAACACAGTATTAGCATAAACATACAAGTAAAAATTATATGTAAACAATCAAATGTGCATCTTGACATATTTCTGGACATTAAAATATTTTTTGTATCAAATTATTCCAATTTAACCCAGAGAAAAGTGTTGTTTATCTTACCGTTACCTAGCACTGTGTCACATGTGACTTTGCTTCCAGAAATGACTGCTTCAGACTCAGTCAAATGTGCACACCCACTTCAGCCTCTGATTTTATTGGATAGAAACATGTCTGCTAACATTATAAAAAAACAAAAATAAAAAAAAACTTAAGGGCCAGTGTCCAAGCCAAAAAGTGGTTTGTTGCCTAAAAGCAACACTATGCGGTAGAGGGTTAGGTCTTTAAAACAATTTTTTACCTCAATTACCTTCAGCTTTTGCAGAGGAATGGTCAAAACCCAAAATACGTATGCCAAATCTAGTGTCATTCAGGTCTCAGCTGTCAACACCAGCTTTACCAATCCATATAACCATGGAAGAAATGTTTGGTGGAAATTAGATTCCGTTTTTTGTTTTTGGTTGGAGAAAATTCTCACTTCTGATTAGAACCTCTGAGTCATCAGAAGCTAAAACTACAGGGTTGCAGCTTTAAAAAGACTCCAGACATTTGCTTGTGCTCTAAAAAGTTTAGAAACTGTTTTAGTTTGAATTTTAGGGTGCACTCACACTGGCATAACCGAACCGTGCGCAAACCCTCTGGTGCGGTTGGAAGAGGTGGGTCTGAGCACGATACGGTTACTCATGTACACGTGGTTACTCATAAACTCAGCTCCAAACTTCGTGGATATGCTCTTACTTTGAATTAGCTCTATGACCAGAGAGAAAAGTTGTGAAGTCTCGTCTCTGTTGCTTTTGCTGCCACGTGATTTTTCCTGACGAAGGTGCGCGCATGACCGCACAACTCACGTCTGCCTCATTATAGTAAACATATGACGCCATGGATCTGTTAAAATATCTAGATAGGACATTGGTAGCTACAAATCTTACCTTTTTTCTTTGCATTGCAACTTTTTCCCAGTTCAAAAGTCTACAGTTTATTAAAAATAGCTTTTTAATCTTTAGCTAAGGCTACAGCTCTGCTTCGCTCTAGCAAACTCCCGCTCTGATTGGTCAGCGTGGGTAACGTTTTACTGGGGCCTGCACAACTCTCGCACGTCCGGTGAGAGAAAGAACAACTGTGCATTTTCGGTAACAGAGGTCAGCTGAATCCAAGCTAGTTATCCAAGCTACAATGCGCGACTGAGCGCAGCCATTGACGCAAAGCCGCAGCCATCTTTTGTGGATCGATTTGCTAGTGCAGGAGTGAGTGCAGGCTGTAAAACTTTCTGCAGTCGGGCTTAAGCACAGCAAGTGTGAGTGAAAAAAGGACGGAATTAGACCTCATCAAAACAAGCAAACTACTTTCAAATACCTTCACAAAAAAGTTTCCCTTTGCCAACTGATATGACGCAGAGTTTTTTAGAGAAAATATTCATGTGTGAGCTTCATTGACATTCCACTCATTACCAGTGATCTATAGTTTTTGGTTGATTCCTAGAAGGCAGAATTCTTTTTTTATTTATTTCCTTTTTATTAGTTTGAAATTATCCTAGCCTTTTGAGTTTGAGACAAAAACACAGACATTCTCTCAAGGTTAAATTTCTCAAGTTTGCAACATGTCATCATTGATTAATCCGCTTCTTTTACTGATATGTGAATAGTTTCCCGAGGCAATAAAAAGTGGCTGTCAATGGAGATCTGCACTTTTCACTGGAGAAAGCAAAGACTCATGACTCAGCAGTTCTCCGCCTCTTTGTTCCTGTCATTTGTTCAGCTTCCATAGCCAGGTACAATAGAGTGAAAGTGGCAGAAGGGCACCATCTATTATAAAGTATGTTTCCATGGCGACAAGGAGCTGAAGGGGAAAAGGTGTCAGTGTTTTGGGGAAGTCTGTTGGGACAGTTAGCAGATGTAAGGGTCACCGTAGCATAGATTGTCTCCCAGTGGTATCAGAGGTGTTGTTTGTGTCATTTTGCCCTGCGGCTAGGAAAAAATTACAACTCAAAATCTAAAATACACACTGATTGCCTTTTCATGAGGTTGTAAAGAACTTTGGCTTCCTTATAAGGAGATCATGGGTTCGACTCCAGGGTTGGACTAAATCAAAATCTGATCTTTCTGGGTGAACTTCACATGTTCTGTGTATAGGTAGCAATTTGAAAAGTGACATCAAGGGTAGTGATGGGATTTTCGGATTCAAATCATTATGATTCTTTCATCTCAAAGAGTTGTTCAAAAATCCAATCCACCTCATTCCACCCTAATTATATAAGTGCCTATTGTAATACACCAAAGAACAAACTCTCCCTCTCTCTTCTTCTCTCTTCCACCATGACTTATATTTATGGAGAAATTATAGTAAGGACAGACATGTCTATTTGTAATGTTAATGCGCACATGCTAGACAATATGCATCACATCACTAGTCAAGGGTTTAGCAGTACAGTGACGTATGGATAGGGCTGGACACCGAAAAATGGTTCCTGAAACGTTCGGGAAATACTGGAACCAAAATATGACGCACTTTCTGTGCCAATTTTCAGTTCCCTGGCTTTAAATCTTTGTGTCAACAAGCATACAAAGAAACATACTGTATGTTCCCTACAATGACAGAACTACGCTCTACAATCAACAAAAACACCACATAGCCTGTGCCAAATGCGCACTCTACAATGTCGCTGCACTTCTCATTAAGTTTTCCGAAACCAACTGCATAACATTAGAATAGCTAGGCTAGCAGGACAATTCACATCTCACTTCTCCCAAACAGACAGTGCGTCCTGCAGCTGCAAGTGTCACAAACAAACTGCAATGTGTCGGCTTACCTTCTGAAATAGGAGAAACAAAGAAACAACTGGTCTATTTTCAATTAAAGCACAGTCTCAGGTGCGATCCTTTCTGTCAAAAGTCTGCGTGTTGAGCTTCATAAATCTTTGTGATCAAATCAAAGTCTGAAGCTTACGCAGAAGAATGTCGCCAAACACAAAATATATTCCAAACTTTGCTGTAACATCCTTCTCTTTGTCACAGCAGTTGAAAGCAGAATCTTAAATGTGAACCGCTGTGGTGCGCGTCTGTTCATTCATTCATTCATTTTCTACCGCTTAATCGCGGGTGACTGGAGCCTATCCCAGTGACTTTGGGCCTTAGGCGGGGAACACCCTGGACAGTGGCCAACTTGCCGCAGGGTTAGACAGACAACCATTCACTCTCTCAGGGAAATTTACAGTGATGCCCAATTAACCTAAACATGCATGTTTTTGGTGGGGGGAGGAAACCGGAGTACCCGGAGAAAACCCACGGTGACACGGGGAGAACATGCAAACTCCACCCAGAGAGATCGTGAGATGTTGATATGGTCGACCGGAGTCGAACCACGACCTTATGGGAAGCCACTTGGCTACCGTGCACCCCTGCGTGTCTGTACTGCAGCCAAATAAGTCAGAGTAAGAAATATATACAACCCAGTCTTCTTCATTTCTCCTTTTGTCTCCAGGTAAAGAGAGAGGTAAAAAAAGTTTTAGTGTCAAAAGCAGAAGACTTGTGTTGGATCTAACTAAAGCAAACACAGAGCATGGATTACATTTGTAAGGACTGACATAAAACTTCAAAAACATCCCACGTGATCTCAATTTTGTGTGTTTGCTATAAATATGACATGATTTAATGTTCTGCATCACAATCACATGAATGGAGAAGTCACTAAAAGTTTAAGAATGGCAACAGTGCCAATTTTTACTAACTGCCGTACACACACAAAATTTACTCAAACGGACTAAAGGACATTTTATTTATGCGTAGTAGGGTAATGAGTTGAACTTTGTGTGATCAAAGAGAAATGTAGGAGAAACAGAAGTGTTTTTTCTGCTTTTCTGCCACCGTTTACTTGATTTTCTCTTTTAACATGTTACATTCAAACTCAGTCTTTAGCAATAGTTTTTGTTGCCTATATTTATTATCAGTCTCTGTCAGCTTTTTTTTTATTTTAGTAATGTTTTGAGTTCTTACAAGCTAAATTGTAATTTGTCTGCATTGACTTCCTCTCATTTTTGCCACTTACTGCTGACATTTTGTGTTTTCCTCTGTATAATGTACAAAAAAAAAAAATTATCATGGCCTCATCACAATCTCAAACACTTCCTCTGTCGTCACTAGACCTATGGCACGCAACTTCTGCTAGCGAACATGTCAGCTATTATCTGCAGCTTGTCCTGGCTCGGGGTGTTTTTGACAAGGTCATAACCGGCGACTGCAAGGCATGCTGGGAAGAGCAAACAGCGCGCAGTAATTGATTTAAAGTGCCATGCAGGCGGAGGCTCCCACACCCTGTGCTGATTTATTACCTATCTGTGCATTTGTGAACATGGCTCGCAGCTGTGGGTGCATAAGCGTTTGAAATATGGAACCCGGCTCGAGGCAGGGGAACGCGGATAAGCACGTCTCTGGGGCGGAGCCAAGATAGCACGGGCATAAATACAGTTTAAGTCCTCATTAAGAGTGGAGTAAACGCGTGATGGAGGCTTTATGGGAATGTATGCACCTTTAATTTGACTATAATTGGGGGCCATTAGTGAAGGTAGAAATCAGCCAAGGAGATGTGCAACAAGCTGGAAGTTGTGTTTATAAACAGAGGTGGGACCAAGTCATTGTTTTGCAGACCCAAGGCTCTAGTTTTTGGCTTCAAGAGTCATATCCAAAGTGAAGAAAGACAAGCGCAGATGTAGCCAATAATGTGCCAGGGCTAACCAACTCTAGGGCTGGCATAATCAAAAACTTATCAGTGTTCTTTTGTGATATCTGCTGCGTTTCTTGTTGCAAAACCAGCGTCTCCGCTCCAACTACGCACACGACTGCTCAACTTTTTAACTTGTTTTCAGACCATGCTCATAGTTAAACAATTTATGCCAAGGGTGCGTAGTGACTGGGGAGTGCCAACCAATGTTGACAAAGCTTCGTCATCAAACAAGCTTGATTTATATCCCAAGTTTTTCAGACAGTCTTTGTGAATTCAAACTCAAGAGAATCCATCTGGGCTCCCACCAGCCAATTGCTTTGAAGTCCGAACCTGTGGTTTATCGGCCCAATCTCCGAGGTGAAGGGGGTTGCTAGCAAAGACGGCAGCAAGTAGCGCATTAATCAAGCAAAACAAAAAATGGCTGCTCCTATCGATGTACGTGATTCTGCAGATACAGAGTAGTTCCTTTTGGAAGAAGAACAGAGGTGTCTTTAGGGATGGGATGAGACTGAATTTTCAGGTGGCGAGACAAGCCACGAGATTAGGTCTACGAGATCAAAACGAGACAAGATAATTTTCATTGTTTGAATTTGGAATTTTAACAAAGCAAATTACAAAATTTGGTTGTTATTTATATTTAATTTACATTATCATGTCTATAATGGTATTTTTATTTTTTAAGTGCTATGACTTTGGCTGAACTCTGGCTTAGGCTCCGCCCCCTTTCTCTTCCCCTTTGCTGCTGCAGACTATGTTTAAGTGTGAAAAAACATTGCGCTGTTCTCGCGATGACTGTATTTTTTGGGGCGCATTTTTACATTGTTTAGGACCAATTATCTCAATAATTGCCCTATGATTATGAAATAAAAACTGAGACAGAGTTTCTACTGTTTCCTGCCCGATAATGTGCGGTACAAGTCTACATGTGGAGACGTTTTATTACAGCTGCTCAAAGATACGCAACTGAACTCTTTGTGAACATTCCCAAGGCCGCAAGACTGTGCTACGAGATCTCGACCCATCCCTAGTGTCAATGTGTGACATTTGTTCTATCCCACACGTACATGGGAGAGATTATGATTCGTTGCTGTGACTGGTGAAGAACAAGCGAAGAAGTATTTCATTCAATATCCTAACTTTAACCCAAAGCTTTCAGCAAGAGACGTTCCAGATGGATAATGCAGAAGAACTCAAATAGTATTTTAGCACAGCCATCTGACATGGGCCAAGTTATATGCAACATGAATTCCTCTTTATGTTTCAAAGTAATCATTTCCTTATGTTAAAGACAGATATTTCTGGTCCTAATAGAAGATTATTATACAGTACATAACATCATAAATCTGGGGAATTGTGACAATATTTTCACCTCTAACAGAACTCCAGCAGTGTCTTAACACAAAAGTGTTATAGGATAGGATTAAAAACTTTGCAACATACATGTCTTAAAGCTTCCACTTCACTTCACATAACGGAACAAAGCATTTCTGACAAAAGCTTCAAACATGACTTAAAAACTCACTGGAAATTAGCATAATATAGGATTTTTAACAACTTCTAACTTCTGTGACTCCAGCCGATATTCATTTCATTTCCGCAGATAAACCGACACGTTCCCTTCTCACATCTGTCAAGGATTTCTTTTATTAATTCATAGCTCATGTTTTGCGAGTGCGGCTGCCGATGCTGATCTATAGGAAACCAGCTCCGGCGCATTTCTCCAGTGTAGGTGCGCTGTTTACTGACCTCCGGCGGTCCCATTCACGCCGACTCAAAGCGTGTATATGGCTCGGGCACGCCGGATGCTGATTGGCTGCCGCTGCTGACCTTGAGCGAGGTGAGGCGGCTGAGATGATGCACAGAGCGACGCATTGAGATTCGGTGGAGTGGAAACGTATAATTATGCAGGTAAATGGTCAAAGAAGGGCTGTTTGTCACATGAAAAGTCTGTTACTATTGCTTAAAGGGAATAAATCTACTTTTTTGAGTTTTTATACATGTTTGATCAGTGTTCTTTCATTAGTTTACTCAAAGTTGTACGGGGTTGATTCCTTCACGTCTGAGAAAGCTCATACGTGGCCATACCTGCTTGTCGTGGCCATACCTGCTTGTCAAAGCCTGATCCGTCAGATCTCAGAAGCTAAGCAAGAAAGGGCCTGGTTAGTACTTGGATGGGAGACCGTTAGAACACCAGGTGCCACCACAGTGGGACGACAGGAGTAGCTTGTTGTTGTGTCCTGGCAAGACACTTAACCCACACTGCCTCAGTGTCTGCGTACACTGGGTGAGTGGATGCTAGATGTAAAGCGCTTTGAGTGCCTGGAAAGGTAGAAAAGCGCTATATAAATAGACCATTTACCATTTTATACTGTATATTTTAGCTCTTTTTGCTTGAATTGGCTGTTTATTGGGTTAAAGTGGTGCTATATTTTAACATTAAGCACACAAAATGTTTAAAGTTTTGGTTGCCTGACAAGCCCAGACACTCTAATTCTGTTCGAATGCAGAAGGTCTGGAACCAAAGACAGAGCCAATCACTTAATTGTCCAAAATTAGGACGATTCAACCTCAAACGGCCGCTCCCCTCCCCCACACTTCGGCAATTTTAAAACATTCAATGTGGCAGACGTAACTGGTAGATAGTTTTTTCAACTTTTGCTTCGGTTTTGAACAATTAGGAATGTATCAGTTCCTTATGACCTGAGCTGCAATGAAGCAGAGCCGTCATATTGAAAAAAAAAAATCCTTACGCTACATATTCACAATAACATTCGGCTTAGCGTGTCGCTTGTTTCGGTGGAATATGATTTGGTGATCGGTTGACTCAGCACATGTAAAGCTCAGTCTCAAAATTGAAACCCAGTACTCTGATTCCAGACCCTCAAGTCTTTCGCTCCGTCCAAATTCACCAAATGTACTCCACTAGCTATTTAAGTCAAAACCGGATGGCGTCACCACACGCCATGTTAAGAGCTGTTGAATTGAGCAATTGGGAAGTAGGAGTTAGAACCTAGGAGTCTCTATGCTAACTACCTTGTTTCTTTAGCATAGGAACCTCTGATGGTAACTTACTGCCGGTAAGGAGCTAGTTAGTAGATATCCCACAATGCACTGCACAGATCGCTCCGCAAATGAATAAGCATTTATGACAGTATTTGATCTGTGAATGATGAGTTTGTAATGAATGAAGTTTTACTGCCTCAGACTTTAGACACACAATACATAAAACAAACTTTATAAAGTTTGAAAATATAAGGTTTTAGTGCCACATCACCTTCACTAAATGTATTGCCGCATCTCTCAACACTATTTAAGTGCAAAGAAACAAAACTTAAAGGCACAGGGAAAATGTGAAACGCGCTGCTGCTCCAGGCAAAGCAAAGCAAGAATTATTTACTGGAATGTATGTGTTTTCTCTCACAGACTGGTGAGGGTGAGTCTGTTATATTTATTCTGACCTGTCCTATGCATATATAGGCCTAGCTGTATGTGCTGAAAAGTGTTGTTGAAGCTTCGGTTTAAACTTTTCACAAAGATGGCTCAGTCTGAGGTTTATTGCAGTATTTTTATTAAACAGCAGCAGATTCATGTACAATGCGTTGTTTCTGTAACTGTCATGTCATTCAAATCAGCGCAGTAGGTGCGCATTTTGTAGTCGCTGGTGGATGTTGTAGTTTTTCATAAACAGCTCTAGAGTCGCGTCATTCCCTCGCTGTTTCCCGCCGCTGGTTAGGACGTTTGGAATCACCAAACAGAGCTAAGGCTTCTTCTCTCAGCTCTCTAGTGCTCTTACTGACTTGTAACAACCTCCACTAATAAGGAGCTAGAGGCTAGTGGAGCTCGCAGCTACATAATAGCACTATCCAGAACCAGGGTTTGTAATGTTGTCTGACAAACCGTGTAGGGTAGGTCTATTCAACTTAAGGCCGGGTGCAAAATTGGCCGTCCAGAGATTTTGGCCCTCAACCCATTCCTCCAAATATTGAAAATATACATAATTTTCTTGTTTCAGGATTTTTTTGTGGGTTTACCTTAGATCTGATTAGTTTTGGTGTAACTTTGCTTTTGGATATGACCTGTTTTGCCTAATACTAGTTTAATGTTGGCTCAGTGCTGCTTTTGTAAAGCAATACAAATGTAACAGGCTGTATAAGTAGTTGCTAACAATACGGAAACAGATTTTGTACAATGTATAATTTTGCACAAACCAAATTTTTGCAAATTTTTCAATGTTATGCATTATTGCCCCGATGCCAAGGTTCTCAGAAAAATCTGTCCTCAGAAATATTAAGTTGAAATGGCTGGTTCAGGGACTGGTTTTCAGGCAATGTTTTTTGGCAACGTACCAGTGATTGGAGACTCTTGATTTAACCTTTTGGTGCCAAAGTAGAAATTCTGTCATTCCAGGCTCTACCTCTCTCAGTTTCGAAGTTTCTTTATGTAAATGCAAGATTCATCGCTGCACCACGGCTTGTATAAATAAAACACTGAGAGAGATAAGTGTGGATTGTTGAGATCAAGTTTATAGACTCTTATTTACTGGACTGGATTTCAAAGTAAAATCCTGGCTGTGTATAATCTGAACTGAGTTCTAGATTAATCAGTCTAGGTGAAAATGGAACTTTATGGTATTATTTGAATCTGATTAGTCGAAGCGTTTGAACTCAGAAGAAGTCGAGAAGTTATGTTTTTTGTTAAAAACAGTCGAGAGAAAAGCATAAAGCATCTTTCCCGGTCTAAAAATGCACAAATTTTTGTGTGCTAATTTAAATTTTTTTGGTTTGAATGTGCACTTTCACGCATATTGCAATATAGTGTGTTGTGATTGGTTAGCTGCTGTGTTGTGATTGGTCCATCTCCTCCTTTGACCCATGAATGATAGAAACAACAAGTCACACAGACCACAATCATGAACACACATGTTTATGCTCTACTTCCTGTGATTCGGGCTGGACCAAAATGCAGTGATTGGTTAAAGCCAACATGTTCATGTTCATACGGCCTACAATTTTGTTACATATTAAATAATCACCAAATTTCTTAAAAATCCTTAATGTGCGGCAGGCTTTATTCACAAATTCCAAAATTGTACTGCATTATCAGACTTAATATCAGTTTAAGTATCTTGCAGTAGGTCCTGTGTCAGTTTCACATTATATTAAGTAGCCTAGTCCCATTCCCGATTGAAACAACATGAATCAGTTTTCAGAAATCCAATTGCCACATGTGGTCCTAACCGAATGTAGGTCGTATTCAAAAATGCAACTGAGCATGCACACGAAGCAAAGACATTTTGAACAAAAAAGTGCCCTGCCCAAAGTTGCAACCTATTTACAATAAACATTATTAAGAATATTTACATAATTTAACATAATGCAGCCTGAATCGGAAGTGGATCTAACACAGCAACAGCAAACCAGAGCAAATTAGTCAGCAGAAAACCAAACGGAGTCTGTTTTATTAGCGAAGTCTGATTTCTTGTGCGATGGACTGGAGCCTGTTCGAGCAGAGGACAGTGCACATCGTCGGTCGTGTCCAGGGGCCCTCGAGGTCACGCTAACGATCTCGCTCTCTCGGGAGTCCTGCCTTTGTTTTCTTATCGTTCTGCAATGAACTGTACAACTGCAGCCAGCGGAGTCTGAGATCTGTCGAAGAGTGACCTGCTGCAAGGACAGAGGAGAGGTGAGAAGGGTCTGTTCGCTGAAGATCAAAGTGGTGTAGAGAAAGAAAGGTAGAAGAAAGGAAGGTTTTGATTTGAAAGGACCTACATTACAGAAATTATAAACATGTTAAATGTTGTTTACAGCAGTCTATGCTTTGCTCACTTAGTGCTTTCTGACCTTTCAAATTCATTATAATATGTTAAGAAAAGCAACTTTTAGAACACAAGCTTAGCCCATGTCTCGTGATTCATTATGGCCATGTCTTTGAATCAATGGCAGGCTCATTAGGGCATGGCTCCAGTTTTCTAACTGCATCCGATCAATTTGCAATCCTCCAAACATGCTCTCGTGTGCTCTTCTCACATGTGATCACGGGCCAGTTCGGACCACATGACTGCACTGTCACACTTTTAACCCTCTTTTTCAAACATTGTTGGCCGACTGTTTAGCTTTTGTTAATGCTAGAGCTATGATTTTTTTGATTATTTTTTGTTTTTGTTTGCTACTGCTTTGGAATACCACAAAAAAATAGTTGCCACTCTTAAGACTCTAAGGCAAGCCTATTCAACTGAAGGTCCAGCAGCCAAATCGACCCTCCAGAGATTGGATTCAGTCCCCTAACCATTTTCCTAATACTGCCTAAATATAAAACCATTTATCTTTTTCCAGGGTTACTTTTGGGCTGCCACCATAGCAACGTGTTTTCATGGATTGCGTAAAATAGCACGCCATGACTTCTGCCTGTTTTGGCGTGCAATTACACCCCTGTTTTTTCTGGCGTGGTCTGGACACGCGATGTGGTTGACAACAAACATAA
Organism: Mugilogobius chulae; assembly: GCA_038363315.1. Lineage (NCBI taxonomy): Eukaryota > Metazoa > Chordata > Actinopteri > Gobiiformes > Gobiidae > Mugilogobius > Mugilogobius chulae. Next base: position 4,946,169 of record CM076397.1, on the reverse strand, counting down.
GGTTTTTCAAGGGATTAACAACTTAGGTCTGAAGTTGCAAAAATGTGTAAGTTTAGGTCTGAGGCTTGGAGTTAATTACATTTAGGATTAGGATTGTGTTAGTATTCATGAATAATAACATGTCTTAACATTCACCATTGAAATGAAATAGGACAGAAACGCGTCAAATACACACGTAAAAGGTTGCGTTCATATGACACGCTGTTTACAATAGCGTGGTATTGACACGCTTAGCCATGAGAACAGGCTGACCACTTTTTTTTTTTTGCAGTTCTGATTTGGCTACTACTGATTCAGACTAGTAAAGTAAGTAGTCGACTAAATTGTTTATTTGTGGTTTTGGAAACTCTGCAAAGCAAGATTAAACTAACATGCTATAACATTCGTTTTTACCATTTAAAAAAAGCAAAAGCTATTTTTGTGTATCCCCAAATTCAAAAACTTAGCAGTCAGGAAGACTAAGTTGAAAAGCCCTGCCTAAGGACCGAAATAAATGTTCACTTACAAAAACCTTCATAAAAACATTATCATTTCATCTCGTTTTCAGACTTTCTTCAGCTCTTTCCAAAGATCTAACACTGTCCTGTCACAAATATGTCTTTTAAGATTTATGATGCTTTCATGAAGTTTTCTTAAGTTGACCTTTATGTCCTTGGGGTCCAGTGTGACTTTTTAAATGGAAGTCTGAGAGTTAATAAAACTAGAGTGTTTTGAACTAAAAATTGTGATTCGAGAAAAAAAAAAAAAAAAGACTGTGTTTTTGAACCTCATTGTGTGTTTGTTGTTTGTATTCATATTACTAGGATTTTGTGAAGAGAAGATGATGGAGAGCAGAGACCATGATGGACAGAAGATGGTAGAACACTGAGTACATATTAAGAAGAGTGCGTGTGGAGGAGAAGATATCCACCTGAGTGCGTATATAAAGTACAGAACTGGATTTATTGTATTTATTATAGTTTGTTTTGCTATTTGACTTAAAGTTAGTACAATCTGCCGTTTTCCCGCTCACATAATTGATTAAAGAAACAGTAATATTTGTGAAATTTACCTTGAAATCATCTTGCAATCTTCACTTTGGGAAAGGCAATACCCCCAAAGCTGAAGACAATGCAAGATTACTTCAACATGGATACATTTAAGCAACCTAATGATATGAAAACACAATCATAACATCATTACAAACTCAGAAAACTACATTTACCAATACGTATGTCCCTTTTAGACCCCAGTTCTCCAATTAGACCAAAAACACAATACAAAACAAATATTAAGGCAGGTTTTCAATGATCTGTTACTAAACCCATTTTCAAGTATTCTTCCCAACACGGTCTATTCCCATTTCAAAACCGGCGAATGGATAGAAGAAGCAGGTATGTGTGTGACATGTGATCAGTGGAGCTAAAAGCCTGTCGGAGTTATTGTGTGAGGAATCAGAGCTGTGTTGTTATGAAGAGAAATGGATCAGCGTTAGATTGGAACCACAGCTCCTCCCAATGGTGCTGTGGGGAACTACAGGCTTAAGACAGAGAAACAGAATTCATGTTAAACGAAGAATTATCTAATCTAAGGTGAATTTAATACTGTTTAATGATTTGTGCATGTATTTAGTGACAATCTCTAACATTTGTAGATCTATAAGAAGCATTTTGTTCATTGTAAAACACTAAATTGATCTAAAACGGCTTAAAAATGGGTCTATTAACTTCCTGTTTAAACTGGAGTGATAAGTTCTGCCTCTTAACTGTGATGAATCCTACAAGGGAATCTGAATGTTTTTGAATAATCGCCAGTAAATATAACCAATGTGGTTTAGTGATATTGAATTTTATGAGTTTTCGAACATGAGCTGCAAATCATTCAAAGTGCGCAAATAACTCAAGTACAACACTGAGTAAAATATAGATGAAAGACAGTGTTAGAACATGATCGCAAACTCAAAGAAAGTGTTTTTTTATATAGTACGATCCTTTTTTGGACTTTTACATGATAAGCACCTGATACTTTCTGCAACTTTTAGCAATAAACAAATGTTGGTGTATTATAATGGATAATTATGATTCTATAGGACTTGCATTATTCATTCCACTTCACTGTACCACACGGACTCTCATAATTTCTTGAGAATTCATCTGCAAGAATTCACTAACTTATTTCAAACTACCAAAAGAAATGGGAAGATTGGGATTACCAAATCATTGTATTATCAAACAGCACATTCAAAGAAATATTATCGGTAACACTTTAAAGTACCGCCCGCTAGTTAATAGGTAACTACGGGGGTACTTACTGGTACTTACTGGTACTTCTGGTGTTAGTACCAGTGGTAGTTACTGGTAACTACAGTGGTACTTGTAGTGGTACTTAGAGTCACAAGTACTGGTAACTAAAGTGGCAGTTACCAGTATATTTAGTATTAACTACAGTGGTAGTTACTAGTACTTAATTGACAGTTAACTAAAATAGCGCCCACTAGTTAATAGGTAACTACGGGGGTACTTACTGGTACTTCTGGTGTTAGTACCAGTGGTACTTACTAGTAATACAGTGGTACTTGTAGTGGTACTTACAGTCACAAGTACTGGTCACTAAAGTGACAGTTACCGGCTAGTTAAGTATTAATTATAGTGATAGTTACTGGTACTTTTGTGGAGTGATAATTAGGGATTATGTGGCATCATTTGTACTAATTAGTGGTAACTTATAACGGGTACCTCTAGTGATACTTAATTGTGTACTTGGTGTTCTATTTGTGATGCTACACAAACAAGGTAAAGACTGTTATGACACAAGTTTATTACTGCAAATATGTGTATAATACAGATTATGATAAAAATCAAACACTGGGGCAATCTAATACAAAGAGACACCTCTTTATTATGCTCACCTGCCACAACAGATATGAAACTACACTAACAATTTACAAAATGTTTATCAATAACCCCTAAATAATTTGCATACTTACAGCTGGTTGAGCTTTAAACAATAGTTACTAGTAAATAATGTATTGAGCACTAGCTAAATCTACAGTAAAAGGTTGGTAGTGTTCCATAAAAAAAAAAAAATCTGACAATGGTCTTCTTGTACAGTTTATACAGTGGTACTTCACTTGGTAGTCTACTTCATTAATTAACTGTTAATTAACACTGACTCTCTCTTTAAAGTCTCTCTGGTACTTCACTCTCAGTCTACTATCTAATTTGATAGCTAACAAGAAGAGGTCGTATTTAAAGTGGAACAAGGTGGTACTTTCACTGTCAGTTCTATAGCAATTGATAGCTCCTAACACTGGACGCGGGTCATTTTATGGACAATGGTACTTCAACGGAGTTACTACAGAATTGATGCCACGGGTATGGTTTACACATGTCCTGAGCGGAGTCGAACGCCAGGGTCTCCCACGCGGGTCAACCTGACAAACGCATTGAGCTAAGGGAACGCTCCTTGGCCCAGTTTGTTTGTGGGTTCCTATACCTGAGGGAGTGAGTTTACTATAGTAACTGTCAGTGAAGTACCACTTGTCCACTTTAAAATGAAACGACCGCTGTCAGTGTTAAGTTAGCTATTCAATTACTATAGTAAATACGTGAACTACCACTGTAGTTCATACTAAATATACAAAGTAACTATCACTTTAGTTACCAAGTACTTGTGACTCTAAGTATCACTATAAGTACCATGTAGTTACCAGTAATTACCGGCTATGGTACTAACAACCAGAAGTACCAATAAAGTACCAGTAAGTACCCCGTAGTTACTATTAACTAGCGGGCGGCTATTTAAAGTGTTACATATTATCAATAGATGACAGGAAATTGCAACCAAAGAATTAAAGAAGAGTATTGTGAACATATTCCACTCAATACTTTAATTACCATTTAAGGTAGTGATGTAAAAAAATAGAAAATATGTATGGAAACAAGTATTTAGGGAGCAAAAAATAAACAAATGTAACTCGCTTAGACAAATTATAGTGATCCTGAATTTCTACCAAATAAACTGGATCAATCTGTTCATAAAAATGGAATTTCAGAGGACTATCTATAGTTGGTCACTTCTAGAAGAATCAGAAATGAAATCATTTGAACAGGTTTCCGAAAAGTTTGCAATACCTAACTCCATCTTTTTTATATATTTTCAACTTCGTAGATACATCTTGATTCATTAAGAAAAAGAACATTGAAGAGAGAAGCATATAGTGATTTTAGGCAGAAGCGCATTTTTGAACTGAAACAAACGTAGCGGTGCCAAAGGACACGCTTTAGACTAAGTTATGCATGCATTTATGTGCTTTTGAAATAATAAAAGCACTGTCTTGAATCAGTTCGAATACCCAAACAAGGAAAATAATCTATGTCTATGTAAATCGAGGTAAAATTGGTCAAAATGCTTCAAATTAGATTTAAATCCTAATATCAAGCATCTTTAACTTGTCTTGATTTTTTTTTTTTTTGCATGTTTTGATAAGGTTAAACAAAATGTAATTGAAAAAAAAAATAAAAAATCATGATTATATCTTTTCCCAGATCACCCAGCCGACATCAGGTTTTGGTAAAAGTACGTGGTCCAGGGATACCCCAAATGGAAAGCTCTGCACCACGGCCAATCTGTAATCCAGAATCTAACTTATGAAAAAACACTTCAGGAACATTTTATTATCCGTATAGGAAATGTCACACAGATCTGCAGAACCAAATAAAAAAAAAATGATTGTAGTTCTAAATATTACCCCACAAATAACCAATTTACAGTTTATTTGACTGAAACACGAGAGTGGTGCTGTGTCTCTCTCCTGAGAGACTTTATATGTGGGACCAAATCAGATAATACAGTTGCCGGAATGAGAGTTCCTGGATCTTATTCCGGCTCAAATTGTTTGTGACCCAACTGCTATTGTTTTAACCTTGTATTGCTTGTACAGCGTTTAAAGTAAACTAGAACTTAATCCCTAAACCTTCCATTGATTTCTCCCTTTTATTCGGTTGTTTTAAGTTATTACAATGCATCATGTAACAAATATTATATAATAATTAATGTATCTTCCATTAAAAGACAAATACTTTAACATGGCTGGTATTTGCTACAAAGTGGTACTAACATTTTAAATTATTCCATTAAGTAGCCGGTCATTTCAAAAACCAATCTGAAAGTTAATGGTCGCAGGTCTAATGGACGCAGTCATTTGTTCTGTTTGTGTCACCTGATCCCGCACAAGTCATTTAGCCGGCAGCGGTCTTCGTGTCCTAATTGACAAAGAGAGGATATTGTTCTCTGGTCGCCATGGAGACGGTGGCTCGAGACCCTGGCCCCGGTCCGGATGGATGAATGGATCTGATGAGGCTTCCTGTTTCACATCGATTTCCCTCAACAGTCGTGTCGGAGAGATTGGCTTCATTTCATCTAAGAATAAAAGCAAAGGTAGGACTGTGTGAGTAGGTGTATCTGAGCTATGCAGACAGTTAAGATACGCCCCAAAACTGTGTCCACATGTCCACACTCATTCCCTTATCACTGCATATTTCTGTTGTATTCAGCGGACTTTAAAGTGCATAGAGTGTTTTAGATTGTCAGTAGTACTTTTTCCAGTACTGGTCATATGTATACAGAGACATACAGTATTTATGGATAAGCTGTCATCAACAGTTGTATTTAACGTGGATGTTAAGCAAAACATCAAACTGACTGTATTTTGGTACATTTTTCCTGGGATGGCATATGTCACAGCACAACTTATGTAAGCTGCCAATGATAGCATCTTTAGAATTAATGGTTTATACAGTTTTATTTTTTCAGACTTTTGTGGTGTATTGTTGTTGCCTATGTTGACCAATCTAGTGACAAAGACTCCTCTTCCAGATCTATTGTAAGTACGTAGCACAGAGCGTGTAGGGCATCAGGTGCTCTGAGGAGCTGAAGAACACCTGTCTGCAGAGCTAAGTGGTACCTGCTCAACATTAGAACGTTCAGAAATAGAACAGTGAGCCACAGAATTCATTAACACTAGAAGTGCTGCAACTGTCACTTTGATGGTATGTAACTTTATTATACAAATTAGTATAATTAACAAACCATAGTAGGCTGATGTTTTCTGACTTTTAATATATACATGTTTTCTATATTGTCGTGTGTTTTTGTTTTCCTAAAATAAATATTTCAAGCTTTATAAGCATTTTGTCCCCTCTAACCCACACTATACTGATGGAGTGTTAATACATGGACTAGACAGAACAACAGTCTATGAAAGAGCCGCTGCTCATAGACACAAACAGTGGGAACAAGTTGGAAAAGCATCATTGTCGTCTAATTACAAGAGTTTATCACTTTGCGAAAACGAAAGTTATGCTGCTAAATCAATATTTAGGAATGAAATTCGACCCTTAAAAGTTACATTCAGGTGGGTGAAAAAACGATGAGAAAAACGCTGTCTCAAGCTTCAGGAGACAGACGTCTGTCAGACCGATTCATACCTGAAGCTCTCGTCCTGTTTTGGTGTTTTGTTCAAAGAAGTTTCCCCAGCTAACTAGACAGAGAGCGACTCTTTCTACATAAAGCATTTGCAGTAGGGCGGAAAGTGACGTCGACCGAATTTCCTTCTATTTTGAGCAGGGTACAATGAAATGAGAGAGGAAACTGTTTTTCGCAGAAGAAGCCCTTGCTTTATTTCACAACATTGGGAGAGTCTAATGGTGGTGAGTATTCAGATTTTGAGAAAGACTGGAGCGACAGGGACTCTGACACTTATGAGTCGCACCTGAATACTGTTCCCACTGCACGGAACAGAGCAGGCTGCCTCGGAGCACAGAATCAGATAGAGGTAGGGCGTTAAGCCTAAACATAGGTCTCTTTTATAGAGACTACATTCTACAGCCTAATCTAATGTTTGATTTGTACATAGCCTAAGCTATTGCTATAACAGCAGGTAACTCATTTGGCCTGCGAGGCATAGGCTAAGTTCAAGAGAGAGAACAAAAGTCAGACTTTTAGCCAGAATAGAATTTTTAGGGTAGGCCTATCAGATTTAATATTATATTGGGTAGCTATTGCATTCTAAAATAAATTGTGTATCATTTTATATCCAGACCTTGAACATTGCTGCACGTCAGGTGACGGGGCACTCGTGGCATCAGCTTCAGTTATTTTCCACAGTACTCAAACAAGCTGACAACCAGACAGATGAGACACAACTGCTTCAAATTCAGATTACGCCAAAACGTAATGTAACCACAAATTTTGGTTGATGCCACGTGACAACATTTTCTTTGGATTTAACAAAAGGGTTTAGGCTTTAATTTATTAAAATGGGTAAGTTTAGGTCAGGGGTTTTGGGGTATTAAGACTTACCCGTTAAACCCCCAAAAAATGCCACTACCTGACAAAATTTGTGGTTATTTTTTATGTTTTGCTTATCGTACGTTTTTGACATTTCATTGCTTACCTACATTTTCTTCGAAGACTGGACTGATTGAGACATACATGAACACCAAATTGCATTCTCTTTCTTTCACAAACATCTATTTAACTGGTCTGAAATTGAGAGAAGTATTGACCACACGTTCTAACCCTCCAACCCAAGTCATAATTAGATGGAAAAACCTGTCATGTGCACTTTAAAGTCTTCCCTCTAAAAAGCAATTTCCCGACTTCAACTGTGTTTTGAAGTACGCTTTTCAAACACGGTTGTTAAATAAATTACTAGATGCAAAAAGTTATTATTTTTACTTTTGCATCTCTGCATAAAAGATGTCTTTGACCTGTTTTGTCTCCCAAAAAAGTTGATTTTTTCATCTCAACTTCAAACACGGCGCTTCAAAAGACACTCAAATCCGCATCCACACAAGAGGAAAATTACCCCGAGGCTGCCTGCAGAGGAGAAACTCTTTACCGCCATGTTTTTATTTTCTCTGATAGAAAATATTGCACAGAAACGGAATAAAATATGAGGACAAAATCAGGAATAATTGTGTGTTTCTTTCTTACATGAGTTTTAGCGTTTGGGTCAGGATAAACAAAGCCGAAGTAAGACCTTGCGGATTCAAAAAGCAAAGGCAAATGAAAGGTTTTTTGTTTTGGAAAATCAGACACTAAAGTGAGATTTGAAGTGGAGGGCGAGAAACCGGGGAAAAGAACCAATCGGAGTCGAAGGACACGGAGTCAAACCAAACGCGTGGAAAGTGGAAAGTGCTTTGGTGAAACAGGGCGACCTTCAGCTGCAGTGATCCGTGGTTTTCAAAGATATGACGTTTTGGGCCTTTGAAAATACGTTTGGCTCGTTTGAACTGTGTGACATAGGGAAAGGAGCTTGGGTTTAAAGGGAAACTATTTTGTGAAATCCAACTTTTTGAGTTCTAACAGTTTTTTCTTTAGCTCCATTGAACAAAGGCATGTTTTGTCACCTACATTCTTGTCCCATTGACCATTTAATTGACCAAAATGATTGGATAACCGTTACTTTGACACAAACAGTGCTCAAAAAGACAAGAATTTAAAAAAGTGCAAGCAGAAATAACATTAATGTCAAGAGGAAATGCTGTATTTATAACTGTAAGGGCAGATTAGACCAGACCTGGGCAAACTGCAGCCCGGGGGCAGATGCCGCCCTCAGACTCTTTCAATGTGGCATTTTGTTACTCTTTTTATTTCTTTAATTTGATTGACTTGGTTATAGAGCATGTTTCAATGCTTGTTGTCCAAATAGTTTCACTATAAATGGATAAATGGTCCAAAAAGTTGATTAAAAAGCCCATGAATTATAAAAATATGCTGGCAAATATGTTAGATAAGGTCAATGATTCAGTCCCAAATTTTTAGCAAATTAACATATTTTAGTTGTTGACTCAGACTCATCTCAGCGCAGCTGTTTTCAAGCCGCTGACAGAGCGAACACTTGTGTTCAGCTTTATTACGTTGTATTAAAGGTGGACTGTGTACGTTTTAAATGAAAAATAAGCTTTAGTAAAATTGTGTTTTTCAAGTTAAAAAGACTTAGTGGCACTAAAAACTTATTATCTGACCAAGAGGAGGGCCTCTTTCTTGTATGTTACCATAGAAAAGCAGCTCCTTTAGCAATATTTTTTACATTCTGGCATAAAACTTATGCATCCAAAGTAAGATTGTTCCAAAGGATTATTTTATCTTTCTGTTTTTATTGAGTTGAGCAGTTGACTTTTCACACGGACCAATTTAAAGTGCCTCTGATAAGTTACTGTCAACTGCCCATCTCACAAAAACTAAGTTTAGATCATTATGTTAAAGATTCAACTTTATAGAAACATTTAGGATTAAAAATGTACTTCCTGTTCATAAATGATGACATCATGCTAGGGAGTTGCCTAGCAGCCATGCATTAAAATGGATCAAAACTCCTCTCATGTAAAAGTGTGTTAAATGTAAGTTTACAGGTTCATATAAATTAGTTTCTTAAGATAACTTTGCATATATCTAGTGTGATGTCATCAGTTTAGAGCTCTACTACTTCCTGTTATTTTCAACATATTTTCAAATTTTTCTTCACAAACTTGTTCTTGATTCATGTATCATTTATGTTTACAAGATGTATTCAACTACCAATTTAAGCTAAAATAGTAAAATCACAAAAACCTGTCACTATTACATGTAATGTACAGTATTAGTAAGATAATTCCAAATTATTGCAATAAAATGTGTAGACAATATATGTTTCTGGTAATTGTGATCATTCTCAACAAAGATAATCATTACTTCTTATTAATTATGTTCCTCTATGTTCATAAAGCCTAGGATTTAAAGACCTAATTGAAGAGAACAGTGTAGCGTTAAAAAGAGACAAGAGAGGGACAGACATTCAACAAACTGCTATATTCTATCCACTCAGGCAGTAAACAGCAGCTTTTCTAACTTATCAAAGTATTGTATGTGACTGCCTCTGGACAAACTTCCTATCAGACCCAAAGGATAATAAATCCTGTTATTTCAGATAAAGTGTATCTGCTGTGGATATGATTGTGAAAAGCAGAGATTAAAAAAGTCCGACAAAACAACTTACCCACTGCGCATGGTAAATGAGTCGATGTGCTGATACTGTACGTCAGAACGGAGATGGGTTGGAGAATTATTTTCTTGTGTAAGGCAGTAGTGACAATTATTAATGCTTTTTTCACTGACACTGAAGAAATGAAAGGCAGTGGGGAATTTGAGGAGGGATGCCATAAACCTTGTAGACAAAACAAAAATGAGTATCTAGATACTTTTTGTTCCTATTTCAGTAACGATATTGAGACGATGTTAAATCAATCCAACAGAAATGTATTCAAACATGCTGAGAAACTTATTAGCTGAAGCTCATACAGGGAGAAAAATCTCATAAAGTTTTGTAATTGTTTTTAGTATTTTGTTTTTGTATATTTTGACTGAAAAAATTCATTCAAAGGATTCTTGAGCACTTTTTACTTGTATTAGAATAAAGTGTGTGTGGTCTTTTTTCAGTCAGATTGTTTTATCTTTGCTCTAGAGCAATAGTGTCAAGAACTTTTTGGCAACGGGCCACATTGACATTGGGGTTGTCTTCGAAGGGCCGGTTATAACTAAAATTAACCTTTTGACATACTATAAAAGTTTCTGTTTTTGATGATTGCATTTTTAGTGCAAGTGCAATAGTCTGAAAAATGACTAAGCCTACTCTTTAAGTTTCAAACTAATGATTTCATTAGGTTAAGACACCCAATTAAAGTAAACCTTATAAGACCTTGAGGAACGCATAAAATTAGGTGGCGGGCCACATCTTGAGTTTGACACATGTGCTCTAGAGAAACATTTTTTTTAAATTCTCCTCCCATCAGCGATTTGCAGTTCTTTGTTTCAAGCTTAAATGCTGTTTAAAACTCTTGTAGTGTGTAACATGTTTACGAGACACAGTTTTCACGTGGATCACTCTGTACATGCGCTACTGTCATAGTTTTACAGCAGTTAAGATGCAATTTATTAAAGATTTTTATTTTATTTATTTAAGAAATTGTCAACTAAAAGTAGAAAACTACAAGAAGTAATTTGAGTTCTCAAACAGAATCTCTCCAAGTGCCGTCAAAACAAAATGCAACTGACACAGTTTATTGGAGTTTAAGCACTCACTGAACACAGTTAAAGTGTAGGCTAGCAGCCTATAACAAAAAACAAATGGAAAACAAAGGTGATTTTTCTCTGTACTTATGTCCCGTTTGAACCTGGGTAAATAACAATCCATGCTCAGCTAAATACTGTTTTTCCGTAAGCGTCATTTTTGGTTTTCCTCACGATTTTCCTGCGCACTGATTTGCTGGTTCTCCAACCAGCGAATCAACCACATTCACACCAACCAACTTTGGCCCTGGAGAAAGTACCTGGTCCCAAGTGTCAGCCCCAAATGGAAAAGGCTCCGCACTAGTCCCAAGTCAAGTAGAGTCAAGCCAAGTAGGTACAAATGGAAAAGGAGCATTTCTTTGCTGATTTAAATGAGTCTTTTCTCCTCCACCACAACTTCTATTTCTGTGCTTTGTGAGTCTAGGATTTTGTCAAATTTTGCCACATTGTGAGGAAGCTCCATTAACTGTTCCTTGCCCTTTTACCACTTTGCGTCACAAACTTATAAACTTCAAAATGTGGAAATATACGAAGTACAAAGTAACACTTCTGCGCTTGCATTCCGTTTGGACGTGGTCACCTTCAAACCCAGACAAATACATAAGCTCCGATAGCGTTTCTAGAAGCTGAAGATGTAGAGATGCCACCGGGTCGTAGATCAGCGGCGGGAGGCAGGGCTTTTCTCCAGGCCCTGTCAGCTTTTTACGGCCCTGCTTTACGCCCTGCCCTCCACGTTTAAGATAGTCGGCCGTAAATGCGCCTATTTAATCAGCCTGTGCTCGCGCCGCTGTCACATTAGCGGTGAAATACGGAAGGAGCGCCCTGCCAATATTTAAATAGAGTCATTTCACCGGATTTAACGCTTTGACCTAAATGTGATGAAGTCGAGAGAGAGAGAAAAAAAGAGTTGACGTTCGACTTTAGACAGTTTAACAGGCTGGGTTGGAGCGATGCTAATGTTAGAGGATATCTAAAGAGAGTTAACTAAATGGATGTCATTAATAGTGCGTTTATGTGTCAGCTGAGGAGAGGACATGTGACACTTCAATGCTCCAGAAGAGAACTGATTAAATATAGTGGCGTGTCAACAGTCCGGCCAGTTATATCAGCAGCATGAAGATGTGTGTTATATTATACGGAGTGTGAATAAGATTGAACTGGATGGGCGCGCGAGACGACAGACTGTCACATTTTTCTCATTTAGACTTAGTTTGGTGTGATGTGTCCTTGTGGTAAATATTTGTCATAGTTTAACAGCAGTTAAGTTGCAAATTAAGAAGATTTTGACAAATAAAAGTTGAAAATGCCAAGAAGTTATGTGAGTTTTAATACAGAATCCCTCCGCATATGTCGTGAAAAAGTGCAAAAAGACAAAGAATATTAACCCTCAACTGAGACAGTTTCTCAAAGTTTAATCATTTAACACATAATAGTGTTACAAACTATTATTATTATATATTATTATATATGTAACAAATTATGTCTTCGAGCTTTTTTTTTTTCTTTGCTCTAGACTGGACAGGTCAAGCTCTGCAGAAAGCACCAAGTAGGAAGAAGAACGTGAACTACATCTGTGTTTACAAAGTAAATACACTCTACACAGACTGTGTGTGTTACAACTATGGAAACTCGATCCTTATGTTTATATGTTGGCTTTAAAATCAATAGGCCTCATTCATGAAAGTGTTCTTAAAATCTGTGCGTAACTTCCACTTTAGGAAGCTGCTGCGAAAACTCTACGTGTGTAACAGCCTTTACGCCAAATTCACCAAACTCCAGCTACGAATGGTTGTTACATAAAAATGAATGATGCATACTTCCTTATATGGCAAATCTGGACGGGTCGCCGCGCTTCACTCACAAGACTTGCTCCTGGCGCAGGGGAAATGAGGAAGAAGCGCAGCAACTTTCACTGATTAAAAACTTCAGTGTCTTTTAAAAATGTCCAACTCGCATAAACACACTTAGAGGAAACATGTTCAAGTCACAAATGTATTAAAATAACGCTAGGCTTTTGTTGTTTATGTCGCGTTTCACGTCGCGGTACAACGCGCGTGTGGGGAGGGCTGTGTTGACTGCAGAGGGGGTGCACATTCAGTGCACAGTGGCTCTGGTCCTGGTAGGACACAGGGTCCTGAGTCCTGTGGGGGACTGCTGTCCAGAGACTGGGACAGGCAGCTGCAGGTTTATTGAAGGAGTCATTTTTTTGCATAACTGAACATTTTTTTGTTTCTAAAAGAATTCTATATACATTATTTTAACAAAAAATTCATAACCTAAAATCTTTATTGTGTAATATGTTTGAAGTGTGGCTTCCAATTCAATTTCCTGCCTATAATAATTCCTAAAAATGTATTTTCCAACACCTTTTCTATTGTCACACCATCTATTTTTATTTCCAATTCAGGTTTTGAAAAGTTGCCAAAAATAATGGCTTTGGTTTTGTCTAAATTTAGTGATAGCTTATTATCAACCTTTCAACCTTTATTTATATAGACATTTACAACACAAAAAGTGACCAAAGTGCTTCCCATTAAAATATAATAAAATACATAAAATCAGTGCACAGTAACAGTAAAAGAAAAGATACAAAATAAACATGTTACTACATTACTGAGTGTTAAAAGCCATCCTAAACCAATGTGTTTGAGCCTTGATTTAAAAAGGCCAAAGTCTGTGATTTTGTTGACCTTAAAGCCTGACTAGTGTTGCAAACATTTAAAAGTTCAGTCAAATAAAATCGTCAAGAGCTTTAAAAACAAAACAACATTTTTAAAATCAATTCTAAAAGAAACTGGAAGCTAATGAAGTTCATAAAGGACCAGGGTGATGTGCTGACGTCTGGGTGTGTTGGTTAAAAAACGAGCTGCAGCATTTTGCACAAGTGAAGGCGACTGAGTGCAGACTGGGAAACACCCACATAAAGTGCATGCAGTAATCGATTCTAGAGCTATTAAAAGCATGGACAGTCTTTTCCAAGTCAGCACGATTAAAAAAGGCTTTACCTTTATCTTTATTAATATCCATCCATCTTTTATTTTGTCTAGCTAATTAAATAATATAATTTTTAAAGCATTAGTTACATTAAATGTATCATTAATATGTAAAATAAATAATTTTGGACCAACTATGGACCCTTGCGGAACTCCACAAGCAATGTCTCGACCCTCAGACTCATATTCACCCATCTTAAACTGTCTTCTCTCTGTTAAATAACTCTTGATCCAATGCCAAGCCCACTCCCCTAATGCCACACCGTTCCAATTTTTCCAGTAAATTGAATGATTACTTGAGTCAAAAGCCTTCTTTAAATCAATAAGTATTTTCAAATCCTTTATTCTTTTTTCACAACCACAACCCAACAGAACGGTTTCTAACATCATTTGAACAGCATTTATGTCCTTTTCACCACCTGAAGTCTGCAAGTTTTCAAATGTGAAATACTAAGGTGTCAAAAAGTAAGTTTGATAAAAGCATAATATGTGAACTTAAGGTTAATAAAAAGCACCAAAGTCTAGCCTGAAGAAACGGGTGCTCTTCTCACCGCGGCGTGCCTCCGGTTTAAAAGTCTGTGACCTTTTCTTCACGGTGGACAGCAGTCAGCGCGGAGAGTGAGAAACCTCCGACAGCCGCTCACAAAGGCCAAGTGTGCCGGTAAAACCCAGTCCAATCAATCACACGCAAACATGAAACTCAAGAATATGCCACATTTGAGTATTTTGACTTGTTCGTTTTGTGAGAATGGACACGCTCATCTAACTCCGCTACGACGGTGAACAGACGTGGCCCCGAGCAAAGATCCATATCGATAGATCCATAATTAGCACAATTCAATGAGGCTTGTAATATAAGTAAAAATGTATTGGTCTTCAGCAGGACAGACGAGCCCCAGGGCAGGATTTAGAGAGTGGTAATGTCAGGAGAGCTTCTTTAACAAATGTGAGATGATCATATAGTGGCCAAACTAGATCTACAGTGTTGGACCAATGATAGGGTGTTCGTTTTCTTCATTTTTGAGCCAGTGGAATGGACACTATAGTGGAGACTGACTGTGGAGATGATCTAAAGGTATTGAAGATGGGTCAAATGTATGGAGACTAGAGTTAGACCGATATATCAGCCAGCCGATATTTTGAGGCCATTATTTGGATCTTTTTGCATGTCAGTCACATCAACCACCTGCTTGATTAGTTTAGGAGAGAAATCATCTATGTCTCTGTTTTGTTGTGTTTTGAAGAAGGAGCACTTTCTTGTTCTGTAATGTGCATAAACATGTTGTGTTCATTAAACAATGAGACAAAATAAAAGTTTAGATTGATCTTTTTCTTTTTTGAATCATCTGCCTCATCTCAGCTATGTTTTTTGAAAACTAAAATAAGAAAATCGACCTCACAAATCGGCCAAAATAAATAAATAATCAGCCATTGAAATCGGCATTGGGTGACAACATTTTTTTTTCCTAAAAAATCGGCTTCGGTATCGACTCAAGAAAAAACATATCGGTCGATCTTTAATGGAGACATTAAGATGTAGCCTACCTAACTTTTTGTCGTAATGTCAGGTTGCTGTGTACTGTCTGAATTGAATAATGAAGTATTTTGTTTCTTATTTATAACCAAAAACAGCACTCTGAATTGCCTGTGGTTTCACTTTACTGAAAGTAAAAACAAAACAATAATATAACAATGTACAAGAAAATAAATAATATGTTTTCCATAAATATACTGTACAAACAAAAACAACAGAAACATTCAAAATAACTATTATATATATAATCATAGTACCACCATACTGCACATGCGTTATGCAGAAAGAGCTCCTCTTCGTCTACTTAACTGGTTAAACTTCTTTAAATAAAACAATGAAACGGGACAAGACCTACTGTATATGTTTCAATCAGGTCTGAACTAGGTGACAGACATATGTCTCCAGAAGTTTAAGACAGTGTTTTTCTCGCCGTTTTTTCACTCCAGTAAATGTAACTTTTTAGGGTCATAGGGTCGAATTTCATTCACAGGTGTTGATTTAGCAGCATATCTTTTGTTTTCACACAGTGACAAACTCTTGTAGTTAGCTACAGTTAGCTGTGCTTTTTTGTCTTGTTTCCACTGTTTGTGTGTATGAGCGGCGGCTCTTTCTGGAGGCGGGGTGCGCGCATTTCCTGTGTTGATAAACAAAAAATCCTCTAAAGCATAACTCACCAGCAAACTGAAAGTGCTTTATACCAGAGGTTCTCAAATGTTTGAGACCAGTGACAAGTTTGGTATTAAAATACCTCAAAAGCACAACTTACACACAATATAATTTTGATTCAATATTGTTTATAATTAAATTAGAATGAAAAACAACAGTCCTTGTTTCATTCAAGTGGTTGCTTCCATCAAAAACAGTGTATTTAAGAGAATATAATATTAGAAATTGTAATGTTCAAGTAATAACAGTTAATCAAAATATTGGCAGATCCCAATACTGATGGCTCTAGGACGCCCAGCAGTCCCCAGACCCCACTGTGAGGAAAGAAGCACTGAAATTACAGCAAAGCGTTGCAATTGCTGCAAGCGTATGAAAAGATGTGCAGGCATGATTAACATTTCTAAGGTATTTTAAGTACATCCTCATGAAGATGTTTGCAGCTTCGAGACAACATGGGCCTGATTAGAAGGAAGTATACATTGTAAAGCTGTAAACTTAGTTCTCAGTAAAATAATCTTTTTGGAACCCTTAGCATGTTATTAGTGTGCTTATAATTCCTACCTTATCCCAACATTTTTGAGTCACATTTTTGTTAACTCTATCTTCCTGCCCTGTTCCAATTGCAGCTTAATTTAATTTCCCCCTGTCCCGCAGCTCTCTCCCTCATTCCTGTCATTGCAGAGGGCCGGCCCGGGCGCTTCCTGTTTCCTGTGGGCCTATCGCGGCTCAGACAGCTGCAGATCACTGATAGATGCGACTCCCAGCCCGTGTGGGACGCTCTCTGTCCCCTCCCGCCCTGCTCCACCTCCACCACCACAACAGCTGAGAGCTATTTCCACCGCCAGCAAAGCGAGGGAGGGGTCCTAACCGGGTCCCGACGACACAAGGGCCTACAGCAAAAACTACACTTTCTAACTGCTTTCACATGATGACCGCACAAGGATCTATTTCCACGTGATTGTTCTGGAAAGCAGGATAAGGTGAGTGAAGCTTTGGATGAGTTATGCTTTTAGACGTAGCATGGAGAAAGTTGGTTGTAATTAGGAGCGTGCCGGGACTGTGTTGGTTGCGCTTGTCACTTAAAAAAAAAAAAAACTGGGAGACAAGTCTTTTTATAAACCGGCTCTGTGGGAGTAAAATGTTCCCCCGCTGGAGACGACGTTTAGAGAGAAAAGACATGTTCAGCACAAGAGGAGAGATCCCGACTCAGTGTGGAGTTGTCACGGCAACTTAAGCAGAAGTTACAGCGAATATTGGTCAAGTTGTGCAGAGAATTAGTGTGCTTGAAGGAGATATGTTGTGGTGTTTTTGAAAGAGAAGAGTGGACTTGTAACGCGAGTCAGACTTGAGTCACTATTTTGATGACTTGACTTGATAAAATAGATTATCAATGCAAGCTGTATTTGGTAATTCTATGTAAAAACGTGAAACTAAAAACAGGAGATTGGACTTGTTTCTCTTCGACTTGACTCAGATGGTTACAAAAGTGGAATTTACATAATAATTTGAGTTATATCCTTTACCGATAGATAGAGCTCAAACTATATTCCTGATGTGTGAAACTATGATCACGTTTACATGTGCTTAATATTCGGTTTATTGTCAATATTCCGTTTTCTGAAATATTCTGAATAACCTGTCTACAAGTGTGAGCAAATAGGGTTAATCCTTTATACATGCTAAGTGTAATCATTCGGAATATTCCGATTCAAACGGCTACGCACAGACAACGTCTCGACGCACACAGACGCACGGACTGGATTCTGATCCTAATTTATTATTTTTGGTTCGGATTTAAAACGTAAACAGACGTACATGTGTGAGACCCAGCGCTCACATTGGACAGATCTGACGTGGAGGCGGGGCAAACCAGAGGCATAGCTTATGATAGCCTAAATGTGTAAATGTCAGTGCGGGAGAGGGAAAGTGGACGCAACTCTACTCTCTCTCTATGAAAACAAACCATTATTACCAACCCCGTGTCTCTCTTTGCGTGCGTTTTCCGTGTTTGTTTCAGCAGTTTGTGTTTAATTCATAAGCGAGGAGCACATCAGCGAGTCCTGAATATTCCTTTTACATCGGAATATTCCGATTGGCGTCTACATGAGCAGATATTCGGTTAGAAAAGGAATAAGCCAGGGCTCATATTTGGTTTACTAATAAACGGAATATGAGCATATTCGGGTTTTTGCAGGTGTTTACATGACCGCGCGCAATCGGTTTATTGCTAATATTCAGTTTTTAAACGGTTTATTAACTGCATGTATACGCACTGTATGACTCATGTAGGGCTGCACGGTTTTGGCAAAATGTCTACAGTAATTGCAATTTTTCTGAGCAGTATTCTGATTATGATTCAATTCATTCTTTTAATCTTAGTAATATAATTCTGTTCTGAGTTCACGTTTTCAGTGTGTTGTGAAGACTGCCAGACAAAATCTAATGATCACATGTAATCTGTTTTAAAACTTACTGCGTAACTGTTCAAATGCTCAAAGTTGAAATATATCCAATTACAGTCATAGGCACTTGTCTGGATGTGCGCCATGTTGTGAGAATCCTACCATGCTGATTAGTTTTGTTACTATTTGTATTTATTTCACATAAACTCGTTGTTTTGCTGGTACACAACAGACGAATGTGTACATTGACTGTTTCATTAAAAAACAGGTAGTATAGTCCAGGGGTGGGCAATTATTTTTCCCTGAGAGCCATATACGAATCCAGACAAGTGACACAGGGCCGGACCACAATTATTGAAAGAAAGTATTATTGCAAGCACATTAATATATTTCACTTATAAATCACAGGTGCAAACATATGGCCAAGCAAATCAAATAGAAGAAATATACAATTTCAAAATGTAATTCTAGATTGCTAAAACGTCTTGAAATCTGGAGGCTAATCTTTTTTTTTTTTTTTGGTTAAGATGACTTTAGTTGATGGACTAGATTATTTAACTTGCTTCAAGGTATTTCTGTCTTGTTTAAGTAGATTTACAAACTTGACTCAAGCTAAAATATCTTACAAGTGAAATGTGCTACAAGATATTATACATTTTTCGAATCTGGCTATAATAACACAAATTTAGATGAATATTCTGAACCTAGACTAGATAATATAGACAATAAGACTTGCAGTATAAGAGTAATGCTTATTCTCAAAAACATGCCGGGGCCTGATTAAATTAGTGGAGGCCGTATCTGGCCCCCGGGCCGCAATTTCCCCAGGTCTGGTATAGTCATTACTCAAGCCCAGACGTTTAAAGATGGCAGCACTGGCGTCGATGTCTTTTGCTCTGTGGCGTTCGTTGCCATATTGGCCGCTAGCTTAGCCTCAACACTAGCTTTTTCATTTCCAACCCTAGCTCATCACAAAGAGGCGATAAAAAAAGGAATTTTATAGTCCATGAGTTGCTTGGAAGATAATTTTTGCACATATAACTGCAAAGTGAGCGAGTTTGTACAAAAATGTCAAAAAGACAAAAACAAAAAGGTCCAGAGACAGTAGATAATCCCATTTTGACCAGATTGTCTGACTGTGACAAAAGTTAAATCTGCATTTCGTTTCACTTTAAAAACAACGATGGAGCTTTTGCGATTTGTTAATTGTGTCTTTTGAAATTGTTCTCAGTTATGCAGCCCTTTAGAGCTTTACTTTACTTTTTTACTATTTAAAAAGTGCTCTGTGTGACTTTCTGGGGATTAAAAAAGTCATCTACTCATACCAATAGAAATAGAAAGTGAAATGTAAACTTTGGAACATTGGTAATGCTAATGGTTTGCAATCTCGTAATGTGACAAAATATAAATAACGCTGGGATACTTGATTTTTACAATTTTGACATTAATAGCACTGTTTATATAGGTCATATTACTGTTGAAATTCAAACTAATTTACCAAAAGAGCCAGATTTTTCCTTTTTTTGACAGACAGAAGGGACCTGGGTGTTTCTGACTCACACTGTGATGTCACTGGGTGAAACCTGAGGTGAGCTGCAGGAGTTCTGCTCCCACAATGATCTGATACATCATTATGTTAAACATTATCACATATTATATATTCAACATCAACGACATATAAGGCACTAAATCTGTCTATAAAGAGGCTATTCTTAAATGTCTGGTATTTTAAACCTGTTATATGGTTAGAAAAAGCAAATCTGCAGAAAAATACCTTTGGTAACAATATTTTCTGGAAGAAATGCAGCCAACATTGAACATTTGTGTGATCTACTCATGCGTAGGTAAGATATAACTTTGTGGCTGGTTGTTTTCATACGATGGCAGTTTTTACTCTTTACAACCCACTGGAAGCTGCAGAGAGGAAAAATATATTTTTTTTTGATGAATGAGGACACTATTTTGAAAGAATAATTTCCAATGAAAAACACCGTTATAAAATTTTTATTTCATTTGACGTCATTAACGCTCAGTGGCCCTGATTTACTAAGCGTTTGCACAGACGCAAAGTGAACTGCACGCGCAAAAAAGGGAGCAAACCGATTTACCATGCATGTGCAAAAGAAATAGCGTCTTTCACGTGACACAGTTTTGCGCTGCGCCAGTTTAGCACCTTTGGTCTCATGAATATGTAATTTCGGGCATTTTTGCGTCATGCCGCAAAATATAGGCGGAGGAAATGCAAATGTCGTTAAAAGCGCCTGCAACCAACGTCGAGGGTGTGGCAGCTGTAATACTCCGCCGGAGAGACGCAGAAACCAAAGAGGTGCGTGTTAATGTAGAAACATTAGAAGAAGATTTCATTAGATCATTTTCTCGTCTGGTATCTGGCTCATTCCAGAGGACAGTGGCAGTTGCTGCTGGCATTTCACAGAGCAGTGCATCACATGCCATTCATATTAATAACAGTAATAGTCTATTAAATTAAAATGATAGTTTTACAAGAACAATAATATTGTCACAATAATAATTAATAATAACTAGTATTGTTGTTATTATTATTATAACAATAATTAATAATACGTATTATTATAACAATAATTAATAATACATATTATTATAACAATAATTAATAATACGTATTATTATAACAATAATTAATAATACGTATTATTATAACAATAATTAATATACGTATTATTATAACAATAATTAATAATACGTATTATTCTTTTGATTAATATTATTATTATTATACAAAATAATTTACAATAAGTATTATTATTATATTATTATTATTATTATTTATATTTGATTATTATTGTCCAGATTTCGCTGTCTTCATCGCACTGCGGCGGATATACAGCCCTCAAAAAGCCGCTCACATCGCTTGCTGCATCTTACACAACATTGCAAAAAGACACGGCCTGCAAGATGATGCTGTTATAATATAATACAGTATAATCATATGTGGTGAGGTTTTGGAGGAGCCTGGTTATAATTAAAACAACGCTGCTGCAAGCACGGAATGCTCTCATTTAAAATCATTTCACAGGCAAAGTATGGCTTGGAGACACAAGACAACATGCAACGCGATTTCAATATGATTTTATTATTTTTTTTCTCTTTCTCAGCGTGCGTCCAGACGTCTGTGGCGTCTCCTCGACCTCGCGCGCCGCCGTGCGCACTGTGCCGTGCCTTTCCTCACTAGCTGGATGCGCTGTGCGGTGGTCACTCACAATGAGGGCCTGAACAGATGTTTTTTAGAGTGGACACAGTCGGACGAAGACCTCGCACAACTCCTGTGAGTGCCCGTACCTCCTGCGCCACGGAAGAAAGACCCTCACGTTGTGGTTTTTGAGTTCTTCAAGTAGCGCGTATATCCACTGCTTCACTGATTTGGCCCGTTTCTTGGAGCTTGAGCTGATTTTCACATGTATCTAAACAAACAATAAGCTTATAAATTAATAAATGTATATTTACAGTATAATGTGTATCCTGCTGGTTATGCAATAGGATGAATATTGGTAAAGTGGACACTTATGTTTGAGGCTCTGTATATTAAAATATGTGCACTTCTACAGCTTATATTTAACTCTTTAATAATCTTTGGCATGTGCAGAATTAAAAATATTTTTTTCATGTAATATTTGATTATATAAATGGTCTCAGTGAAAGAGTGTGTTCCTGCAATGACATAGTCTGTGATAAATTGTGTTATGGTTATAACTTCGGAAAGCTTAAAGATAGAAAGATATTATTATTATTATTATTATTATTATTATTATTATTATTATTATTATTATTATTATTATTTATTTTATTATTATTATTATTATTATTATTATTATTATTATTATATTATTATTATATTATTATTATCATTCATTTATTTATACCGGGAGGCTGCAATGAGACAAGACTCTCCTTTTCATTGGCGCCCTGTTTAAAATGAAAACACAATCATTGAAACATTTTACACAATACATATAATTAAATTAAATTAAAACAAAACAAAACAAAACAAAACAAGTACAAATATAATTAGAAATCTCTGCCACCAAATGACTAAAACAACAGTTGTGAGTTGGCCTGTTGGCCTTTCCAACGGCATTTATTTTATTCGTGATATCTTGCCAGATGGCATTGCGGCTATAGTGATGGTTTATTCCTCTGCATGGGTCAGCTCCTCGTTACGAGAGTTTGCCTCTTCCACGAGGACCTTCGTTCCTCGGGGTCGAAATTTTTTTTCGTTTGCGAGCCTCTTCCTCCTTGTGGAAACTGAAGCACGCAAAAGGGTCATTTACATAGGCCCGCCTTCACCGGTTTGCTCCCGCACTACTGACGCAGTTTCTCTTTGTTGATCGCGTGCAACACGCCCACTTCAGGGACGCGCAAAATTCTGAACTGCGGCCGCAAATTAGTACGCGCTATTATCCACCTTAGTAAATCAGGGCCAGTGTGACATATACTGTATGTGATATTGCAGATCTCTGACACTAGGGGGTAAAATTCTAAAAAAAAATGTCAGAAATGTCATATTTGGGCTCCATTTAGTCTGTGTTGTGCCCCACATAATTTCTTTAACGGGGTCCGGGATCTTATGGGTTAAGAACATGAGTGTTTTACACCAACACCATTTGCTTCAAGCTAGACTAGAGTGGAAACACCTGCAAATTCTGTCTGTTTTGAGCTGGTGTTGAAAGTGGACCAGTGTGATTTGGTGCGCACCAACGAATCCACATCCCGTTTATTAGTGGTTTCGGTCTGCTTCCAAACTATAACATTTATATTTTTGTAAATCAAAAAGGAAAAAAAAAAATGCTAAAATTCACTCTATTATGATTTGAAAGTGCATCCTAAAAATAAACGCAACCTGGGACTTTCAAAAACAAAAGTTGCTATAAAGAGGTGGACCTGGCAACTCTAAGGCTGAGAGAAGCAGACAGATGCATTAAACAAAAATAGAAAAATGGAAAATCACGATAATTGCATCAAAAAGTAGATTGTCAGAGAGATTGCCCAACCCTTCTCTCACATGTATGAATCTTTGAAAAAACAATGCACAAACAGAATTAAAAGCTCTTGAAAGTGGATTTTTGCAGTCTTTCTTTAGAGTTTGACTTATGTGGATTATGAGGTTATGTAATAAAGAGAAAGTGCAGAGAAGCTATGCAGACACATGCTCCACATAGCACAGTAACCCGGGCTTACAGACGGTCAAGGCCACACGGTAACTAGGCCGTGAAAGTATAGTTCACGGCTAAGAATAGAGTCATCGTCAAAACACACTATTGGCTTTGAGGAAGTCGATGTAGAAAACCAGGTTGTGCAGTATTTTAGATTTTAATTGTAGCAAGTTGCGTTCTTTGGACGGAATACAAGGGGTTTCTGAAGTTAGTGAAGCAGTGATTTACAGGTCTCAGATCATGATACAAACTGATAAAGACGTCATGTCAGGTTAGGAAAAACAGATAAAGGCTTTAATATATATTGTAGTAACTATAATATAACATTTTAGCCAATCAATTTCTGAGCTGAAGAGAAAAGAAAATCGACAGAGGCGAGAGCAGGGGTGTCCAAACTTTGTTCATCAAGAGCCATTTTAAAATGCAGCCCTCTGATCATTTTGACTTGCTCCAACTGAACTTGAGACCCACGCTTTATAAAAACAGACACTTTTTCAAACTTACTGTAAAATGCATTACTCATTGCTTTTTGGGGACTATTTTTCAGGAGATCTGAGAGCTGCATTTGGCCCCTAGGCCACAGTTTGAACATGTCTGATCTAAGATGTCACTCTCAAACCCAACTTTGACAAAACCTTTATTTTTCATTATGCAGCCATTTAGTAAAACTGGAGCATTCACAAATACTTTAGACTCAAAAAGTAACAACTGTAACACGAGACGAGTTTCAAGAAATAAAAGCACTTAAACAAAATAGGCTGGTTTTTTTAGTTAATTTGGCTGGTTTTGAGTTGTCATTGGGCTAGATTCTTCCTTGGACCTGGCAACCCTGATCACAGAGCAGCATTGTGATATTTAGATGTGCACGTTCGAACCAAACATGGCAGCACTATAGAGACATAGTTCGGACAATTTTAGCAGAACTTTAACTTAAAAAAAATAAACTGCACACAGAGGAGATTTGTGCATTTTAGACCGA
This sequence comes from Mugilogobius chulae, assembly GCA_038363315.1. Taxonomy (NCBI): domain Eukaryota; kingdom Metazoa; phylum Chordata; class Actinopteri; order Gobiiformes; family Gobiidae; genus Mugilogobius; species Mugilogobius chulae. Next base: position 4,921,315 of record CM076397.1, on the reverse strand, counting down.
AAAGATTCAAGTTTTCTCTTGACTGTACTTAAAACAAAACAAAAACATGCTACTTCGTTCAGTAACTTCAACCAGCAGCAGCAGTCATCCAGATTTGTTTAGGTTAGACTCAATTCAAAGCTGTTTGAAAGAAATTAAACCCAGTGCAATAACTGAGCTTTCTCTGTCACAGTCATTTCACATGCGATGCCATAGCATTTTATACAACTAGATTTAAAAAGTATAACATACTGTACAGTCTGGCATGATGTCATTTAAACTAGAAATACCTTGACTCTGCAGTGAGACACAACTTTCAGTGCTATTAACCCTATTTTGTCCCGCCCACTTTCTAGGAAGTGTGTTTCCTGTTTAGCTGCATTTAGCCTGTAGACGATGTTTTTTTTTAACTGTCATTACATATGTTTGAAATTGCCCCACAGACAGACAGACAAACATTAAACTACTGTAAGAGAGCTAAACAGGAAGTACAAATCCTAGAAAAGTGGGCGGGACAAAAGGGTCAATAGGAACATTTGCTCAAGCACACGTCTTCTTCTACTTCACACAACACAAAAGAATGACTGTCACTAAGATGGTTTTCTAACATTGCTGTAAACATTTCTCAGAGTTTGAATGCCGGAAATTTTGGGAAATAATTTTTTGGAAATATGTTTCAGTGTAAATTTCGGAAAAAAAGTCGGAAAAAAAACAGCTCCAAGGACGACTGGAGCACACTATTATTCTGTGGTGGTGAGCTAAGTAGAAATACCTCAGGAGAGAATAACAATAATTTATTCTTACAGGAAGGCCAAGGCCATGATAGTTGAATAATAAGAAAGTCAACATGAATTTACATGAAAAACATGCTTAACAACTAGTCTGCAGTCATGTTATTTTGTAATCATTTTCTTGCCAAGCTAAGTACAATGAGACACTGAATACAGCAGGGAAGCCTGCAACGTGTGGCTACATACAATAAGTTAATCAAAGAGTTGATTGAATTGCTAATAGCATGATAAACAGACCAAGTAATTACATGGGTTCATTTGAACAATGTGATTAGACAAACAGTGTCAAGTACAATTAGGTTACTATAATTAGAGTACACATTGAACATGGGATCTATAGTTGTGTGTGCATGTCATCTTGCAATTTCTTGGAAAAACTTCCAATTGCACACTTCCCAATAAAATGACTGAGAAACTGCTGCAGCTTTTTCACCTTTGAGCAAAACAGAAGCACTATAAACAGCACAGCACACTCCCCTTCTCTCCTCTCTCCCTCCTCCTCTCCTCACGCTAAAGCTGACACTCCAAATAACGAAAGATTCCTTTGGATAAAATCCCATGCATCCACGTCGAATGCTTATGGCAATAAATAAATAAAGATTAATTACGTTAAAAGAAAACATGTTTTAGATGTAGAATAGATAAATTGAAATTTGTTAAAATAAGTTGGATGTTATTGACTTGAGACTTACTTGTGACTAGAATATTATGACTTGTGACTTACTTGTGACTTGAATGTTATGACTTCGACTTACTTGTGGCTTGGATGTTATGACTTCAGACTTACTTGTGACTTGGATGTTATGACTTCAGACCTACTTGTGACTTGGATGTTATGACTTCAGACCTATTGTGACTTGGATGTTATGACTTCAGACTTACTTGTGACTTGGATGTTATGACTTCAGACTTATTTGTGACTTGGTGTTATGACTTCAGACTTACTTGTGACTTGAATGTTATGAGTTAGACTTACTTGTGACTTGGATGTTATGACTTCAGACTTACTTGTGGCTTGAATGTTATGACTTCAGACTTACTTGTGACTTGGATGTTATGATTGAGACTTACTTGTGACTTGGATGTTATGACTTCAGACTTACTTGTGACTTGGATTTTATGACTTCAGACTTACTTGTGACTTGGATGTTATGACTTCAGACTTACTTGTGGCTTGGATGTTTACTGTGACTTGATGTACGACTTACTCTGACTTGCATAGTCACTTACTCCACCTGTAGCATAAGTCTGTTTTTAATTTATTCCTGCTAGTTATGTAATAAAAGTATTTGATTTAGTCATTCATTTTAGTGTCTGTACATTCTTTGAAGAACAAATTGAGCACCACTTGTTCTTAAGCTTCTACGCTCGATGACAATATTCACAACGACAATAAATGATGTCATAAGACAAATATTGGCAGAGCCAGTTTTTTCTATATCAATTTATATTTTGCCATGAGAGATCTAAAAAGGTATTTCACAATATTTCAATCTAATTTTTTCTATTAGTGACTAAACCCACTATTTCTCTATAATCCAATAAAAACAAACAATGCGTATAAACAGTATTAATTTCAGCTGCCAAACATCTGTACAAAATACGACTCACTTATGCAATATTGTAATATCACTTGAACACATGATGTAAAATCCTCAAGTGTGAGCCTGTTTTAGTCCCAGAGAATCTCCCAAACAGATAATAACTCGCAGCAGCTGTTGACCGGTGAATTCAGCGTTTGTTTGCTCTTCTTTTTGCTCACAGACCTGACAGCGCTGCCCTCCGGCCTGTGATGGACAAAGAAGTGATGACAACACCTTCGCTACAGACAGAAGCAGCCTCAGTCACAGTCACACTACAGACAGGTACCTCTCTCTACAAACACACCCTGGATCCGAATAGTGCACACAAATAACTCCTATGTTCCTTGCCCCTAACTCCATATCTACGTCAAGGGGGCAACTGTGAGAGCACTAGACAGTAAAGTGAAGAGTGTGAACGTCCTAACCAGCGGACTACAAGCAGACTACAAAACACACACCATATTCTCCACCAGGGGAAGGGGAGTAGGGGGGGCCTATGTGATTGGATCGTCCTAACGTTGGACGACAAAAATCGTTGGCTCTTTCTTCGATTTCAGACCCTTCTGCATTCAAACAGAATGTAGGAGGGGCTGGCTGGTCAGAAGATCGTCCTGGCAGCAGAAGTAAATATTAATATTAAGAGTTTAACCATCCCATGTGCTAACTCAGATTCACAGTGCAGTTGATTTCAGTCTAAAAGGCACATCTATAACTTTAAATTCGGAAAAATTACTTAATAACTATGTAATTTATAAAACTACAGAAACGGATTTTTAACAAAAATGTCTTATGCTCATGACTCACCACAGAGCTGATTAGCCCTGAGGACGTTTTCAAACATTATATATATTTTTTTCTAAACTCCTAGGTGATTTAACATGGCAGTCCGAGATGTTGAACCAGAAAGTAGGCGGTCACTGTTAGCGATCTGCGTGGATTATGGGATGTCTCATAGCTTCTACCGCTGTTAGACAGGGGTGCTGTGGCTCACATTGAGACCGGGGCATGCATGCGTTGGTACAGACACTGCCGACATCGCAAGACCACGAGTTCACAGAGGTTCACGCTCAACTTTACACACGAGTTTACGCAATCTTTGAAAAGTTTCTTCCAAGGAAAAAGATCTGGACGACCGGTCATTACACACTAGATGCAATGTTTCATACTGCAAATAGAATAAAGTAGCAAACCATGTCTGTTAACTTATTTATAGCCTAGTTCGACATTCTCAATCTCACTGCACATGTCTTTAAGAGCCACATGTGGCTCTCCAGACACAGGTTGCAGACCCCTGCGCAAGATGGACGCCAGTAAAGCGCTGCGTTTGCGTCAAAGTACACAAATTATACAGGAGGTTGCAGTCAGGCATTGAAAAAACAAGTATATTTCCCACTGCTTTTGGGACAGTTCTTCTCATGGCGTGAGATGAAGCACATCTGGTGTTGGCTTAAGAAGCTGAAGCTAAGATGCCAGTTTGCCCTAGTCAGATGTAGCAACAGACTAGAGTGAGGCGGAGTGGAGACAGTTGTAAACTTTTTATTCTTTCACTGCATGAGTCTGGCAGGGGCTGCTCATTTGAACCTGGCTGCAGTGATTGTGTCACAGCTCACTGAGCATGCTCATTACAAACTCTTCTGGGCTCCTTAATGATGTTCCCTCGCTGTCATCATCGTTTGGAAACATTTTCATTGTACAGTGTTGATGTTTGAGAGCACTTCCAGACACAAATGATCCAACATTAGCTTCACCTGTTGTTTTACTTCATTCTCAAAGTTGACATACTGCTGTGATATGTGTTTGTTGCCAGATAAGGTATGGTTTTCAAGTTCAATAAAAGAAAATATCTTTATGGCTAGCCCTGGTCCTCTTGGCCGGTCAGAAGTCAGCTTTTAGAGTTGTTTCTGCTTCTCAAGTACCTCTCAAACTTATTTTTAATTTTTTTTAATTCATGCATATTTAAGTTTGATGTCATAACAGCTGTCAGTTGTCTCTCCATTTACAATCATTTCAAGACATGCGCATCTATTCTTTGACATTTTAATAGTTTATTTGCTTCTCTGTTTGAGGTTGTGAAAAGTGTTGATGCAAAGAAACTATTCAATATCCATTTTGTTCTTGTTCTATTTACAACATATGTGCAAATCTCAAAATAGCACTGATGCACTCTGGGTGAAGTGTCCTGCCCTATACATCGTTTGCATCTGTTCCTATAAACTGTCCATATGTAGAGAGAGACAGAGAGGGAGAAAGGATGAAATTATTGTTATTGGGTAATCTCATTTTGCCATAGAAAGACTTTTAACTCTTTCCCTGCCAATGACAAATAATGCCATGACATTGCATAGCCTACCAATGATGTCTGTTTCCATCACAGACCTTATATTATGGCGATAGCAGCTCTCTGATGCACGTGCTGATTTGGTCAGCTGTCAAACAGGATGCAGTTTCATTGAAATACATGTGCTCTTTTGTTGACTATAAGGCAGCATAGTCGTCCGTGTTTACGTGATCAGCTGATTCCCAACGGAATACAGGAAACATCTTGAACTAAAACATGGTTGAGTAAGTTTAGAGAAGATACTTGATATTTGGAATGAAGAAAATCTAATGAAAACAAGGAATTTCAAATGCCTATTAAAGGGAACAAATTCATGTAGAATAACAATTCTTTTTTAATTGAAAGTAGAAACCTGTAGTTCTCATTTGATGTACAACATGTCATGATTCCAATTGCACAAAGTTTTTTTTATGAAGCTGTGAATTTTGCTTAAAATTAGCTAAATTTAATCACAAGCATCTGATCTGCAACAGAATATAGATCTTACATGGTATAATTTGGGTAAATTCACCTTTTGTGTTTTGAATATTTAAACTAGTGATGGTAAAATGTTCTTTGGATCAGGCCATTTTGTCTCTTTTGCTGTTAAAAGTTGCAGACCTCCAGCCTATCCTGTCATATAGACTTTAACTAAAAGTTTCCCACTGCCATTAGCTGGGTGAAGGAAAAGAGCTTTCAGTGTGAGAGCTGTACGGTTGGCCCAGTGTGAACATGACAGCCACAGTCTGGACTGTATTAAACAGCTGCTCTCACAGAGGTCAGCCTGACCTCCAGCTTTCACCACACAGTCCATGGAGAAAGTAAAAACGCTTGGAATAAGATGGTTTTGTGCTGCTGCAGAACTGCTGGTTGCAACCTGTCGAGTTAAAATCAACTTTCTCTGCCTGCACTGTTTAAGTTGCTTGTTGACTTTGTAACATTACCTCCTCCCAAATACAGTATGTTGAATTTTTAAAAACAAAAGATGCATTTTTTTAATAAGTGGAATATTTCAAACCAATAATGTATCTTTTACAATAGTTTATTTGATTCATTTGGTCCCAGGATATAGTTTGGTTGCACTTCTCACCAAGATTCACATTGTTTGGGGCCCAAAACTGTTTGATAAACGCCTGACTAAAATCATACAATTCAACAGAACTGTTTCTGAACCCTTTTGAGCACAAACAATTGGCTTGACTCTTTGTGAATCTGAGTTCTGTAGTTTTTGCCTCTGGTGTCTGAGTGAGTCTAGTTTTAAGCGAGAAAAAGCTCTGCACAAAAGAGTGCACTGCAAAAAAATATTTTAAGACATGTTAAAGTTGCTTGATTCTAGAATATCAACCTAATTTCAAGCTTTTGACTAATTTAACCTTGATTTATTGCAGATACCTGGATTATTTTCCTTGTTACAAACTGATTCAAACTGGTTTCAAGACATCGCTTCTTATTTCAAGCCAAATTATTTGCCAGCGGGTTAATAAAACTGTTCTTACAAGGTTTTTTGTTCTTATATTAAGCCAAACTCCCTTAAAATCAGTTAAAATGTCTTGAAACCAGTGAACTATTCTATTAAGCAATTAAATCATATCCAGTTAAAACAACTCAAATCTGGATTAAAATTCAGATTCCAAGTCATTTAAGCAAGTCTAGATTTATAGTTTTTGTAGAGCATCATACCAAATGTCTTTGTTAAATATAAAAAAACAATAAAGCTGGTGTCAGTGGCCTGAAACAGAATGACTCTAGATTTGGTATAATTTCTTCTTCTATTTAATTAAAAATTTCCATCGGTCCTGGGTTCTTCCACTCAGACCACCATGCTCTACTCAACTTTAAAGATTAAAGTGTGGAGTTTTGGTCGGAAATAGCCTATGTTTGATGTGGATTTGTGAGGATTAATCAGATACATTATGTGTGACTAAACTTGTAGCATATTTTTTCTTCAGCTGTTTGTGGTTGTAACTCAGCGAATATGTGTCACAACGATGGAAAATATAGACTGGCTAATAACTTATCTGTTTTGTCCTCTGAAGTTTAGTAGAGTTGTTGCCTATATCAAACCTGAGCAAACTGCGACCCGGGGCTGGTAGCGGCCTCACAGTGTTTTTATCAGTCTTGCCACGCTTATGAGAATGAAGGTGACAACGGTTTATTTTTGTAGCATATTTAAACAGACAGAGTCTACAAAGTGCCTCATCTCAAGCCAGTGAAATAGTCTATAGCAGGTCTATTCAACTTAAGGCCGGGTGCCAAACCGGCCCTCTAAAAATCTGAGCTGGCCCTCAATTCACTTTGCTAATATTACAAATTTTTGTTTTTTTTTTTTCTGGTTAGTAGTCTTAGTTTGTGGATTATCACAAATAATCCAGAATCTTAGTCAAATAAATATAAACGACACAATTAAGCATTTGTTCACTTCATTGCATTCATTTAGCGTACTTTTACAGGTCAGTTCTGATTCATTTATTTTTTTTTTTTTACTTGTTGTTTATCAAACAGTTTATGTTATACTGCAGTTCAGATTTGTTATTTGATTTAGATTTTAAGCAAAAAAAACAAACACTCAGCACTAGTATAGTTATCCCTATCTAGTCCTGTGTATATTTGGTGCAACCTTATGTCAAAAGCGGAGACATACTGCGCAACTACCAGCCTCAAAGTCCTTGATAAAAATACTCTGGAACATTAATTTGAATAGCTGTGATCTACAGCATGTGGTCTCATAAAACTTATATAGCTAAAACTACTCAAATTCAGATTAAAATCCTAGACATTTTTGCAGTCTTAAAGAATATTGAAGTTGGTCTGACCTTCACTGGATTTGAATATGGCTGTTAACAAAAATAGTTGCCTCTCTTGGCCTTTATGGTAGCAATAGAAATCGATTTACCCGTATATATATATTTTTAGGTTTTCTAGCATTAGTATTCCTCACAGGAGTAGCAGCAGCAGCAGCATCTGGGCTCTAAGTGTAATCCCAGCGTGGTTTGTGGGTGTTTGCCGGGGAAATGTGTGTGAATGGAATGGCAGTCTGGAGGTTTGGACTTGGATAAAGATGAGTGGAGCCGAGAGCTGCAGGCTGTGGATTCTGAGGAGGAGCAGGAGGAGGAGGTGCCTTTAGGAGCTCTCTGTAAAACACACTACTGCTCAGGGTTTAGTTTACACAGCCAAGAATAGATGTCCAATAAGTGTTTGGCGAATGTGTAACTGCGCTGCTTTGTAATACCGGTTTTAAAGAAATTATAATATTGTTATGTGGTGTTATAGGTCTTATTTACAAAACTGTACGTACAATGATTCAAATGTTGTTTGTTAAATCACTGTGCTGATGTAATATTAGTAGATATAGTCAGAATCATAGGCCACACCCACTAACGTCCGCTAGTCACGGGGGAAAGTTAACATTGAGAGTGAATCAGAATAACTGTTGTATTCTGATTGTAACTACAACAGCAATGTGGACTTATGTCAAATATAGAGGCAAAAAATGGAGATAGCATTGCTAGAATTTGTAAATATATCTAGCAATGCTAATGGTAGCTGCGAGCTAAATGCTAACGTGATGCTAGTAGCGCCACCTGCCATCTTTTATCATCTTTCTTTAACTTTTTCCTTTTCTGACATAACGCCACATCAACAACCTACATTTGAACTTGATTGTGACTCAACTCATACATTAATTTGCCAGAAAAAGTCTTAAAGAGGTAAAAAGTTTAGCTTCCACAGTCTTAACATAGGATTTGGCTCACAACTTCCCCTCAGCAGGCCACGCCCCCAAACATGACGCGTTGCAGACTGTATCTAGTAGCATGTTCAAAACAATCTGTAATTTTTGCTATTATTAGTTAGAGATCTAGTTCAGTTCCGGCATGACAGAAGTCTGGGTGATGCTTTTTGCATAGGACTGGGCAAGAATCGAAAGATCGAGAGATCAAAATCATAAATGTCATATCAGATTGTTAGTTATTTGGATGTGTTCTTAGAATGGAGTGCTCAATAGACAATCTTGTGTCAGTAAAAACATCTAGCAGAAGTTAGACTTAGAAAGAGAAAATTATTTTCTGTGAGAAAGATCTGAATTAAAAAAAGTTTTGTTTTAGTTCGATTAAAGCATAAATCTTTTAAGGCAATTTTTTTTTTCCCAATTATAAAGTTTAAGATTCAAGTGAACCATAAGCTAATACTACATTAAATATTCAAAAATACTTTAGTATTGTGATGTAGGACTGTACTCGATGCATCAGTATTTGTTGTGAATCGATACAGGGAGGTGTGTCGAGATACTTAAACTCATTATAAATTTTGCACTTCTGAACCTGGACTGCTGCTTTAAAAGTTGAACTGAAAACTGACTCTTTCATAGAACACTGTATGTAACATTAACCCCTTCTCATGCTGGCCTTTTTTACCTCACACGTCTGACTAAAATCGGTAAAAATTCAAACTAAAACTGTTCCTGAACCCTTTGGAGCACAGGCAAATGGCTGGGCTCTTTTTAAAGCTGTATCCCTGTAGTTTTTGCTTCTGATGTCCAACAGGCTCTCATCAGAAGTGAGAACTTTCTCCAAGCAAAAGAAAAACAAAATTTAAATTCCGCCTAAATTTTTTTAGTAGATATAAGGATTGGTATAGTTGGTGTTGACAGCTGAGACATAAATGACACTAGATTTGGCATATTTGGGGTTTTGACAATTCCTCTGTAAAAGCTGAAGGAAATGAGGTAAAAATGAGTTTTAGGGACCCAAAATTACTCAAAAAATTAGGCGGAGCCAATACAAAAGTCCTATTAAATTTTTGAATTTTTGAGGACTTTTTTTTATTTGGAGGCCTAGATCTGAAATCTAAGTCTGGATCATCCCAGAATGGCTGATTTTGCTCTAAATAAAAGGGATTCAATGGGATTTTTATATTTAACCTTTCCAGGTGCTTCATAGTATGCTTTTTTCAGACACTCAACAAAATTGAAATTTTTAAAGAAAAAGTAGGAGGGCCTTCGATTAAGAACAGTGTGAAAACACAGTCCTGCTGCATGTTTTTAGTCCTGTACTCAAAAAACATTTTACAAGCAGTATGCAATACTTTCCGACAGTTTTCTCTATATTTTCTCATTTTGGTCAGTAAATGATCTTGATGTGCATCATATTGAAGGAAATTGCATTAGGATAAACATGTATCGGGATACATACAGTATTGCATCGGAAGGCTGTTGGCAATGGAGCTCAACAGTGACCGCCACTTTCTGGTTCCACAATCTCGGACCCCATGTTAGGGGTTTAGAAAAAATAGATATTAAAAGACTGAAAACGTCCTTGAGGCTAAACAGCAATGTGGTGAGTCATGAGCATAACACGTACATTTTTGTTTAAAAAGCATTTCTGGAGCTTTACAAACTACAAAGTTATGAAGTAATTTCGCCTAATTTTGAGTTCTGCTTTTTAGACTGAAAACAACTGATCTGAGGTAGCACATAGCTGGCTAGCTTGCGATATGCCTTTGAAATCTTAATATTAGATTTTTTTTAAAGGTCTATGATATTTTACAATTTGGGAATTTTGTTCCGGAACCAGGGCAATCGAACACTGTAGAGCTCTATACCCAGTGCTTTGTAAGGTCACAATACTAACATTTCAATCTGTTGTTTATAATTCAAAAGTAGCTTCTAAGCTACTTTGCAAAAAGTATTAAATGAAGAGAAGGGGCTTATCTGTTCTCCATGAGGTCAATGGACCTGCTTCTGCTTACATTTTCTCTTTCCATTTTGTGTTTTACAATAAACAAAATGTAAATTACTTATTAATGTCATTTTTTTTTTTTTTTTACTGAAACCCATGAGCCAGAGGAGAAACTTGTTGATGTGTCTTTCAGCAAGACACTTCACCCACATTGCCTAGTCTTAATCTGATGTGTGAATATTTACTTGACCAAACATCTTTAATGAAACATAAAATTGCACATATGCAATTGAAACTAAAAAATGTCTTCACAAAACAAACCTTTCACTATAAAGTTTACTCGTGGCTACCTAGAAGAAAAAACGAGAAAAACAAGCTCCAAATCCCAAACAATCTCTTTCCTCACACAAACATGTCACTTTGCATGTGTCCTTCCTCTCTCCTGTCAGTGTGAATGCTGACTGTCGCCGTGGTAACTGCTCCCGTCTCCTCTGCGCTAACCTGTCCTGTCTCACACCTGTTCCTCTCGCCGCAGAAGCAGACTAGACATCATTAGAGGCTGTCTTCTGCTGGAGCCACAATCCTCTCAATCATTCTCACACTTAACCCTTCGTCCAATCACGGCGCACCTTTACAGACAGGTTTTCTATTCCACTAAGTTTTGCGGCGGACTGGAGAAAGTACAATTCACAAGTTGTCACGCTTGTCTCGAGGAGGAAAGTATAGTGAACGCCACAGCGATGTTGACAAAAATGAACACCTCGATGCCGCGTTTTCAGACAATGCTATGGCAGTCTGTCTGAAATGTGTTTGTAAATGTCGAGGTAGAAGTTGAAGTGTGGGACATGAGTTGAATATGGCCACAAAAGTGTTGAGAAAATGGTGCATAAAAACAAACCACTCTATATTCTAATTTTGTATACATTAGTTGTACATTATAGTGTCCACATTGACTCAGAAGGCAAAACTACAGCTTTGCCTTTTTTGCCAAAATTGTGTTTTTCTCCCTGGAAAAAGTATACAAATACATAAGTCAGGGCTTAAAGTTCTCAGTCACTGTGATGGGTTTCAGTCAATTAAAAAAAAAAAAAATATATAGGAACATTTCTGTTAGTGATTCCTCTAAAATCCACCAAAATGCAGGATATGACTTCTGCTTTCAGCAAAAGTTTCTGGGGGAGGACCCTCCCTTTTATGCAAGAGTTTAGCCTATATATATTTTTCATCTCAACTCAAAATTTCTCATCACAAGTTTCTCAATATTCGATCGATCTCAATTCTCATAAGCTGTAAATGTATTATCACTAAGATGAGACCTAGTATTTGCTTAAAACATAGATGTTACTGTATTATTACGATTAAAATGCAATTAAAATCTTGACTGCAAAAGATTTTCAGTCAAATCATTTTTTGGTGCTTTAACCCCTGACATAAGTACATGTATGTATAGGAATGTTCGCCGAGCCGACATGTGATGTCAAAATGGTTGGCGGAACCAGCTAGTTCTGGCTAGCTCTCATTACTTTTCCCATTGGGATCTAATTGCCGAAATTAAAAGCTTTGTTTTTGGTGTAGGCTTTTTCTGAACACGGTAGAAGCTCCATGGATTGTTCATATCAAACCTGTTAGCACACTGAGTCACACAGCAAGAGACAAACATGTTTTTTTTTCATGTTTGTTCAGCTTGCCGCCAATACGTTTTAACTACTTCTGCCAACCAACGCGTCACACGATGACACTACGAAAATCGATCGAAAACTTCGAAAATCTATCAAAGTTTGCAGCAATCGAATCAAAAGGCCAGAATCGATCAGTTTTGCTCATGCAGCCACTGAATTAAACACACTCTGTATTTGTAAATTATACACATAATGCAATAATAGTCACAATGCTTGAAGAAACAAAGACTGAACTTGTGCAAGACCTGACTGAATGTGCATTAATATGTTGCATTAACAACTGATGGGTGGACGGACCTCTAAATATGGACACTAAATATGAATATGTTTACTGTTGACAAAAACACTAGTTCTAAGCTCTAACAACAGTGGCTTTGTTTTAGATGGTTTATTTTGTGTCCTAAGATGAAAAAAAAAAGTTTATATAGATAAACTAACCAAAATCGACAATCGTGGCTGTAAAATCGAAAACTCAATCGAATCGTGACTTACAGTTAATCGTCCCGTCCCTACTATATTGTGCAGTCACAAAGATCACTCTAATCCAGACGAAGACATTTCTGAAGTCATGACCGCAGCTCATCAAGACCAACTCAAGATCATCTTTGTAATTTTGCGTCTGCATCAGCGGTTACACCAGACATAATTCTGATCAAGGTCCCAAAAAATCCATCATGAGGTATCTGTCACAATTTCTGTTCAGTATTGATGTTTTTGTTGTTGTTTTTTAACACAGAGACATATGATACCTTACAAAAAAATTACTGAACTTTGCATACATAGTTTCTTAAGAAAACTTTAGTGCATCTGCAAAAATAATTGTCCATTTGACATTCAATAATCACAATGTATTTCTTACCCGAAGCACAAAGTTCTACACATCTTGCAGTTTCCAATAAATCCACACTGTATTTAGCTCAAACTCAGTGTGTAATTTCCATTTCTCCTGCATAAAAGCCAGTCCTTCATTCCTCCGGGAAAGTTTTTCTGATGCGAGCCGATGCTGGTGCAGGTCTGACAAAAAACAAATCAGGAAATTGCAGGTGTGACTTTCAGTTTGTCTCTCAAGTGATCATATTCAAAGAACTATTCTCTTGATATTTCTTTTACGAAGTTCATCTTGTCTTCAATAGCAGTAAGCGATTTCTTATATTTAGACAACTTTTTAGTGAAAAAAAAGGTAAATACAGCTCACTAAAGAGTTGTCTGAATAGAAGAAATCGCTTACTGCTACTATCCTCTTGAAATCACACCAACACTGTCTGTCCCATTAATTTTGTCAAATGGATTCTGATCTACGCTCTCTGTAGCTAAACTGCAGTCTCCTGTTTACAGATTTATAAACTACGTACTGGCGTGAGCGGTAGAACCTTCCAGCCGCAGGTTTCCGGTTTGTGGTGACGCTGGAAGAACAGTGCACATGAATGGGTTTCAAAGCTGCATTTGTCCCTCGCTGCATCGTTATTTTGAGAGAGTGGGAGAGCACGAGTCCAGTCCACATTCAATCTAGTTGGGTTTTTTATAGTATCAATCACAAACAGTTTCCAAACTGCTGTACAGACACAGAGTGACAACCATAATAAAAGTGAACAATAAAAAGGAATAAATGCTCTCTTAATTTAACTACTCTTACAAATAATACATCCAGAAAATCCAATAAGAGCAGGATCATAAAACAGCAATAAAAAGTAGTTTACATCAAATCAATTAGGTAAATAAAAGGCACAGGGGACTACACAACTCACGCGGTGTTAAAAGATACTTCTTTATAAAAAGATCCTTAATGCGATACTGTGGAACAGACCAGGCAATGTAACCTCTCCGTAGAGACAAGAATACTTCTGAAAAGTGTCCTTTTAGTCCATAATATTAAAACAATGACACAGTGGCACATTTTCACTGTAAAAAGTCAGGGCCTTAAAGCGTGGAGTTAGCATGGTTCTTCGAAACAGCTCATCCTCATGTGCTTGACAGCACGGTGGCAGAGTGTTCTCGCCTCACAACAAAAAGGTTGCTGGTTTGAATCCTGCATGATCCAAGCCTTTCTGTGTGGAGTTTGTACGTTTCTCCCGGCGTCTGGTGGTTTTCTCCAGGCTCTCCAGATTCCCCACCAACTAATACCATGCAGGTTAATGAACGTTTGGTGATGGTCGTAGGTTGAGGCTCCAGGTGTTTAGGTGACTCACTTCTGCTGAGCTAGAGGTGCTTGCTTTCACTAAGTGAAGAGGAGAGGTTGCTGCCACCTTCGTTGTAAAACACTTTGTGATTTCTATCTGTAAAAGGTGCTATATAAATAAAGATTACTTACTTACTGACCAAGATGAGCTCAACATCTGTAGATGTGTGTCCAACCTCCTGACAACAGTTCACAAATGGTCACAGTAGTTCCATTTCTCTTAACCCTCTGGGCGCTACTGTCGCAATATTGTGACAAGTAAGTTAACCGGAGAAAACGGCCTCTCTCTCTTGTCAAAATCAAAAACACTGTTTCTACATGCTTCCACTAGATGGCCGACATCCAGAGCTTTCTTTTAAGCCCAAAATTACCATAGGTTCCTATTGGACAAAATAAAAAGAGACTATCTAATCATGTTGCACACTGAGCCAATTATTTTTTCTTATTATTATTTTGATAATCGCATTACATAAAAAGCATGTTTTCTTGTGTCTCCTCTTTATACCTTTGTTCTATTTACTGTTATTTTCAATTTAAGTTTTCTGAACCACTCTTTTATTTTTGATTCATAAAATCTAAATCATAAAAACTACACTAAACTTACAGTATCTACTGTATATCCTTTTAAAAAGATTACTCTATCTAAACGTATACACTTTCAATAACTGACAAGTATAATCTACTTTAAATCATTCCAAATAACTATAGAAAATTGGTTATTCCGTATATTAACACAGTCAGCTTTTTCCTTTTTGTGCACTTTTGAAACAAGCCCATTTTTCAAACACAATTCCAACTTAACTTTTTCCACTCTAGGGCAAAGTTAATATTCTCCCCTTCACTTGGAGATGATTTTGTTTGGTCTTCATCTTTTCCTCCCGGTGGCCTTGTCTGACACCTCTTCACTTTCTGTTCCTCGTGTTTGTGCAAGTCTTTGTTTTGCCGAGTTTGTCCTGAAGGCAACACGACCCGCTGTGTGAATGTGTGAACTAAAAGTATAAGCACCGCTGTTGTCGGCCCGGTTCAGTGCTTCTCCCTGCAGTGACAAAGAAGCAATGGAGTTTGGACTTTTAGCTGGAACACAAAGCTCACTCATTGTAAAAACATTAAAGCGGCAGTTACCTCACTTTTCTTGGTTGTAAATATCAGGATAAAGATCAAATTGTGAGCTAATCTCTGCGACAATCTGCTTTTTTTGTTGGAAAGCAATCCTATTTGTCTGTTTAATTGTTCAAAAACAAACTATTTTTCCAAGGCTAGTTTTTTTTAGTGACTTTGGGCCTTTTATTTTCTAAATCTCATGCAAGGCGTCTGAGGGATTTGAGGCTTTCACCAAGAGTGTTGAGGAACTTTTACACCTGCACCACTGAGAGCATCCTGACTGGAAGCATCTCTGTGTGGATGGTGGGAACCACACAGCAGGACCGTGTTGCTCTCAGAAGAGTGGTTAGATCAGCAGAAAAGATCCTTAGAATAAGCCTGCATAGTTTGGAAGACATCTACACTGAAAGATGTCAACGAAGAGCGCAGAAGATTGTTCAGGACTCAAGCCATCCTGATCACAATTTGTTTTCGCTTTTGCCATCAGGAAGACGCTATCGTCTCCTCAAGGTGAAAACCGAGAGGATGAGGAGGAGCTTCTACCCTGAGGCCAGCAGACTGTTAAATCTAACCCACTTGTAAAATTCTCCTGCAGTTATATTACTGGATTTGTACTGTATTTGTTTGAATTGTTGTTTGTTTATGTCACTGGAGGTACAAATGAATTTCACTACATGTTGTACTTGTGCAAATGTATGTGACAAATAAACTAAACTTTTGGAACTGCACTTACCTGGCTCCAAGAAAATCCTTAATTTTTTTGTCTTATTTCAAGTGAAATAATCTTCCAGTGCACTAAGAAAATGTGACTAACCTGGTTGTTTTGAGCAGAAAATACTAGTTTCAAGTTCTCTTGACAAGATTAAGAAAATCTATTCTTGATTCAACTTATGGCTTAAAACAGATACAAATTTGCTTAAATTAAGTTATATCTAGATAAGTTAATCATGATAGAATAGCTTAAAACAAGTAAAAAAAAATCTTAGTAAGACTTGGTCTTATCAAGTGAAAAAAATCTAAAATAGTCTTTTAAGATTAATATTATGCTTAATTCAAGTCATTTTATCTAAGTTAGATTTTCCTTTTTTTGCAGTGTATTGTTGAATTTACAAATAGAGCAATTTATTTTTCCCTGAACGTTCAGTCTGTTTCACAAACACTACAGGCCTGAGTTTTTATCTGAAGGCATGTTTATATTAATGACGATTAAATACGTGATGACGGTTGGCAGTTTGACGGCACTGGTTTGCATTGCTAAAGTTTTTTTTTCAGCAGGAATAATACACATCTCTCCACAAATATTAGATAATTTCTTTGTCAAAAAGTGTCATGGAGCTTGACACATTAGGCATTCCTTTATGACATCAAACTTATTCAGAAGCTTAGCTGGCTCCACCAAAGATGATCTGATGTCTGTGCATTTCTGTTGTAAAAGAGCAGGGCTTACACCATGACAGTCTCTCCTCTCCTGTCTGAAGCTTCTGCTTCCATAATCCTCCTGTCCTCTGTCCGTTTCTTTGATGTGGAAAGTTTAAAAGTGACTTCATGGGCTGTATCATCTCTGCATGTTGTCTTGTGCTGCTGCTGATGCACGGGACAGTGGGGGAGGAGTGGCAGCGGCACTAAGCTTCAGCTTCAAATTGTTTCATAAAGACTCAATATGAATCTGTATTAAACATGAGGGTCGTGTGAAACCATCTGGCCACCAGTTTGAGACCCATGCTGTATGGAACCTTCTTCAATGCCACTTGGGAAGAAGGAGCACTGAGTTCGACAGTACAGCGCTCAGGGAAACATCTTCAGATCTTTTTGCTCGACTGGGTCAGGACTACCGTAGCTGGATAATCCTTAACATGCATATTTTAATTGGTCGGGGAAACTTAAGACCATGAAGAAATCCCATCCAGACAATGGAAAGAAACATACAAACTCCACATAGAAAGGCCCTGTGAGACAATAGTGTATTTTTTTATGACATGCTTTAGAACTCAAATTATTTCTTGCAATTTTCAACTTTTACTTGTCAGTTTCTTCATCTTTTGTAACTTTAAGTTGGATTAGCTAACTTTTTGAAATTTAAATCAGTAAATCAACAAGTGTATGTTAAATGCAGCACTTTGTGGAAAAAAATGAGCCCACTGAGTACTGTCTGAATTCAATAATAAAGAATTTTGGTTCTAATCAGGTGCAAAAACTTTATAACCGGTTACAACAGCTTAAAATAGTTCCGTTTATATAATTTATAAATTGGCAACAGTCAATTATAGTATCTACACAAAATCCCTCAAACATATATCCTACATAATATACCTCCATCCCCAGTGCAAACCATAGATGAACTCACACACTGCATAGTCCATTTTGTTTCTTTAAGTTTCTGAGCCGACCTTTTCAACTCCATCTTGAATCTTAAATAAACTTGTATGAGCTTTTTGCGACGAATGAAGAGTTTTCCATCAGCCATGTGTATGTCCAGTAAGACCCTTAAACCTGACCTCAACCTGTCCACCATCTCAAAAAAAAAACTAGATATAATCCAAAATTTTCTCCGTTTGTGAGCTTTGCGCCGATACCATCTGTAAAAACCCGCCCCGGGACGCTCCCCAAGTTTATTTTTCCAATATGATTGTTTTTCTGTCTGTCTCCAGAGTAATATTCTCGGTTCATTAAAGGCGACTGTGGCCCAGCGCTTGGCAGGTCACATCCAATTTCACCGAATCACCTCCACTCTTCGCTGCCTCTGTGTCGCGCTCTCCAATCAATCCCACGCCCGATAGTTATTCAATATATAGAGAAATGGCACCGCGTTTTAATCAAACACTTTATTGACTTTTGGGCTGTTCGTAAACAATATGAGATGTGAAGATTTCGGGCAACTGAAGTCAAGCTGTGTCGCGGAGGGAAAGGGGATAAGCCGACAAAATGCACGGTCACGAACAGAGATGGCACTGCCCAAAAAGAACACGCAAACGTCAACGAATCTACAGCTAAGACGCAATGACAGTTAAGACTAATTGTTCTGTTGTGCATTGTGAAGGTTTAGCATTTGATTCGGGATCTGATGCTATGTGGCTTGAAGCATCTGAGCTTTGTCACACATTGGCATTTTCACAATGATGATGACTGAAAGATATAGTATACTTGTTTAAAATAACTTGCAATCCCTCAGCACAGCACATATAAGGTGTTTTTTCACATGAAAGTACCGAGAACTAAGTCCCAAAGGTTCCCACATAAGAAGGTCCAGGAACCAGAGAGGTCAATAGGCGTTTTCCCACATGAAAGTACCAAGAACTACTCCCCACATTCCTCCAGTCCATGTTTAATCAGAGGAACTATCCTGTCCCCATGTTTGTGTCCACACAGCAGCAGCTTGTGAAAGTGGCTCTAACTAGCTTTAGCATTAGCATCTGTAAAGTCTGGAACATTCAAATAAGTAAAAACAAAAACAAAAGTTGTCTTTTTTCCACATAAAAGTATCATGTGCAAAACTTAAAAACGTCACTGAAACAAAACAAAATGATTCACTGTAGTTCCAAATAATAGTCTCATAGGCTGCTATTTACATATTACATACGTACATTTTGAGAGTTACTGTCTTTAAATGATTTTTCTTAAGGATAAGGAAAGTGTATCTGAATGTGAGAATGTGTAAGACATGTTTATAAACAAAGGTTATGTTGTAAATGTGTTTGTGTCACCAAAAGGTTCCTGGTCTGCCTGGAAAGTACCTACCCCAGAGCAGGACCTAAAAAAGTCCCTAAAGTGTGGTCCCAGTCCATAGTTCCTGCTAAAAAGTTCTTAAAGTGGAAAAAGGCCTAATGTGGAGACCAAACTAGCTCCTGCTCTGAAGCAAGTACTTTTTCCCTTAGATCGAGAACCTTTCAGTGACGCTGCGACGTAATTCATGATGTTGTTGACACATGTTGTATGCACACAATGCACATCAACAAGGCTGGGCACGTTGGAAAGATTTTATTAAAATAATAATAGCATGAAAGCAATGCCATTACAATAATGATAATACATAATGATAATACATTGTAACACTGTGTATTTGCTAAAAATGTTAAATGTATAAACTCAGTTTTGTGTAAACTTGCATTTTTTTTTTCGTATTTTGACATCATGTGGCGGGATTCTCTATTGTAACTTTTCTTTTTATCATAATTTCAACTTAACTGCTGCCAAACTGCACTATCACACCCAAACTGAATCAACATTTGAACATTGGGATAGTCTGACTTGGTTTTCTGATCATGAAACTTAAACCAATACATTTAAAAACATGATTGAACATTTATCTGTTTTACTAATAATGTTGTCATAATATTGTAATCAAGATTGGTAAAAAAAAAAAAAAACTGAGATATTAATTTTTGTCAACATTGCCTAGTCCAGTTGTGCTTTTATCCAGGCCCTTTAAAGCCCCTCTGTAATGTCTCGGTGTGGATAAATTCATATGTAGACCAGAGTGAGCAGCTCATAAGTCTTGTGCTCCTCCTGGGCCCTGTATACATTTATACCTGCTCAGATATGGATCGGTACAGCGGCACAGGCCCAACCGAGCGTGACAATGACACCGCTCCTGACAACAGCTCTACATCCTCCTCTGACCTCTGCCTCTGCCTCTCGTCCTCATCCATTACGCAGAATTATTAGTGAATTCATGTGAGACAGATGGAAAGTTAAAAAGAGCATTCCCCCCGAGCTTTCCAAGAGTGTGCTCTGGACTAACTGTTTTGTGCTTTAATTGCCTGATGGTGCGGCAGAGCGTGAAAGGGTTACTTTGAGAGAGGAGGATGGCATCGGTGGGAATCACTTACAGAGAATAAGCCGTAGCCTCCAGCAACTTTCTCCCTCTGAGAACTGATTTTACGAAACAAAAATAGTAGTGGGTTATAGCTTTGCAATAATCAAATAAAATAGGCTCAGAGCAGTTAGGTGTCATGCAGAGCTATTAAATATTCAGCCCAAGGGCCAGATTTGGCCTCTCATACCAAACCGTGCTGTGGTGGCACAGTGGCAGAGGGGATAGCGCTCTGGCCTCACAGCAAGAAGGCTTATGGAGTTTGTATGTCCCTCCCCGTGTCTGGGTGGTTTCCTCCGGGCACTCTGATTTCCCCACCAACCAATAACATGCATGTAAGGGAACACTTGGCGGTAGTCGGAGGTTGAGGCGCCAGGTGTTTAGCTGAATCTTCTTCTTCTGCCCCAGGGCTGCTTGCCATCACTGAGTGGGGAGGAGGGGCTGCTGTGTGAAGCACTTTGGAAGACGTCTGTCTGTGTAAATGTGCTAGAGAAATAAATCTATTTAAATCCTGACCCATACATTTGTTGCTGGTATATTATGTGATGTATTTATTGCATTGTTCATGTCCTTTAAACATGCTCCTGGGCACCTCCACTTTGGAATCCCAGGCACCAAAACAAAAACAAAAACCAAGCACACCTGACAGCCGTGTTGAAGTAATAGTAATTTAAATTAGTTAATATTTAAAAAAAAAAAAAAAAAACTTTTTTGAGAAGGTTTCTGTACATTTCTGCAGTGTAACAGTGTTTTCACAGGAAAATAAAGTTGAATAGCCCTGGAGTAGGTGCTGTTGCTTTGCTATTAAAAAATAAATGGAAAAATATGTTTTAATCTTTGGCAGGTCATATTGATTAGATTAAAATAGCATAGATTTATAACCTGCCCAGCCAGATGGATTCTCTCGCAATATCTGTGAATTCACAATCTGGCCCTCCACTCGCTCAATTGGTTTGGATCACAAACGAACGACCCAATAACGCTGCAGTAAAGTAAAGACGGCAGCAAGTAGCGCCTGAATTAAACAAAAAAAAAAACCTCAGCTCCTGCAGATGTACGTGTTTCTAATGCTACTGATTCTGTTTCCGCAGAAAGTATTTCTTGTTGAAAGAAAGTGACACTTGATCTATTCCACACATTTTATTTTTATTTATGTACAAAGTGTTGCTGTGTCACATAATCTGCTTATTAATCATCCAACCTTTTCCAAAACACTTTCAGATGGATAATGTGAAAATAAAATCAAGCTCAACACATATGCAACTGGTGTGTGCCAGGTTATTAGATTAGGGATTTACTTAAAAAAATCCATACAGTGACGTTTTGTGATTGGAGCTTAAGTATTGACACAGAGACCAGTGTCCAGCTAACAGCTTTTGAGCTCTGTTGGAACAAGCTCAGGCGGAAAAATGTCTGTCATATCTGGTGTCTAGATCAAACGTGACAAAACTCAAATCCATAAAACAAAATGTGTTTTCACAAATTAGCCTGAGGTGTCTGTAGGTGGCCAAGGATCGACAGGTGCATACTTGGTGACATCGACAAGTGAAGGGACAGAGCTGCAGAAGGTGTGAGGACTTTGGGTGAATGTGAACAACACTTCGCAGAGCTTCGATTATGAGAATTCCAGTTCTTCGGAAAGTGCTTCAATAGGGCTCTGATTTAAAAATGTAACATGGCCTTACTCTTTGGTGGCTTTAGGTAGCTTTACTTTAGATGTATTTAGAATGTAGTTGTAGAAAAATCCAAATAAATGTAGTTCAATTTTTAAAAGAACATCACCTTGGCTCTCGATGCAGTCGCTGAAACCGGCCTCATCTGCTTTGCTGCAAATTTAATCAACAAAACCGCCTCCCATCTGAGTCTGGCATTATCACCCGGCAGACCAGCGCTACAGCAGACATCCCCTTACACCCCGGAGTGTCCCCGGCCTGGCCCACTATCGCGCTCCCCCCAAGGTCACTTCTTTACAACTTTCATCACATTCCCAGAAGTGCTGCTAATCTTCCCGGGGAGCTTTGGTGAAAACGGGGGAGAAGAATGAGGCCAGCGTCTGAGGGCAGCGAGTGGAAATGAATTTTACCCTTTGGCAGATGGTAAACACATACATGAAGAGGCCGCGTTAAAATGGAACCGCTTATGTTATCAGCGCGAGCAGACGCCGGCACAAAGGCTCGAGGGGAACGCACGGAGAGCCGCAGACGGTCAATTTCTGGAGGAACGGAGAAGGACAGACTGATATGTACACATGTTATCTCAAAGACGTCTGGCAGTTGTACATGTTTGCTTTTTAAAGTCGTGGTTTTTTATTCTACCTAGATGGAATGTTGTACTTCAAAATATAAAGCGTTTTCTGTGTATATGCAGGAAGTGGGGATTGGCTAAAGCAAGAGATCGACCAATCAGAAGCAGTATTGGGAGTGCGTAATAACTTGGATAATGATTGCTGTAGGCTGCAACTAACGATAATGTTTGTATTCAATTAGTTGGGCCTTAGAACGCTTAAGTCACCCAACTACAAGATTTTTATAAACTTCGATCAAGAAAAAGACTAACATTAAATGACATAGTTCATAATTGACTCAATTAAAAGATTTGCAAACAATCATAAATTTAATTGTTTGCAAAATAGGTGCGTTCACACTGACAGCATTTGGTATTTGCATACATTTTCAATGTAAACCCGCTTTTAGGCATCAGAAAACGCGGCGTCTTAGGGATTAGAAGCTCGAAGCTGCAGCGGCCGCAACTTCGCTCAAACCTGCGGCCATCGCGATGGAAATCCATCTTTCACGGTTGGAGGTTGGCGTCAGCCAATCAGAGACTACACTTGTGACATGTGACAGGTTGTTTCCTCTCACATCAAGGGGAAAGGACGACTGTTTACTGAAGTCTATTAATAACTAAAGGTTGCTTGTTTGGTGTTTTTTCAAAGACTTGGCCGTTCGCCAAGGGACATGGGACATGATCTGGACTGACAATGCACTCACATGGATCTATTAAAAATGCTCGATGCCATTTAAACCTGCCTCTCCCTCCTTCTCTTTCTCAACGTGATTTGTCTACGAGCAAACAAAGCCTGCAAACAAGCGGGAGCTCGAAGAAGCACTTTGGAGTGTTGAAAGTTTATTTTTGTCCACCAACGGCTTGACGCGCATCAGGGCGTTTTGGGCGCCTATTTGGGCGTCTGCTTTGAAAATGCTCTGCATCAAAATATGCTTTTACGTGCAAATTTCGATGCAAATATGCTGTCCGGTGTGAACGCAGCATTAGAAAGCATTTTCTCATTTGAAAACAGCAAAATAGCTACTGTACATGAAATAATGACATAAGTATATACTTCTATTGGGAAATATAATTTGTAGAATTTTCATTTTAGTCACATTTACTCAAATCAATATTAGATTTCTGTTTACTAGTAACATTCCATTATTTAAGATGGTTTTTTCTAATTCTTGGAAAAGTGGCAAATTTACACATTGTCTATGTCATTGCTGCCACATTGGCGTCATAAAAGTCTTCAGTTCATGCATACTTGGTAACCTACAGTCAACGATTATTCAATTACTAATAGGTTGTCGTTTGCTTAGTTGCAATCAATCGATTATTTGTTGCACAAGCACCATGCTTAAAATTCTCATTAATGCAACTTAACCTAATGATGCATTCCAGGACGCTCGGAACTGGAATATTTCTCACTTTCTACTTGTAAAAATGCTCTGGAACGCTGCTCAAAGTTAACTCAAACTGGGACCTGTTTAAGGAAGTCCCACTTCACATAAGAGATCAATAATCACCACAAAAAATGAATCTGGCGGGTTTACCTGCCACAAAACCAGTTAGCATTGTTACAGGTTTGTTTAATCAACATCGTCTCCAAAGAAAACATAAGATATACAACAAAATGTCAAAACGTTAAGCACGTTTTCACGTTTTATTTTATGTCAATATTCTACAAAAAGTTGAATATTGACATAAATATTTTTGACATTTTTCTATGTTTAACAGGTAAGTTTAGCTTCAAGTTACTAAAAGTAAGTAGGTGGAGTGGATAGGTAGAATTTACTTGTTAAATCCAAATAATAAAATATCCAACCTCCCAGTTGCCTTGCATGCAACTGTAATCCAATCTTACCCAAATTTTCAAATACAAACTTTTGCTAGCATATAGCCACCAATGCAAAGTGATGCTGTGTAGCATAAAAGAAAGGTCTTTTGTATAAAAGAGACTATATTTTATATACAAAAAAATATAGGGATGTTCACTGTGTCGTCGCATGTTTATCATGTGATGCTTTGGGTGGCAAAACATTAAAAATGTACTGACGCACATTGAACAAACACAAAAAGAACAACAATAGTATCTTGCTGTGTGACTGGGTTTGCTCACAGGTTTGATAAGAGCTTCTACTGTGTTGGTGAAAAGCCGACACCAAGAAGAAAGCTTTGGATTTCTGCAATTAGGCCCCGATGGAAAAAACAATTGGAGCTTGTTTTGGTTCTGCCAGCCACGTCCATTTTGACGTCACACATTGGCTCTGCAAACATCTATTGCCAAAATTATTTCTTAACAACTCAAATGCCGACTCTCGCTCCATATCTAGAGCTAAAAACATACTGGCTACCTAACTGAATAAAGAGACAGCAATGAAAATAGAAACATCTATTTCCAAATATGTGATCAAAACAAATCGCATTGGCGGGCACAGCATTAGTCCTATCACATTTATACTTGACTATGACTTAATTTATGTGAATCTAATATATGTAGAAAATGTCTTTCTACATAATATTAGATTAATAGTTGAATCAAGTCAGCAGACACCACAGAAACACTATCAAAGTTACTTGAGTTACTCAGATTGTATCTTTTTTCTGAAATAATTAATGAGCTATACTAACTGTAAACATTTTAAAACAAACGTCATATACTTGAACAATATTCTATTAAAATCCAGTTTGGTTAATCTGTGCAGCACTGCCAAGTATTCTCCAAACCCAAACATTAATGAACTGAGAAAAAAAGTAGATAAGTAAATATTCTATACAGAAACCATATTTGTGCCAAGCTAAACGTTTTCTTTGCACATACAGACTCTCGGTTACAACAAACACAGCAGACGCACAGCTACTTTCATGTTTGGGAACACATTATTCTGTGTTCTTTTTTCCGCTCGGACCAAAAGCACCAGGACTTGCATCAGCCTCAGCCAGACTGAAATGGAAAGTGCAGCGGCTGAATTCTATGAACATCAGGCAGAGGGAATATTACGTGTTCCCTCAGAAAGTTTTATCTCCACCTCATGCTGCTCGCTCTTTGCAGTTTAGAGGAGAGAAGTTTATCTAAAGCTGGACTGGATCTGCTCAAAAAGGGGAAAAAAGCCATCATCTTTCTACATAAGGGCTCAAAACAGCAGACTTCATTTAAACAGAGTATGGGGTGTAATTGTTAACTCTTTTAGTGCCAGATCTTTTCAGTCTTGTTGTTCTACTAGGATAAGATACTGTATTCTCAACACAGTCTCACTAGATGGCGTACTTTTACCACGACACAAACACAGCGTATTTTGAGCACGAGCTCACAGCTGTTTTTAGTACTTATGTTACGCCGTGCATTTAGCACGATATGAAAAAACGTAAAAATGACACGAGATTTCACAGCGAGCAATTTTAATTATCACATATAGTCCACAAACATTTAAATCATATTTATTCCTTACAACATGAATACTTAAGAGAGCACTGTTAACCAATCCACATCAATTGTGGTACACTTGAAATGCGCCCCCTGGTGTTCAAAAGTGGACATTACTTGGATCACTTTTTTTTCTTTTCTTACACAGTGCCCCTTTAACTGGACAGGATTTGGAAAGGCACACACCTGTCTATATAAGGTCCCACAGTTGAGCTGCAGGTCAGAGCACAAGCACTAACCATGAGGTTAAAGGAACTGTCTGTAGACCTGCGAGACAGGACTGTTTTAAGGCACAAATCTGGGGAAGGATACAGAAAAAATGCTGCTGTTTTGAAGGTCCCAATGAGCACAATGGCCTCTATTATTCATAAATAAAAAGGTTTGGAATCACCAAGAATCTTCCTACAGCTAGCCATCCATTTAAACTGAGCGATCGAGGGAGAAGGGCCTTAGTCAGGGAGGTGACCAAGAACCTGATAGTCACTCTGTCAGAGCTTCAGGGTTCCTCCGTGGAGAAAGGAGAGTCTTCCAGAAGGACAACCATCTCTGTACAATCCACCAACCAGGCCTGTGTGGTAGAGTGGACAGACGAAAGCCACTTCTAGGTAAAAAGAAATATGGCAGCCTGTCTGAATTTGACTAAAGACACCTGAATGACTCTCAAACCACAAGAAACAAAATTCTCTGGCCTGTGGTCTTTAATATGGAAATAATTATTAATAGATATTCTTTTCACAAAATATTCTTTAATTTATCCTTCCAAATGAGAGGAACATAATTAAAAATGGGTTTATCAGATACAATTTGGAATAATGTAATCTAAAGAGGTGTTTTTCTAATACAAATCACTCTGGCTCGAACTACAAAACTATTTGGATGTGTGTGATAGATTTCAGCAAAATACAATCATTTTGAGGCCAAGGTACTCAATTCAACACTGACAGTCCCAAACTTAAAAAGTCAGACAGTTTCCCATCAACATTGAAATTTGAATTGTAATCTCGCTTTTATACTGAATTGAAACGTTTTCCTCACATTGGTTTTCAAAGTGCCGGGATTAGATAAAAGTGAAGACATTTAATGAGACAATTTGAAAGAAAGTGGCTGCTGCCTGCTTCTAAAGGAATTAACCTGTTCATGTGATTACAGCAGCGTTTCCCCTAAGCTCCTTTAATCCTTTAATGTGTTCTTTTTTATCTCGAAATATACTAGAGTGACAGCGTTTGTGACAAGTGTGGCAATTTCGTATTATCTTTTTACGTTTTAGCCTTATCAGTTGCATTTGTATCGTCTGGTTCATGGTTTCAGACACGTAACATGATCGCAGTCTTCAAGAACTTTGGAATGTGGTTAATGTCTGTGTCCTACCTTAGCTTTTAGATTAGGCCGTCAAACATGGCATGTCTCATGAAAATGCAGTGGAAGTTAGATGTTAAAGGGGCACTGTGGGATTTTGGAGAGTGTCTACAATCCCTTTTTGAAAGTACAGTTAGTATTGTTTTGCCCATAGTTGGTTACACAGTATCGCTATAAACTTTCATATCTCCATGGAGTTGAGCATGTGACACTATCAGCCAAGCTGTGTCAGTTCTGTGGAGACACGCCTGTTCACTGTAATAAAGCATGTTTTTTTTTTACCTTTTAACCATCCTACAGCAGTGTTGTCTCCAATGTTCCCTATAAGCTGCACACAAAACAGCAATAGGACTCTCCTTTAACCTTAATCATTTATTACAAAGTTTTTAGACGTGTGACCATGCTATAACCAGATTAAACAACTCAGAGCCGTGCATTACACAGATCTAATAAACTCAGCTGTGCGTCGTAGTGTTCTTGACACCAGATCTGTGTAATGCACGGCTCTGAGTTGTTTAATCCTAACTTACTTTTAGAGGGAGCAAAGTATTAGCATTAGTCTCATTGAAAATTTTTGGAGAGAACTGAAGATTCATGTTTCCAGAAGATAAGCTCACAACATCCAGGATTTAGAAAGAATCGACAAGAAGTGATGAAAAAAATCACATGATATCGAGATTGGTAAATACCTATTTCATAAAAAATCTTTCTGCAGTAACTATGGTTACACAATAAAGTACTAAAGCATTATCTTGCTTTGGAGGTCAAACATTTATTTCAAACTACAATACAAATTACACAAACATGTATAACCTTAAACCAAAAACCACCACAACAAAAAGCATGACATTTAAAAATAACCTTTTGTTAGGGTGTAATATACCAAATACTTATTTCCAGAGGTGTGGACTTGCAAAGTGCAACTTGGATTTTCAGACTTGATTTTGATGTCTTGAGATTTGACTTGACAAATTAAACTAAGACCCTGTCCCAATATCCAGCCTTGTTCCTCATCCCCCATGGTGGTAGTGCGTAGGGCGTCCTAATTGTCACAAACGGCCTTTAGCCCCGCCCTCTTCACGCCTTCTATCCGCACTTCTGTGAAGCCCGCATTGAAAGCGGACTTAGCCGAAGTATATTACCCAGAGTTCTTTGCCGAGTGTACAAAAATTACTATGTCAGTTCTCTCCTAAAGTGACAGTAACGTAAACATATAACAAACATTAAATATGATCTAGAAATCAAAGTAAATACAATCAAATGAATTTTGCTTTTTTATACAGCTCAAAATTAATATGTATGAATGTAATATGTGTAAAACAAAAATCTAATATCAAAATAATACCACTTTTAATACAAATATATGCATAAATCCCCTGGCATCCACACTGATTTTATTTGTTTTAGGCAAAATCTGCAAATAATCCAAACTAAAGTGAGCTGAGGCTTTGTGACTTCAGCGGTAGTTTAATAACCTGGCTGTTTTACTTGATCACATTTCAGTGAAGTGTGGACTGTCCCATTTCCTACATTTACCTGTCCTGCACACTTGTGCAAGTGCACACTTTCAGAAAATGCACTCTTCAGTGTAGTGTGTGGTATGAATATTGGGACAGGGCCTAAGACTTAGGACTCAACTTTTTCTTGAAGATCAGTGGCTAGAGTCTTGATTTGGAGTCTTGAAACAACCTGATGCTTCTCCTCAAAAAGTTTCATTTTACTTTAACTGCAACATGTCCATTCTCCATTACTTTTTTGAGACCAGTGATGTATTTTCAATGAAATTATACAACCCAATCTACCTGACCTGAAACTTAAAGCAGAGTACTTGGACTTGACCTGGACTATGACTCACAAATGGACTTGGACTTAAATTACTTACTCCAACTTCAGCTTATTTCTCTTACGTTACATTCTTGATGAAGTTTTATATCTTCTAACAAATGATGCATTACTCTTTTTCGTTTAATCCCTCCACCTTTACAAAAAGTTAAAGTCTCACTCGGTCTGAAACACCAATTAAAACCCAGCAGGGGAGCTCATTTTGAACCGAGTGAATCCTGGACCGGCTTGTTAAATGTTTTTGTCCTTTCTCTAACAAAGCCGTTCCTCTCACCAAGTTTAAATCCCAGCGGCTGCGCGTCCCAGATGATAAAGTCCTGTAATTCGCCTTTAATTGCGGCGTCCTTTTTTGTAAACAGTTCTTCACGACGACGATTTAACGAGTGGGCGCACCTCAGCGTTTCAGGTGATTAGCCATTAATGATTCCAGATGCTAATTGCACGCATCAGGCAGAGCATTCATAACGTAGCAGTCGCACCATGGGATACAAAATATACAAACCGGAGAGGTGATTGTCCTCCAGAATGCGAGTAGAGGCGGGTGTTTCCTGAGCAATAATTCAAGAGGCTTTAATGACTTTGTGTAAGGAACGTGTTGGTGACGCGGATCTGGCAGAGCACAGCAGGCCGCGGCGCACGCTAATCAAACATTTACAAGTGTGAGAGGAAGAGATGTGTTCAAACTTTGCAAATGGTGTTGTAACTTCGGTGTTGCACAATTGAGTTCTGTTGAGGTTTGCCCACATTGATGAATATCTTAATCAAAAAAAAAGTTATTTTTGGATTCAGGTTATAAAGCGGTTACACCTTATCGAAAACATTCTCAGAATATTTTTTGTTTATTGCTTGATTCGCCAATGTTCAAGTAATTCTGCTTTTTAGGCTGTGTATTTATGCAAAGTTTAGAATGGTCTCTCTTGGTTTCAAAGTGTAGTCGTTATTTAAGCGGTTCACAGCAGTACTGTGGAAAAGCACCTTATGTTTTCTATGTTTTGTGAACATGCGTACATACAGCCGGTTTTAATCATGGGACAACTCGAAGCCTGTGAGCCTTCACCAGTTTGGTCGGTGGGAATTAGGCAGCGTAAACCCAGCCAATCTACGGTCACTGAGTCACACTGCTGTCGCTATTGATGTGATCCAAACACCATTGAAATGTGTGCTTTTAAATGCAAGATCCATGGTAAACAAAACATTTGTTACAAGAATTCTTCTCTTCGCACTCACTGGATGAACTTTTCCTCATGGAAACAAAGCTTAATCCAGGTGGATCAGCTGCCTTTTCAGAACTGCTACCTCCAGATTGTACTTTTATTAGCGCCCCGTCTCTCGGTCCACTGGACGGAGAGGTGGTGTTGCCTCAGAGTTTAAGAGCATTTAAAGCTACAAGTCACTGACTGCAGACTTTTAAGCTCGATTTGAAATGAGCTGCTTTAAACTTTGTGTAAATATATAATGATAGACCATAGTACAACGAGTATTTCATCAGTGACTTTTCAAACATCATTGCTCCAATTTTGACATTTGGAGATTTTAATGTGCATATGTGTTGCCCTTCTGCGCCTAAAGATTTTATTGAATAAATTTAACCTAATGCTACATGTTGATAGATCTACGCTGGTCACACATTAGATTTGGTGATGTACAATTTGCCTATTGCTAATATAACGGAAGTTAATGTCGATATTTCTGATCATTGATCGGTTTTCTTTGCATAAAGCTTTGTGATCATGTGAAGTCAGACTGTCTTTAAACCTAAAACTGAATATGTGGACACTGAAAAAAACACTGACTCTTTTCTGACTGCATGCACTACAGTTACCCCAGGGACACACTGCAAGCGTATTTCGCGCTACGCAAGCCCTACGCGCGTTAAAAATAGCCCAACGATGCACGCGTATCGTTTAGAAAACATGCAAAGTCAATGAGACCGGCCACACACCCGGCGCTTGACGCGCGTAGCGAGCGTGACGTCGTGCGAGCGTTGGGCGCGTGAGAATCGAGAGCGAAAGAATCCAACCTATTTTTTTTGTCGCTTGACGCTGGCGTGGCTGCGTAGAAGCGTAGAATACAGAGAATACAGAGAAATCAGGCTTCTACTGTTGTATTTGTGCACTTGCCATCAGCACCACATGTCCTGGGACAGACCTGGACTGTGTGATGGAGTCCTGCTTCAATAGAACTGCCTGCTTGAGTTTTTTATTATTATTTTATTTTTTTATTTACCTTTATTTAACCAGGAAGTCCCATTGAGATTCAGAATCTCTTTTACAAGGGAGACCTGGCCAAGGTAGCAGCCAACACCATCAATACAATAAAAATACAAACAATTATTACATTATAAAAACAACTCTCTCAAGAAGAACATACACAATTCTCAACCACCACACTTTTTACAATTTTCTTGAACTTCCCCAGTGACTCCACAGCTTTTAGTTTGAGGTCTTTTTGCAACTCATTCCAAGACCACGGTGCAAAGTATGAGAAAGCAGTTTCATATTTACTATTGAAAACCTCGCGTTTGCCGTGATCAGCCGGTCCAGAGGGGAAATAGAAGCCTATTCATGTGGTTATTTTCACTATAGACCTGATACAAGAGCAGAAACACAGACAGACAAACTTGAACAGCTTTCCCATTGAGAAACACAGGGTGAGTGGCTCGCGTTGACGCACCACAGGCGCGCACGGGGCATCTGCTGCATCTGGCGGTGTGGCCACCCATGCGTGGACGCACGGCTGTAGTTTCGCTTGTTCACGCACGTCATTTTTGTCGCTTGCTGTGTGTCTGGGCCCTTATGGGTGCTGTAGCTCCACAAAATCTGAGTGCCAAAGAGCCAAACTTGTGCCATTGATAAATGACGTCACTCTTGAGGCTTGGTGCAAATGTAGACACAGTGTGTACCCTCACCCAAACTATCCCTGATCACAACCGTGTTGTAGTAATATTTCTGTCGTAATAGCACAATGTCTAAAAAAAGAAAAAACAATACCAAATCCCGATGTTGGATGTAATGCATGTTCTTATTCTAAAGATGACTATGATTCAAAAGGTTTAAATTAAGTTAAAACAAAGGTTGGGCCAACCTTTCCCTGGTAGCTTCCATTATGCAAGTCTTAAGCCAGGCATAGTGTGAGAAAATCTGACTGCTTGCCTGTCTCTCGGCCCAATACAGATTTAAATTGAATATGCAAATGTTTGATGTTCATGTGGTTTCTCCCAGGTTCTGACTCCCTCTTTCTCAGAGATAAACTCCGATCCTCTCCAGAGGTCAGAAAGGTTAACCTGTAGACAAACAGATATCCTGCGTTTCTCCCTGAACCTAGCTGCAGCTATAAAAGTTATTTATTATGTCAAACAAATTCTGAACCTACATGAGACTTTCCAGGTCAACTTAAGTTCAGTTAAAGAATAGAAAAGAAGTATCCAATATAACAAACCAAAGACTTCAGTGATTATGTAATCAAATAATTTTACAATTGTAAACCTTCATTGTTTATATGCAAATGTATGCAAGCAACTGAAAAGTTTTATTTGTTTGAAATTATTTTTGAAATCATCTTCACCGACTAAGAAAAAACTAAATAAAATTGAAAATACGAAATATGGGACAATTGGCTTACTTATCTAAATGAATAACTTTTTTTCAAGACTCTTTAATGGTTGAGTGTAACAAACTTGTTGGTGACAGATCTGACAGCACCCAGCAGGCTACAGCAATCTCTGATCAAACATTTACAAGAGAACAGACGAGAGGAGGACTTATAACACTCATTGTTCAAACTTAACACACGCACTGTGGTCCCTTTGACTGTCACAAAACCTAACGCAATGTACAGCTTAGTGACTACCACAGCGCATTAAAAACAGAAAAGTAGAGCTCGGTTCGTAGCTGATGTGAGCCATCAGCAGCAGTTATTTCCTGAGCAATAATTCAGAAGTCTTTAATGACTTTGTGTATGGAGCGTGTTGGTGTCGGAGAGCACAGCGGGCCACAGCAAACTCTGATTAAACATTTACAAGTGAACAGACGAGAGGAGGGGCTGGACTGACACTAATGTGATTGAGCCATGCACTTTTTATACAGACAACATGCAAGCAGATGTAACTTGTTTATCCGTGGCGTCAAGGATTTTCTCTCCAAGTCGAGCTCTACAGAAATATTCAGTAGAAAGAGGCTAATATTGCTAAAGCAGAGGCTAAAGTCCACATTTCCTGTTGTAGTTGTTGAGCAGTGACTGATAAAGCTGTTGTTCTGATTCACTCCCCATGTTAACTTTCCCCATCGGAGGTCCGTTAGTGGGCGTGGCCTTTGATGCAGACTGTATCTATACTCCCCCTAACTTATTTTGCACATGAGCAATGCTTGATTATCTAGCCCTTAAAGTTTAAACTACAGTGTAGAACATTCTTTATAGATATATACTGTAGATGGTTTATGCCATGTTTGGATTAACAGAATCAAAGAAACAACATTTCTGTGGAAACAAATAACCCTTCTCCAGGCAACAAAATAATCCTTTTAATGAATATGCATGAATGAGATGTGGTTTTGAGCAACAAAGACATCCATATGAAAAAGCTGAGTTTTTATTCAAGTCTACAAAAAAGAAACAAGCAGGGGACACAGCCAGAAAGCACGTCATATGATTTCTTATTGACGGGATTCAAAAACTATCAGTATATTCTCATACTCTAGAACAGTCATTCCCAACCTGGGGGCGGGCCCCACCTGGGGGGCGCCTGAGATTCCCAGAGCTTTGTCTGGTCAGAGGGTCAAGTTCTAAAAGTAGTTATAAGTGAAACTTTATTAGTAAAAAACACAAATCTAAGCACCAAAACACTACAATAGCTTTTTTTTTGGCTGAAATCAATGTTTTTAATTCTAATTCAAGTCTCCCGTTCCATCTGGGGGGCTTCGAGGAAAAAAGGTTGGGAACCACTGCACTAGAACAGGTTTACTCAAAGTCTAGACTCCAGTCCTGATCCGGACCTCAAGACCATTTTGTCCGGTCCGGGCAGCTTTACCTCGTATTTGTACTTCCAAGTGTAACGCTCTCATGAGCGGACCTTGCATTCCCACATATGCAGTATCTAATTTGACCTGTAAGGGCGGTGTGTCACAAACAGCGCAGGGCTTGACAAAATAACATGGAGAAAAAGTTGTTCCTGCTACGTGACTAACCGCTGCATACCGACAGCTACAAAGCAAAGAGAAATGTGAGGCAATGAAGGAGAGGTGCCGAGTGAAGAGACGTTTTTGTCCCACAGTTTAGGCAGCAGGGTTTCCGCTACATGTAATTGATCGTGGTGCACCGCCACGGCTAAATAAAAGCCGCCACACTTTCAGCATGACTTTTTTTTTTTTTTTTGGGCAGTCTGCGCGCGCGGCCCGGGACTCGCTGCTTGTGGGTACGGGCGGGGGTGCTGTGGGTCGGAAAGAAGTGAGCACTCGCACCCTTCGGTGCTGTGACAGCCCCGGCCCGCGGCACCTCTGCCATACGCGTACTGGTTAATCGAGAGAGTTGGGACGTTTCCGGTGAGCCGCATGATTTTTGGACCGGTGTCCTCCGTGGTTGAAGAGAGAGAGAGGGAGAAGAAAGAGAGAGAGAGAGAGAGAGAGAGAGAGGCCCGGCTCATACTGCTGGAGCAGGCAAATGTGCGCACAGTGATGGGAGGGGAGAGCAAGCTGCTGCCTCAAGTTTATGATGTGATTCACAGCGCATAATCAAAGACTCTTGACACATTTTGGAGACCAAAACTCCACATACCATAAGCTCTCAGCCAAACTTTGTTTCAAGTAAATCCGTTGGATATTCTCAGAGTTACGAGCAAAAACGGCAGATGAACAAACACTTCAGCCGATCTATACGCGCGAATCAACGCGGCGGAGCGCATTTCCACAGAGAACTTGACAAAGATTCAGACACAAGTTTGTCTTTGTGGGTCAGAACGCGCGTTATGTGTTTGTGTGAGCGCATGATCGTGTCTGTGTGTGTCCAAGCACGTGCTTCATGTGTGTATGAGCGTGCACTGCAGTGGAGCAGAGCAGAGGTCAGGAGGAGGAAATCTCCAGACTATGACCATGTCGTGACTAAAATTAAGAAGTTTTCTACCTGAAGAGAATGTATGAGAGGTGGAGTAGGTTAAAAGATAAAATAATAACAAAAAAAAAAATTGAGAGGTGTCCTGGGCGGGACTCGAACGTGGGTGCAGAAAAGGCAAAAGATCGAGCGCGCAATTCTTAACCGTTCAACTACCTGCTAAGTCACGTGCATTGACGGACAAATGGGCCAATTTAAAATACCCCCCCCCCCTCACCTCCCGCCGTCTGCCGCCACACTCTCAAAAATCCTAGCGGAAACCCTGGGCAGCATTAGTAATTTCTTTTCAAAGGCCAGTTTTATAGTTGTGTTCTACAGTTGTTGTTGTTGTTGTTGTTGTTTTTTTTTTTGCACTGTTTGATCTTAAGCACAAGATACTTTTGGATGTTTTACTAGTTATCTGTTGACATGCTTTGGAATGCACTTTATGTTATGTTTACATGACTTTAATGTTAAAAAAACCCAATAATAAATGTTCTACTTTTTCACCCGGACCAATGAACTTGATGGTGCTTTAATTTTGAACCTTTGGATAAAAAGTTTGAGAACCCTGCTCTAGAACATTCCAAACTAATATCTCTATGTATCCATACCATCAGACAGATTAGCAACATGGTGCACCTTTAAAGCCAAGCACTTCAAAACATATAGATACTTTAATTTTGTCTATGTATTCGTAATATTTCTTCTCTATACGATACCTTAAAATTCCCACACCTTCCATCCATTTCCTCCTATTGAAACAC
This sequence comes from Mugilogobius chulae, assembly GCA_038363315.1. NCBI lineage: Eukaryota > Metazoa > Chordata > Actinopteri > Gobiiformes > Gobiidae > Mugilogobius > Mugilogobius chulae. The sequence goes on along the minus strand of CM076397.1, from coordinate 4,885,463 downwards.
AAATACATACATCACTGCTACCGCCCCATTCCCGCGTGTCTAATGCTCGGTTTGTTTCTCCGCAGCGGGCTACAACATGGATGATGGATACCTGGAGGCCGTCGTGGGAGGTGAGTCCGCTGCATTTCCTCTTCAATCTCTCCTCTCTTCTTCCTCGTTCTCCACCAGATATCTTCCTCTTTCTTCGTGCCTCATTTCGTCTTGATGAAACAAAGCCGCGGGGCAGAAGGCAAGCATCTGCATCTGCCAAATGTCCCAGAACAGAAGCTTTTAGCGCGCCTCCACCTGCTGCTAGCAACGCGCGCTTTTTATTTGGCCTTCAAAGTGTCTCCTATAGCAATAACAAATGTATTAAGTCAACGCGGAGCCGGCTGCGTGTCTGTTATGGCTGCGGTTTATCTCGTGAGGATTGGGTTAGCGCTTCAGTGAGCTGTAAGTGTTAGCGTAGCGCCGCGCTAAAAGCTACCGGCTGCGGATGAGTTCTATACGCACATAAAGATTAAGCAACGTGTGATGTTTATGAGTGATGCAGCGTTCGAGGATGAGAATAGATGGCTTTTCGTGGCAGATAATAAGGAGCTATGAGCTACAAGCTGAGCACTTTATAGCAATGATTTATTGATTTTTTTTCTCTTGGGTAGATTTTGACTGTTCAAGTCAACATATCTACGTATAGAGACACTTGGCTAACGAACAAACAAATGATCTAATCCATATTTGGCATATAACTCATCAAAAAACATAGCCTGGACAATATACTGTGTTCCTTTGTCGAGTTTCAATGGGCGTGATTGACAAATGTAAAAACAAACAAAAAACAAAAACAAAACAGCATGGCTGCTTGCAAGAAAAAAAAATACAGAGAAAATCCTAAATAAAAGAACAAAAACAAACGTGTGGCACTGAAAAACATTGCGTATTTCTCAATCAATGAGCAAAAAAAAAATGATCTAACTTAAAGTTAAATAAGTGAGTGAAAAAAGATCCCTTTTTGTCCTGCATTTGTATTTGTTTCCTAATGAGGGAATGAATCGCTCACCTCCATGAGTCAATTCCCATCATTCACAATGAGGATTCGTTCAAAAGAATTGGAAGAGTGGGCTCTGGATCCCAGGCAACCACAAGCACCTCCAAACATTAGAAATAGTTGTAGAATATTTTGTGTATCTTTAATAGGATGTTCGTCGTGTCATCACATGGTGATCACGTGATGCGTTGGTTGGCAGAAGTAGTTAAAACATATTGGCGGCAAGTTGAACAAACATGAAAAAAAAAATGTTTCTCTTGCTGTGACTCGGTGTGCTAACAGGTTTGATAAGAGCAATCCATAGAGCTTCTACCGTGTTCAGAAAAAGCCTACACCAAAAACAAAGCTTTAATTTAGGCAATTAGATCCAAATGGGAAAAACAATAAGAGCTAGCCCGGACTAGCTGGTTCTGCCAACCATTTTGGCGTCACATGTTGGCTCGGCTAACATCCTTATTGTGCTAAAAGTTAGGAGTGAGATCTTGGCATTATGTCATTAAATAGTCTCATTACGGCCATTTAATGACACAACCAGTATATCGTCTGAACCAATATCGTGGTACTGATACATGGCCCAGCTAAATTTTGACTCGAGGCATCAATATTATTTTTTTTCCTTGTAAGAAGCTGTCTTCTGATAAAGACAGGGTGAAGTCCTAATTGGCTAATCCATCAGATAGTCACGTCCACTCAACTTGCAGGAGAACTTGGTAACAGATGATATGTTTGAGTATTAAAATACAGAGTTATCATTCTGGATTCCTCAGACAATATCTACCAGATACATCCATCACTAATCACATGTAATTCTCCTCTGACTGTCTGTATCTGGAGCCACAGTGTGTGTGTCTGTCCTTCAGTAGCAGGTGTTTGCAGACGGCTCTCTCTGTAAATCTCTGTGACAGTCGTGAGCTGTCATTATGTGTGTCACAATGATGAAAGTCCTCTGTCCTGCTGAGTGTTCGTCCATCTGTGCCGCTGCAGGACGGATGTCGGCATCATTAGGTTCATCTGGAAGATTTTTCAGGTCACAGTGAAGTCCTCATTCATTCAACTGCTTGTTCCTGTTATGGGACGGGGGTGACAGGAGCCTATCTCAGTGACTTTGGGAAGCAATCTTAATCTTTTATTTCAAGATATAGTAACACAGCAAAATTAGGTTGTTTTAGTTCAATCCATAGAAAACATAAACAAAAATAAAGGTTTGTAAAGTAAGTTTGTGGCCATACCAGGTTGTCGAAGCCTAGCTGAGCAGGTTGGGCTGGGCAGTACTCGGATGGGAGACGGTACCTCAATAGCCACAGTCGGATGACTAAAAAGAAACTCGTCATTGTGCCCTAATGGTGCATTCACACATAACACGACCACATGAACAATTTTCAGGGCTAGACCTATGTGACCTATGTATTATTCGATTCTAGCAAAAACAAGGCTATTCTGACCATACAATACAACAAATGAACTTTATGTTCAGAACAAACATGTCAGTTTGTACAATAGTTGACATGACGGACGAAATCATATAGTGTTATTTCAACATTTTTTACTGACTTCTGCGATGGCGTAGCTCGTAAAGCATTGGCCTAGGAAAATCCAAGTACGAATCTGAAAAGGAATAAAAATATTTTTCTTTCTTTTCTGTCCTTATGCATAAATTGATCAATTAAATAAAGACATATTACTTGTTTTGGAGATTATAAGATAATAATATTGTATTTTTTTTTTTGTTTTTTAATTAGACATTAGGTGATTTTTTTAATTTTAGTAATCATTTGATATGTATTGTTGTTATTCAATTTTTTTTATTCATTTTTTGTTTTTTATGCTTATAAGAACATAGCATGTAAAGTATCTTTATCTTGAAATTATTATTTTATTATTTAAAAAATAAATATTATGGTTGGTACATATTACACTGTTGCAATGACTTTAAAAGCATAATAAGTACTAAGACCAGGCATTGAACTGCGACGGACACAAAGGAGTGTATGATAAATGTGAAAAAAAAAAATCATCGGACGTTGTCTATATCATCCGAATACAGTATGAAAAGCCTATTATTGTCAGGGGGAGAGTGAGTGGAACTGAGACGCAGACGGCCAATGTGAGTCAGCGATATAGGCCATCACTGTGAAGAGGGGGGGGGGAGGGAGGAACGGCGAGAAGCGGGGGAGAAACGGGACGGATCAGCGGCGAAGACGGGGGGAGAGAAGGCGAGGGAAACGCACGCCAGAAAAAACGGGGGAGCGGGACAGGCGTTGGGAAGCGACATCTCCTTATTGGAATAAACCGGAAGGACAGCTTTTAGGAAAGACGCTTCGATTTCTGCACTACGTGAATAGTGCGTTTGGATTAGCTTTTTTTCTGCGATTTCAAGCACAAGCGATCTTCCACCGCCGTGAGATTGCTTGCTTCCCTCCTCTACATACCAGGTAGATGGACTGTTTTGTTTATTACGTAAGCTTCGTGAAATGAAGGTCTTGACTGAAAAGACAAACGCCAGAAAAAGCTGTTTGTTGTTGGCAATCTTTAGGTGAAAGTAAACCAAACAGCTACATAGGAATGTCGAAATATACAGTTGCAGCATTCAGCTTCAGCTTGTGAGGAGTGTGTGCGTGTCTGTGTCTGTGTCTGTGTAGGAGAACACTTTAATCATGAATCGTGAAAATTAGATCATCGGAATAGTCTGAACCGATGCGGCTGCTTTTGTCACACGATTGCATCGATGTAGCTCTTTCTACAGCACTCGATCGCGCAGTTTAATCGATGTCGATCATCATACACTTTATTAGGTTACAATGTCATCATATGTCACAGTGTTTATTTCGTGAGAACAAGACAACACAATTTTAATGATTAGCAACAATGTCGACGCTCATATGTGAAACATCATTGGCAAGACACATTTCAGCCACATTGCTTAGTATGGATCTACTTGAGTATGTCTGAAAGGTTGGTGGTGGTCTGAGGAAAATCCAAGCATGAAAATATGTTATTAATTAACTAAACTGTAGAAGGAAACATTACTTAGTTCAAATTAAATGTGTTGCAAACAAAGAGTCAAGAATTTTAAGTTGCATCAGTTGAAAGTTTCTCAATAATAGGTATCTTAAAGGTATTTTAAATGAGAATGTGGGATGGCTGAGAAACGAAAGAAAAAAAGAATGGTGTTGTGACTCAGATGTGAGAATGTCTCTGTCTTGTCTTCCAGCCGTTATCGCCACAGTGGTGCTGGTCCTCCTTGTGGTGGCGCTGGTCGTGGTCCGGTACATGTTCCGACACAAAGGTTCTTACGTGACAAACGAGGCCAAGGGGACAGAGTACGCTGAGACGGCCGACGCAGCGCTGAGAAGTGACCCGGCGCTGAAGGACGCCATGGATCAGAGCCGCAAGGAGTACTTTATATGAGAATGTGGACTGACTTTTATACAGGCTTTGTATTCTAACTGCACTGGTCCAGAGACAGCAGTGATAATCTATGTGGTTATATACTGTAAATGCTAATATGACAGAAGTTTAGATTTTAACGATTATCAGTTGGGGCACCTGATTTTCAGAATGCAGAAAGCGCTCGTACTAACCCTTTGGTGCACAGTTATTAACACCATTCACATTAACTTATGGCTTCAACCTTTAGTCCAGCTTCTTACAGGCAGCAAAGTGAAACTGAGGTGGACCACCCAACCACAGCCTTTCAACTATCTATAGTTTATGATTATATTCGGGCAGTATGTGGTAGTCTGATTTTTGATAGATTTTTTTAGACAAAAAGTTAGGTATCCCAGCTTTAATGTGAAACTCAAAGACAATGTAAGAATAAATGCATTTCATCTTTAAAGCCCTTACACTTCCTGCTTCTGTACAGTGCACACATGTTTTCTCACTGCTCCAGTCTATCGCTCTGTCACATTGTGTAAGACTTTTTTTCTTTTAACCTCTTTTGCCTGCTGAGTTCCCAAAACAATCATATTTTTTCACAGAATAACAATGCAACAGGTGAGCCAGACAGGACACATGGCTTCACACAAGAGGCCTGGAACAACTGACAGTTGTGTGACTGATGAGTCCGGGGTAAATCTGGATTCTTTATGCATAAATGTTATTTCCTTTGTAGCCAGTGGATAGAGCTACAACTAATCTCCTGACTATGTTGAAGATACAGTATTAACCTTGTCTTCTTTAGTAGAATAGTTAAGCTTGCTCTTCTGTATCAGGCATTAGTTGAAATCATATAGGCTAAATACTAGAGCAGGGCAACAATCAACATTTTAATTGCAACTAATCGCATGCTTGATGGCAATATACGATATATGATTGCCATTAAGTGGGGGCGCAGCGTGTTTGTGCGCTATGCAAGGCAGGCGTAGCCTCCCGGACTGACACAGTGTGCCGAGGCATCGGAACAAAACACCCCGAAGCAGAAGAACAGTGAGGGGAGAGATGTAGAATGGGCTGGGGAAATAGCAGATACGTTTGACATTTATGTGTTGTAGAGACACAAGTTTATAAGGGCTTTAAAAAAAAAAAAAAAAGCCGACCTCTGATTTAATTTTTCTTTGACTACCTCTCAAATAGTTGCGCGTGACCTTTCTAGTCGACTAGTTTGTGCAAGCCCTGTAGTCTACATCACATTTGTCCTTTAACAAGCAGCATACTACAAAATGTATATTAACACAACATGTTTTCTTTGGAATCTGATTTTCCGCCACTGACATGTAAAATCCAAAGAAGTGCCTTTTAAGTGCCTTTGTGAAATGTGATGTCTGTCTGCTGTTAATACAAAATAACCTGTTAAAGTAAGCTTATTACGGCGCTCCATAGTACTCACGAAAAAAAAAAAAAATTATCTCGTAATTACGAGATAAGATCTCGTAATTACGAGATAACTTTCTCGTAATTACGAGATAGTTTTCTCGTAATTACGAGATAATTTTCTCGTAATTACGAGATAATTTAAAAGGCTTTTCCCACATTCTGTATATCCACACGCTTCGTATAGGCTAAGCTAGTGACTTTATCCACAACGAGTAGTCTTTTCTGTGCTAGCTTGATGTTTCTAAATAGCTAAGATGTGCTTGTGGATTTCGTTATGTTAAATTAAGTGTCTGTGGTCTTCACTGCAATGTTTACGGTCGACAAAAAGTATGAAAATAGCCAATAACGTGACTGTCAACTCACGCTACACTGCAAATTTATTCCAACTTGGCAAGATTTTATATCTTATTTTCATACATGCAAGATAATTTTTCTTAGTTTAAGATATATTTACTAATTTATTACCTGCCTTTGCTAGTTTTTAGCATGAGGGTTTACTATTTATCTAGTTTAGTTGAACAATCTTAAAACTGTACAAATAAGACTCAAAATAAGATATATTGTGAGTTTCAGACAATAAAACTGTGTTTAAAGACCAGGAATACCCGTAAAATGCTTAAAATAAGAACTACTCATACAGAACTGTTAAGACAGCATTTATTTGCAGAAAAATGCAATGAAAGCTTACTGCACATACAGATTATATAGAGGTTATGCACTGACATCATTTTGCTTAGCAACATTTAGAATGAGTGGCATTTCTTCAATGTATTTCTTTGTCGTCGTGGCAACGGCTTGCCAGCTACAAACTTGTCTGCTAACAACAGTTGATGATTTAGGATATTTTAACTGTAACAAACATATTTTTAAGAAGAAAAAGGCACTAAGTTCAACTGTGTGTGATTTCAATGTCTGATAAATGTGAGAAGCTAAAGTTTATCTACTTTGCTACAACTGTTAACTTGATTTTCTTTTTTTGCATGTCAGTTACAAACCCAATGCTCGGTAGACTTGTTGTGGGTTGAATTTGTTATCAAACTGTAGTTTATTTTTCCTGTTTTAGCTCTTTATTGAACTCTTACAAGAGAAAATGTCCTTTCTCTCCATTAACTCTCATGCATCGATGTCACTCAGCACTCTCGTTTAGAATGCTGTGATGTCACCTGCATAACCTCTATTGAGAACTAAATTTACAGAGATGAGTGACCACACCCCTGGCTAATTTCTCTGGCCAATAACGTCACACAGAGTATATTTTATGGGCACAAAGACACTTTCTCTGAAATCTATTGAAAAGTAAGAAGTATAATCAATGAGATCATGCACCAGTTCTGTCCCCTGGGCTAGTGTGGGTACTGTCACTTCATATGCCAACAAGTTTTCATCCAAATTCAAAGTCTCATAGCGCTGGTACTCAAAAGCAATATAAGATGCATCAATCAAAAAAATGTCCTTTATCAGGCCAAACACTGGCAAGGCATCAACTAAATCTACAATGATCATAGACTTGCCACAAATATACTTATTACCATTGAGTACATACCATTTCACTTTGACAACAGATTTTACAATTTCTTTTCCTAAAAACTCTCTGACTTTGTTTTTAACATATTCAGTGTTAGCAACAGCGGCTATAGGACCAGATTCTTTTTCATTTGAAAAAAGTGGATGTTCAATACCTATTTCGTTTTGACAAGACTCAAGAAACTGGTTATGGTTTGCTAATGATTTACAAACATTCTTAAATTTAGTTTTGAAGCCCATTGCTTAAAATAGTGATGCTTGGCCTCAAATCGCATGCACATTGTTCTTATTAATGGTCCAAAAGAAATAATTTGATTTGGAAGATGTAACATGTAATGTTGTTTGGGTATTATGTTCGTATCTGGAAAAAGACGTTTAAACTTATGCAAGTGTTGTTCTAGCATACCTCTCAGCAGGTGCACAGTTTGTAAAGAAATAATAGGTGCTAAAACAATCTGTACAATCTGAATTAAATAATAAACTTGACATAGACGTTGTTTATACCATGTAACAAAAAAGGCAATATTTTTAAAAGTATTAACATTTGCCCACAAGACTGTTTCAACCTATTGTCATTAGCTGCTAGAGTGCTCAAAGAAATGGGACATGGTTTATCTCGTGTATCAATAGGTGAATAGGGAAAGTTTTGAATGGCTGAGTTAATGTTGTCCAGTTCCACCTCTCCTGATAAAATAAGATGTTTTAATACAAGCTTAATCTCCATTGGAGCAACTCCTTCAAAAACAACATGCATTATGTCTTGTGGAGTTTGCTTAATCAGATCAAAGGCAGGGATATCAATTAGACTGCTTCTCCTGTTAATGCCATATGTGGTTCTGAGAGATGCCTTCAATGCGTCTGTACTTAATTTGTCTATTTCATTACATTGTCTGATGTGCTTTTCTAAAGTTCGTTCCACAAACCCATTCACCTCAAACGTAGTTTGCATATCTTCAAAAGTACATTCACAGTGTCTGCATTTGCTATACGCAAATCCGACCCCTTCTTTAAATCCAGCAAGTTCATGTTGGGCTAAAGTGTCTCCACATATGGCAATTACAGCACCAAAAAGACTTCTCTCACCATTACATGTCACAATCCTCACACCTTTATAGAGCTGCTCTAAATCTTGAATAATTCTTTTGAGAATAATATCAACTCCCCACTTAGAAATATCTTTAGCCTTAGCAATGGCAAGAAGGCGTATTGCAGCCAATCTTGACCTAAATTTAGGGTCAATATTACCTAAACTATAATAAAACATAAGCAACTTATTAGCAGAGGCATGAGGCCCCAAAGGGTTACATATTTCTATTTCATCTGTGTATAATATTATTTGCAATGCATTTGGTCTTTGAGAAAATAAATCATGAGATGCAAACAGGGCCCCATCACTCAAGTCATACATAAATCCTTCTCTGCTTTTTGGAGGTGTTCTTGTTAACATGGCAAGAATTCTAGGATTATTTAATAACTGCTGTAGGCTTTCTATCAAGGGTACATAATAGAAATTAGTGTGTTTGATAGACATTACTCTGGCAGCACCTCGCTTCACCCAACAAACTTTGTGGGAAACAACAACTTCCTCTGGGTTTACTGGATTAAACATTTTCCTAAAAGTCTTATCTTGTCCATATGCACTGGTTGAGAAAGGATCCCCAAATGTATCAAATGTAGACAAAGCTTCATTTTGAAGATGGCTGCTCATTTCAGGATGCTGCTCAAAAACTTTCTGCATTCTCTCCCGAAGCACATTGATGAGAACAGCTTGGTACTGTTGAACTCCAGACATAATGTTGTTGACTGTTTTCTAAAGAAAAGAAAAAAAAAATATAACAATAACAATAATTTAATTATACTACATACAAAATAAAAGGCATATAATCTTGAAGCATTACAAATGAACTAAAACTGAAACCCAAACAGGTGAAATTGGACCATGTCAGAAATTCAACTTTACCTTTCTTTACACTTCAATTCAATTCTAATGTATTATAATGCATGTTTAATGTAAACAAAAATAAATAAAAATCTAATTTAAGACATAAACTCATTTTAATTGTTGGAATAATTATCACTGATGTGTGTACTGTTGTCGTAGTATGAAGTATTGTCGCTGTGCACAAGACAAACTTACTTGTGACAAGTGGCATTGTTCCCGGACACTGACAGCAAGAGCGGAAGCAGATCTAGTAACATCATGGTTGGTTGTGGATGGTGCAGCATCCTCTTCTTCCTGTCAGAATTATGACAAGCAAATCAATTATTGCATGAATGAGGCAGGATTAGAATTTTAATAAAAATCCCGCTTTTCAAATCTTGTTTAGTTTTAGGTCTGTAAGTCAAGCTAGTAAATTTAAATATGTAGTAATAACTTCAATTAAACAATCCTATGATTGAAGAGGTTGTAGTGACTGTTGGCTACTGTATGTTATGTATGTAAACTAATACCAACAGGTTTCTTTGACCTCACATCACAACATTTTTCATTCAGGAAGATTACAAAAAATTATGCACGAATGTAGTTTTAGTTTTGCAAAATGAATCTAGTCATATGCAAAAATCAACAGATATGAACTATTTTTCAAGGTTTTGTGTTATTTATAGTGACTCTCCATCTAGCCTTAATGCATCGGCAGTGGTCTCTTTATTAAACGTTACTTATTAATAATCGAGAAGGTTTATGTAGTAGCTTTAGTATACTGTATACGTTTAACACATTAACACAACATGTAGATACAGTCGGCATCAAAGGCACGCCCACTAATGGACCTCCGAAGTTAACATGGGGAGTGAATCAGAACAGCAGCTTTAGCATTCACTGCTCAAAACTACAACAGCAAACATGGACTTCAGGAGATATATTGTGTCAAATACAGACACGAAGACATGGGGATAAATAAAGTGATTCAACCTTCAAAGTATGTAAGTATATCTAGCAATGCTAACGGTAGCTGCGAGCTAAATGCTAACGTGATGCTAGCGCCGCCTGGCGTCTTTTAGCATCTTTTTTAACTTTTTGTTTACTTTTCTGACATAACAACATCTCAGTAACCTCCGTTTAAACCCGGTTGTAACTCGACTTGAATTAGTTGTGCTAAAAATACATTTAATTCGTCAGAAAACATCTTAAAAGAGGTAAACAGTTTAGCTTTCCATTCTTTATTGTGGTGAGGCAGGAGATGTTTCTCAAGCTCAGTTTATCACGTAGCTATTTTATTTTCATTATCAATTTTTCGTCTGCAGTTATTAACTTTAAACTTACCGTAACTTCGACCTCAGGCGGTGTAGACTGGGATGAAGTAACGTTAGTCCGCATTTCATCTGGGGTGGGTGCAGGTGGAGTGACGATAGTTCTGCAGTTTTCAAAAACGGACACTCCGAACCTTTCCAGTCCCTTCGAGTGCGACGTTGGAGTTGTCCTCCATCCAGCGGGCGGTTCTCCATTTTTCAAAAACGACGAATGAGTCCTTTTGATGTGGCGAAAAAACGAGTTAAAGACTCTGAAGTCTTGTGCACAGTCATCTATTCCACAGTGAACCCAAAAGTCCGGACTACGACCATGTGTTAAATGTATATGACTAAGAAGCACCTTAAGTGTCAAAGAGACAAAAATGAGACAAATCATGCATCTCCACGCCGCCATGACTGGTCCTCGTGTAACTCAACCAGTTGTGCGCATGCGCTAACAGTCAACAATACGTCGCCTACGCACTGTTGCGTTTACGTTTTGTACAGCGGAGGGAAAAATGCTCGAAACGGGCTGCGGTGCTACGCATTGAACTTCAACCTTCTACCTTGGTCATCTGCCGTTTAAGCTGGATATTCTGAAGGTCAGTATTGTTTACCGATAAAAAATACAGGATTTTATCAATTTTCGATAGCCGTGTCCGCTGACCTGATTTAAATGTGTTAACAGCTGGGAAACCTTGGTTGCGTGGGTAGGCCAATAATGGCGCGCACGCTGCATGCTAAGTTAGGTGGCTAGCTTGAGAATTTAAAACGCTAAATCCAATTTGTTATTCATTTCCAGATTCTGTCTGAAGCGGCGTGAATACGTAAGGGGTTACTATGGACGGGCTGGATTCTTCAGTACGCTCAGTGTTGGAGGGTAAGTGTCAACATTCATTTGGCCCACTGTTGGCTCACTTAGCTTAGCGCTAGCAACAGGCTGCTTGCTAATCTAGATAAAACCGCATTGAACCGGACCGCGGCCCGTTTTCACGTAATTAAAAATGATTTTTTATTTTCGTAAATGAGCTTAAACCTGTGACTGTGAAGTGAGCACAGACACGGGAAGGTTAGTGCGCTAAAGAGTAATGTTAGCTCGCTTAGTAACCTGCTAGGCTGCTTTAACATTTAAACATTTGTCATCTGTAATGTCTGTGTAGTCCTGGTTTAGTCCTGATATTTCAATGTCCTGCTTTAGACTTGGTTTAGTCCTGGTGTAGGTCCTGTTGTAGTCTTGGTTCCTTTAAATCCTTCTTGAAGTGTTTCCTGGTCGTTCATGGTAATGGGATCATCTGGCTTGGTAAAATAAAATACTCTACATTTCTGATGTTGAATGCTCTGTTATGACTTGTTTGTGGATATTACAAAGATAAAACATTTAATTATGGTGCGATTTTATAGTCCGGACCTTGAACCATAGTCCTCTGGAAAATTTGGACCCGGGAAACTCTAATTGGAGACCCTTGATCTAGGGTTAAGCAGATTATCAAATGTAATGTTAATGTTATTTTACAGCTATGCAAAAAAAAAAAAACAACAATAATTAAGTGGTCACTTAACATAATTCATATATGTGCTCTTAACCTAGCTGCTGGTATTGATGACGAGGTATTGGCAACAATAAATCGTGAAGATCTGAAGGATCTCTTTCCTGGTGCCGAAAATTTTTTCCAACGAAAAAAAATTTGGGATGCCATTAATCAAAAGGTACTGCAGGAACTACATAACTAAGGACATTGGCTACAGCACATTTTGTGTCCCATGTTTTATTTATTATACTTTTTTTTTTCTATTCTTGCAGTGCAAAAATACTACAGACCAGATTAGTGGGAATGCCAACACTGGTGAAAATGCCATTATGTCAGCTAGTGCACTGTCACCAGACCAAACTCAAAGCTTTTCTCCTGAGACGTCAGGGGAGAAAACTATGAAATGCCAGAGACACCAGAGTATGTTGTATATACAGACTCTGAGTTAGACATGGTGCGCAATGAGTACTTTTTGTTGCTTCGCAATGGAAAAGCAAAGGACTTCAACATGTCTAAGGAGCTCAATTGCCGACTTGTACGCAACACAGTCACAAGTATGGTGGCTATACTGCGAGCAAGTGCCTTGGGTAAAGAGGTGAATTATCCCTCCAAACTTGAAATCAAAGCAATGTCTAAAAAAGTTGTTGACTACTACCCAATGTTGCGAGATGCTGATCCACACATGCCATATGTAAGTATTGCTTTGACAGTTTTGCTCACTTGTGTTTTATAGAAACATAACTAGTTGTCTTCATCCACAGGTGACAGTGTACACTAAAATGTTTAAACGACTCCAAACATGAGGTCTCCTCGAAAGAGGCAAGGACCAATGCCACAACGAGGCAAAGCCAAGAAGACTCTGTTTAACTCAAACAATTCTGACAATGGAACAGAGGGTGACGTGAGCGGTTACACTAGTGGTGAAATGAGTGCCACCCCAAGTGACTTTGGAAGTGGCTCCGTGGTAGCACTATCCCTGTTGATAGTGATGATTTAAGCGAGAGCAGCCAAAATGCAGGTGTGTATTTAAAGTGATAGTGTGTAACTTTCTGGAGGCAAAACATCATCTTAAGCTACGGTCACAATGACCCGTACGAATAAATGGTCGTACGAATCTTACAGGTCGTACGAAATCTGGAGTTCGTACGTGGCTCGTGGAGTGGTAACTGTTTTCCTACAGTCTTCTTACGGCAGACTTTCAGCTCTCACCAACAACTCACGACATTCTTGGGGAAGTGAAGCCGTACGGCATCCTTGCGTGTGTCTTAAAGCTTGTTTAATGCGTCTTTACGGTAATCCTACATATATTAAGTGTCGCACGGGAGCTGCGCGATGTCCCTGCGTCCAACTCAAGCCTTTATCAAGTTGTTTCTAGCTATTAAACCTTTCGTAAACCGTACCGGAATAGAAATAACCTAATTGCACACCAGCAAACACAAATATGCTTATGAATAGCTATATTCTGTAGGCTTTGTCTGAAATCTGTTCTCTCGTTTGTCTCTCTCACTCGAAACACAACAAACTCACAAAGTCAAACCTCCGTAAAAACATCAAAACCGCTTTGTTTCTTACCTGTGTATTGCAGAGGAGACGCCAAAACTCCCAAAGCGAAGACGGATGCTGAAGACTAATCCACTGACATCATTGTGTTCATATAAAAAGTTTGAAGCACTTCCAAGAAACAATATTCCACCGCCAGCGAGAAGAAGTTGTCCAAATGTCTACGTCTGTTACAGCTGTTCTCCCCGTGGTTGTGTCCATCTCCAGGCGATTTGCGTTTTCCCGCGCGCTCCTGGTCCGTCTGGCGTGTTTCAAGCGATCTTATCCCTGCACGTCCGGGTCGTCCTCTCGCCGCTCCTGTCCGGTTGGCCGTGTTTCAAGCGATATTCCTGCACGCACCGGGTCTGTTCCCCATCTCCGTTGCGCTCTGTCCGGTCCGGCCGTGTTTCAAGCGATCTCATCCCTTCACGCTCCGGGTCTGGTCCCGCGCCTCTGGGTCCGCCCCCCCTGCGCGCTCCGTCCTGTCTCCGTGCGCCTTGTCCGGTCCCCTCCGTGCGCTCCTTATCCGTTCCTTTCCGTGTTTAAAGCTATAGCTGCGTTTCCGTCACGTGCTCCAGGCCCGTGGGCTTTCATACAGATCCCTCGTACAGGCTAAACTGCGCCTCAAGAGATGCGGAGTCTCCAGAGCGCGTCTCTCTCCACTTGACTCTTCCGCTCAGGCATATTACACAGGCCTTTAGTCTCTGCGTTCGTAGACTGGTCGTAGAAAATCTTTAACACGACCATAGACCTGTCTACGAACTTACGAACGAGCTACGAGCGCTGTTTTTTCGTAACAACGCCTCAAGAATGACGTAAGAAATGAGAAAAAAATCGTTCGCAGAGAGGTCGTAGCAGGTCGTACGGGTCATTGTGACCGTAGCTTTAATGATTCATTTGATATTAAAATTAGGATCACTACA